>CM025661.2:109584-125054 GCA_014621495.2 Entosphenus tridentatus | reverse complement strand
GATCGACTGACTGAGATGAGTGGCTGATGCACCACCTGTGCCCCCTACTGTGCCAACTTGCTGTGCTTTAACGACCAGGCGCTCCGCTCGTTGTTGTGAGCGTCGCTTCTCCGCCCTCCGTTGTTGTTGGAGGGCGACTGCCTCCAACTGCCCAGTAGCGTCCTTCACGAGCCTCCTCCCCAGAGGCCGATCTTGACACCGCTGGTACCAGTCATTGGCAAGTCCACTCAGCCCCACATCCTCCTTAGCCCCCTCGATCCGGCCGAACAAAAGCTGTTTAGGCATGCGGTGGCTTGGAATGCGGGCTACATGACCCAGCCAACACAGCCTTGCCTGCCGGAGGAGCTCACCGATGGGACTTTGTCCAGATCTTTTAAGGATTTGTGAGCTCCTCACACAATCCAGCCTGGCTAAACCCAGCATGGATCGTAGGCAGGCCAGCCTAAATGTTTCTAACCGGCGAAGATATTCGATTCGGGGGTCCACGTTTCGCAAGTGTAGAGAAGGGACGGAATGACTATGGCCGAGAAGACCCGAAGCTTCGTGCGGAGCGACAGACCAGGTAGCTTCCACACAGCGTGATGCAACCGATGAAAAGATAATGCCGCTCGACTGATTCGGAGTGAGACCTCTGCTGTTAAACCAGAGCCGGTCATGAGCACACTGCCAAGGTATGGGAAACTCTCCACTCCCTCCACAAATGCCCCATCACCGATTGGGAGTTGTGGGGGTGGAGTATCCGATGGTACAAAATACCCTAGCAGGTGCTTAGTTTTGGTGGGGCTGATAGTAAGGCCCACCTCTTGGTGGAAAGCTCCAGGTTTAGCAGTAGCACCTCCAACTCCTCCTCTGAGTGAGCAGCAATCACCAGATCATCGGCATACATAACATGGTTGAGCAATAGGGAGCATTTCTTGACCGCACCCGGGCATCGATCAGCCTCCCATTATATCTGTACCAGATGGAAATTCCTCCGGTACAGCTATTGAAGGTCTCACGAACTACGTGGCCAAAATAGATGTTAAATAATGTTGGAGCCAGAGGACATCCCTGTTGCACCCCAAGATGTAGAGGGAATGGCTCCGACTCCCGGCCACGTAGTTTTACCCGGGCCCGCTCACCACCATGAAGGTCCTTAATGATCGTGAGCAGAGGTCAAGGACTCCGAAAGCACGAAGAACAACCCAGAGCCCAGGCTTACTGATGGTATCATAGGCCTTGACCAGGTCAATAAAGCAGAGATGTAGGTCTTGTTGAAATTCCCTACACCTCTGCTGTAGCAGACGGACAGAAAATATGGCATCCGTGCAGGACTGCCCTTTCCTGAAACACAGACACACACACAGACACACTGGCACACACAGTCACACTCACACACAAGCTCACACACATATACACTGACACACACACTGACACACACACTGACAAAGATCCCCCGTATAGCCTTAACATACTGTGGCGGCAAGTGCTATTAGTGAGCACCTATGAAGGCCGGAACAGTACACGAGGGGGTGGGTGGCCAACACCACGTCCGACCGCCTCTGTCTTCCCAGTGGCGATGTTTACACACCGCACCAGGTACTCATTTTGAGGCTGAGCCGACCGAGGGGAGGCCCGGTTCAGATAATCGTCAATGGTGGTGTTGACCATGATCGGGTATCGAACCCGGGTTGCCGGGTTTATAGTGCATCGCGCTAACCGCTACACTACCACTCCCCACTCACAGACACACACACACACACTGACACACACAGGCAAAAGACACACACACACACACTGACACACAAAGACAAAAGACACACACACTGACACACGAAAACACTGACACACACTGACACACAAACACTGACACACACAAACACACAGTGACACACACACAGTGACACACACACTCCCTCTCGCAGGCTCCCAATGACGAGGGAAGGTCACCGCCTCTGTGCTGTACGCAGCTCGCACGCTCAGACACAGACAAACCTCCCCCAGGTAGCCTCCACAGTGCGGTAGGGGCAAGTGCTGTTAGTCGCGAAAAGAAGCAGTGCCTATGTACACACACAGACAAAGCTCCCCCAGGTAGCCTACACAGGGTTGTCGGGACAAATGCTGTGAGCAGCGAATATCTGTAGTGCCTATATACACACACCCAGACAAAGCTCCCACGTGTAACCTCCAGAGACTGTAGGGGCAAGTGCTGTTGTAGCGAGTAGCAGCGCCTATTAAGGCCGCCACAATGGCACACGAGGGGGTGGGTGGCTAGCACCACCCCTAGCTCAGCCGCCTTTGTCTTCCCCAGTGGCACAGACACAGACTCACTCATACACACACTCACTCACCCACGCACCTATTTAATACACTCACCCATTCGATCACTCACCCATTCATACACTCACCCACTCACTCTCCCACTCACTCATTCACTCATCCATTCAATATTTCACCCACTCGTACACTCACCTATCCGTTCACTCACTCACCCACTCACTCACTCACCCAAACTCACCCAGACAAAGATCATCCTCACCATCATCACCATCCTCACCATCATCACCATCATCATCACCATCATCAACACCATCGTCATCATCATCAACACCATCATCACCATTATCATCACCATGTTCACCATCATCCTCACCATCCTCACCATTATCCTCACCACCATCTTCATCATCATCACTATCATCAGCACTATCATAATCAACACCATCATCACCATCACTATCATCACTACCATCACCAGCATCATCATCACCATCATCATCACCATTATCCTCACCATCATCATCACCCTCACCACCATCTTCATCATCATCATCATCACTATCATCACTATCATCATCACCATCCTTACCATCATCCTCACCATCATCCTCACCCTCACTACCATCTTCATCATCTTCATCATCATCACTATCATCACTATCATCATCACCATCCTCACCATCATCCTCACCATCATCCTCACCATCAACACCATCACTATCATCAGCACTATCATCATCACCATCCTCACCATCTTCCTCACCATCCTCACCATCTTCATCACCATCACTATCATCATCACCATCCTCCCAATCCTCACCACTGGACCACCAACACCAACCCGCCTCACCCTCATGAATTATTAATGACATCATTCAATATTCACGACCTCATTTATTATTCACGCTCCTCTCATGAATATTCATGCGGCTCCACTGCCCAGCTGACACGGCACGCACACACACGCATGCGCGTGTGTGTTTACACGTGTGTGCGTGCGCACGTGTGTGTGTTTACACGTGTGTGCGTGTGTTTACACGTGTGTGCGTGCGCACATGTGTTGAAGAGCGGTGGCGCCACCCGCCTCAAAGACCCGACTTCGATTCCCGCTCACAGAGAATTCCTGAACCGGTCCTGGGACTCCCCTAGGTCGACTCAGCCTTGAACGAGTACTTGGTGCGGTGTGTCCAGTATCAACATCGGACACCGGGGGAGACAAAGGCGGCCGGGCGGGCGTGGTGCCTTCATAGGCACTGCTATTGCCGCTGCTCCTCGTTACTAACAGCACTTGCCCCTACAGCCTGATAAGGCGACACGGGGGACCTTTGTGTTCGCTTGTGTGTGTAAATGTGTATACGTGAATTCGATGTGTATTCTAGCAATGTTCTAGAAGGGTCAGAGAGCTGTCCCCGTGTCTCACCTCGTGTCTCAACCCCGTTTCTCTGTGTCTCTCTCTACGTGTCTATGTCCCCGTGTCTCCATCTCCCCGTGTCTCTGTATCCCCGTGTCCCCAGGTCCCCGTCTCGCCATGTCGCCATCTCCCCGTGTCTCTGTGTCTCCGTGTCTCCTATCCCCCTGTGTCCCCGTCTCTCACCCCGTATATTATCCCGTGTCTCATTCCGTGTCTCACCTCGTGTCTCCAGGGTGTCCCCGTGGTGTCCCCAGGGTGTCCCCGTGGAGACCCCAGGGTGTCTCCGTGGTGTCCCCGTGGTGTCCCCCGGGTGTCCCCGTGGTGTCCCCAGGGTGTCTCCATGGTGTCTCCGTGGTGTCCCCGTGGAGCCCCCAGGGTGTCCCCGTAGTGTCCCCGTGGTTTCCCCAGGGTGTCTCCGTGGTGTCCCCGTGGTGTCCCCGTGGAGACCCCAGGGTGTCCCCGTGGTGTCCCCGTGATGTCCCCGTGGTGTCTCCGCGGTGTCCCCGTGGTGTCCCCGTGGTGCCCCCGTGGTGTCCCTGTGGTGTCCCCAGGGTGTCCCTGTGGTGTCCCCAGGGTATCCCCGTGGTTATCCCCGTGGCATTCCCGTGGTATTCCCGTGTCTCACCACATGGTGTCCCCGTTGTGTCTCCATGATGTCCCTGTGGTGTCTCCATGATGTACCCGTGGTGTCCCCATGGTTCCCCCGTGCCCCGACGTCTCCATATCCCCGTGTCTCCTTGTTCTCGTGTCTCACCCCGTTTCCCCATTGTAAGGGCTGCTCATGTTTAATATGGGAGAGAGAGGCGATCCAATCCCTTTTCTATGCCGTGCAATCTCCCTCAATATTTGCATAGGGTACCACTGCGGATTTTTTTTACATGCTAAAGCGGCGACAGAAAATAAATGACAATAATTCGATCCAGAATACAAAGAGTCTTACCAAGATTAGAAATGTATTAACGACACCTTTGATTTGCTACGCCCTATCGACGCAATCATTTCAGGACAACCAATGACATTTTAACCCTATGGCGGGACCCCGGGGTCCCGAATAAACGGAAGTCAAAATTGTAATTGATTAAGATCGTAATTGATGAATTATTTTTGGCGACTCCGTTCCACCGCGCACATAAACGCCGTGACCCGCCTGGCGCGGGTCATTCTGCTATCGTGTCGTCCAAGCGCAGCCGTAGTCATCAACAAAACGTTGAATAGCGCATCGCGTAGAGCTCCTCTAGAGGAAGAGATTGCCGTATCGTTCGCCTAGCAGTTTATGTGAGAGCCATGGGTATGAGACCCCAGGGTCCCGCCATAAGGTTAATTTACTCAACCCCGTAGTTCACCGACCTAGCCACGGTGACCGCAGCGACAAAATCGGCTCCACCCCTCACGCGCGCTCCCGCTCCTGGGTGAGCTGGATCACCTGGGTGACCTGGGTGATCTGTGTGACCTGGATGACGAGGCAATGCGGGGTAAGCCCTGGGGTTGGTTGTGCAAAATCCGCTCTCGAGGTCGCGTCGCAGCGTCGGGGATTTCGCCCGGGACTCAACGTGCAGTGCAACAGTCCCAGGATTCAACGTAGGATCAACCTCAGCCTTGGTTTTGTGCTCTCGACGACGCTCTGAGCGACTCAACGCGGCTGTTGTCTCTGGACGTGGTCGGTTGCTCTCAACGGCGCTCTCAGCAACTCAACACAGCGACAGTCTCTGGATTTGGTTGGTTGCTCTCAACAGCGCTCTGAGTGACTCAATGCAACGACAGTCTCTGGAATTGTTTGGTTGCTCTCAACAGCGCTCTGAGCAACTCAACACAGCGACAGTCTCTGGACGTGGTCGGTTGCTCTCAACAGCGTTTTGAGCAACACAGCAAAGAGGCAGTCTCTCGACTTGGTCGGTTGCTCTCAACAGCGTTCTGAGCAACTCAACACAGCGACAGTCTCTGGACGTGGTCGGTTGCTCCCAACAGCGCTCTGAGCAACACAGCAAAGAGGCAGTCTCTGGACTTGGTCGGTTGCTCTCAACAGCGCTCTGAGTAACTCAACACAGCGAAAATCTCTGGACTTCGTTGGTTGCTCTTTGCAGCCCTCTCAGCAACTCAATGCAGCAGCAGTCTCTGGATTTAGTCACTTGCTCTCAACGGCGCTCTGAGCGACTCAACACAGCAACAGCCTTTGGACTTGGCTGTAGTCCATGGGCCCAGACCAACAAAAATACCTATTGGTACCACCTGAGGTGGCAAAGTCTAGTAATGATATTTGTAATCCTCCATGTGTGCGGGACATATTCTGATATGATAACCTTTGCGGAGTGGCAGCTTAGTTGTAGTTATAATTACTTTTATACCCACACACTATGACAGGCGTCTGGAACGATGAAATGGGCAATTTTACTGAAAAACTACCTAGACCAAAGCCAGTTAGGTCACAAATTGGTCTTTATTGGTTTAAATACACAAAACAGGATCATACGGAATACCATAATGAGGTAAGGAACAACTTGAACATTATAAACATTGGCATTACTTATTCAATGATACATGTAATCCCATATATATATCGTTAGTGATGGGTATATGTGAAGAAGGTTACATTATTGTTATCAAGCTCTGTATGTACTTAAATGGTGTTAACAAGGGTAACCAAGTCCAGAATCACAACACTGTGCATCAATGTATACTACTGCTACCACAGTAATACCATCAGAATCACCACCCTGTGTCACTCTTCAAACTGCTCGTCTATCTCGTCATCTGACTCACCGAGTTCAAAGTCAGGTTCTGGATCATCCTGCAGTTTTTGTAACCTGCACATTCCTGTGCATGACAGTCCATTTTACAGGCACGTTCAGCTTGGCATTTTGCATGAACGCACACACTTGCATGCTAGCAGTTCCAAGACCACATCTGGTGTGAGTGGGGAATGCAACCAGTAAATGGCCAGCTTACCATCATCGTCTGTCCATCCATACTCAGGAGGGCTTGGCACCACAGGGTTAGCCTGCAGACAGCACTTCCAGATTGCTGCCTGATAGTTGGCTCGTTCAACATGCATGAAGATACAGTCTCTGCATGGTGGCAGCTGGCTGGACTCGACTTCTCCCCTTTTGGTGCAGAAGAGCTGTTAGCGCAGTTCGTTCACCTCACCAGGGCTGCTATTAGCAACATACATGCGACAGGTGAACTGCTCAATTTTCTGGAACAGGTCATCACTCACATTCCATGACTGCCCCAGTCGACTAAAAGTCTATTGGCAGTATGTGTGCTTTCTCACCATCTTCAAGGCATTCAGCTTCCCTCGACCGGCGAATGCACTGACAGTGTCACAGCCTGTGAAGGCGTGTAAGCCAATTAGGCTGTCACAGATGCTGTCTCCAAGTGACCTTACCAGTTTGCTGATATCTACAAACCGCGTACGGTTCTGTGTCCCACACTTCTGGTAGATGGGACAGGTGACGTCCTGGAATCCAAGACAAAGCACCATGACACCAGTGTCCTCAGCTGTGATGATAACTGCCTTTGAGCCCACATTTGCTGCATGCAATCAATGCAGGAGCAGACGGGTGTCAACTTTGATTTAAAGCTTTCGTGACTGCAGATATTCATATTCTTGGTTCTTTCGGTAAAGTCACGTAGAAGGGAAAAAAAATGTGTTATATGTTATTATTGTATTATTTCCCTTCTACGTGACTTTACCGAAAGAACCAATAATATGGGTGTCAGCTTCTTCATGCGTGGAGTGCAGTTCTGCTACTTCCTCGCACTCATCTTTTCCAACTTGTCGCAGGTTTCCTCACAGGTCATGGACAACACCTTGCCATGCAACATCTCTCTGTATAGTGGGAGTTTCCGCTCTTCCACCAGAAACTTTATGAGACCGATCTTGTTGGAGGGACTGCACAGGAATTTTCTCCACCGTTGGACGTGGTGTCCCCCTGCAAGGTTCTTGTACTGGAGAGTGGTGTCTGCACCCGGTTCGGTCGTTCAGCATCTTTGATCAAAGTCTGTCGGTAGACATCGAAAACAACATCAATCATCTCACTCTGTTCTCCCTCGTGGAGGACTTGAGTCAAGGCTGACTCTGCCACCTGTGCAAAGGTTTTGTTGCTGCCATTCATTTTTAGGACCAGGCTCATCCCATCAATGATGTAAGTAAATGGGGTTGAGAAGTCTTCTGCAGGAGACACATTCTCTTCAAGCTCTCTGGCAAGTGCAGCCTTGTTTGTTTTTCGTAGGGACCCATCGGCATTTTCCAGTGCCCGTAGCAGTGGGCCCAGTGGGTGGGCAAAGACATCCTTCATATTCACCTTCCTGCTTTCAGCCACCAGGATCATGTGGCTGAACAATTTTTCATCTGCTTTCAGAACTACATTCTGTGCTTTCTTTACATGTGCTGTTTTTGTGCTGATATTGGAACATGTCTTCAGACTTTGCTTGGTCATCTTGTCGTGGAATTTCACAGATGGTGGGTCCTCAGCTAACCTTGTTTTCCTGAATACCTGGTAGGCCTCTTCTCCTATCTCAAGAGCTCTCAAGATATCCCTGGTCACATCAGGTGGAACCATGGTGCCAGTGGAGAGGCTAACCAGATCTGTCTCATCAGGGGACATAGGATTGATCCAGTTATTCTCCATAAGGTCAATCGCTCTTGATCCTTGGACCCTGTAGATCTGGATGGGACAGTTTGGACCTGCCTTGATCTATCATTTCTCTCAGCTGTCTGAGGTACATGCTTCTGTAGTCAGCTGTTAGGTAATATTTGGCCACGGCTCCTGGCTTCAAGCTGAATCCCTTTGTCCCTCCAGCTGTCTGGGTGTCTTTGTTCACCGTTTCTTCTATAGCGTGGTCAACAAGGATTCCGCCAAAGGGATTTGTGGAGCACAGTTGAACTGAGAAGCCTCCTTCCATGAATTCCGTGTACACATCTGGTGTGTGATGGGCAGCTGAGACATCTGGTTAGAGTAGTATGGGAGGTAGCGTTTATAATTCATCCTATCATAAGCGCAGCACCATGGGATCATTGCTCGAATGCTTGCCAAGTGTAGTATCCAGTCTCCCTCTCTAGATGCTCGGATGAGCCCCAACAAGATTTCAACCATATCCGAATAGGACATTCAGAAAGTCGAGAGGTTGCCGTTTCCACCTCTGAGGAACTCGCGGTAGACTTCAAACTGTTCCATGATGCGTGTACATGCGCTGTTCTCGAGGACCTCCTTCAACGCGGCTACAAGTGAGATCAGTCATTGTCATCACTTAAGCATTGCCAAAAAGCTCCATCCTGATGAAGAGGAACAGCTCATTGTATGACTGATTCATAGTAGCTTCGTACTGGGCTGCAGCATAATTATCTTCATTGCTGGCAACCTCTTCTCTGGAAATCTCCTCTTTGGTGTACAGTCTATAGCATGACCTGTGGTAGTGCCCTTCAGCTGCTACAAGGTCTCTACTCACAATGGCAAAGATTCTGCTGTCTGTTTTATTTGTGGTTGCACTCCTGATCTTGCATCAGCTCGCAGTTCTCGACACTGTACCAGTACTTCTTTCGTATTCTTTTCCTTGGCATATGTGTTGGTTTTCTGACAAAATATGCACTCTGTGTCATAAGTCCTCGACGTACTTGTGGCATGTCGAGCTGTTCTCTTAGATTATTTCTCTTCAGCAGAGCCACTGGCACTTTGCTTTTCTTTTGCAAGGATGCCATCAAGAACTATCTTCATAGTGAAGATACTGCGACATTTTCTGTGGTAGTAGATTTCTGGAATTTGTCCCTCAGGAATGTCTTTTGCCAGTTCCAAAACTGGTGCATGATTTTGTATCTGAGCTACCCTGAGCTGAGTTCTCCAGGAGTCAACACTCTGTGTGACACCAGCTTATCTGTATCATCAGAACAGTGGATGATGCACTCCAACCATGGTCGCATTGGTAGTGGGTTGTTACTTGCTTGTTCACCAGTGGCCATATTCAGTCAGTTTTCACCTGCACCATACAGTACAATCAGAAATCATAATTACTTTGATGCAAACCCTGAATTAATCTGTCAGTACTTTGGTTACACATTGATGGCAGCAGAGAGTTGCAACCCAAAAGAAAAACTAACATTGATAAAGGGTAAAATTCATCTTAACTAATCTTAACTAAATTAAGGGGAGGTACTACAGGTGAATAGGCAAAACAAAATACTGTCCTTTTATTTGAATGAAAAATTACCAGATGCATTTTCACAAAAATATAAGATTTTTTGTATTGTGACTTTCTCCCCATTCATTTATGCATATAACGTGTTATCTCATTAAATAAGCAAAACATTGAATATTATGTAAAACACTTAGTAGATTAAGTCATAACTTTCTGGTTTGTTTTAATGTGATCAATACCTAATTGGTTGGTAATTTACAGAAGCTTTTGTCAAAATATTGTTATTTCAGTGAATTATGTTAAAATACACTTGACACATGTTAAAAAACAAGATTTTCGCCTATTTTTATTAGATATAATACCACATAAAATTTAAATAACAAAAGATATGAAAAAAATCCCTCTGATCATTTCTAGCTATTTCAAGTAGGAAGCAGTATATATAATTATGTGGCTTTATCTATTTTGAAACATGAGTTGTGAAACTCGGCATGCAAAATGTAATTTTGAGACAATCGCAATGCCAGTTCTAGCATTGTGATGCTTGTCGCAATGAGATTTGAGAGTTATACTTGTGTTCCCCCTCTTATTGCCATGACAGCAAAGTAAATACTCATATATGACTAAGCTAGACATCTGCTCCAGAGAATAAGCTTTTCAATAATAAACAATTCAACTAGGTTATTTATTAAAAGCGGAGACAAATGGCGATGAAAGATGCAAACAACCGCTAATTTTAGGCTTTGTTTACTTGGCGAAGTTTGTATGAAATCGTAAAAACTAACTATTTATAAAATTTGTTACTGGTAATAATTGTGTGCATGTTATGAAAGTTTACAATTTACAGGTAAAATATAAAAAAAATATAAAAATCGACAAACTGGACAAAAAAAAATATTTTTGCCTGTAGTACCTGGCCTTAACTAATACACTTAACAGGTACATTAACAATACATTGAGCTTAAAGTTAGCACTTTAGATATCTGTACTGAACATAAATAATACAGAACCACCAGTACTTGCCTCACCTGCCAGTAAATGATCATGAGCAAACAAAACCATCACGTTACCATAAAACCATCACGTTACCATACATAGCAGGCGTTACCAAAAATATTTCCAAAATAAAAAAAACACAAGATCCAGGTCCGATTCAGTACAGTACACAAAATCCATGATCTAATCCCATCTGTGAAGGATGCCATTCCTGACATGCAATATCCTGGAGTCTACAAACTAAGTTGCACCTGTGGTGATTGTTACATTGGGGAAACGAAACGACATGTCTCGGACTGTGTTCGCGAGAACAATGCAGATCTGAAACACGGCAGGACTACTACCTCCGCCGTGGATGACCATTGCTGTAACGCTGTGGGCTCTCATTATATAGTTTTTTTCGAGACCAAGGTGCTCTGCAAACCTTCGGGCTACTATCAAAGGTTTGTTCAGGGAAGCCATCCAGATATATAAACATAGACATAACTTCAACCGAGAAGATGGATATAAATTGAGCAATCATTGGAAGGATGTTATTAACCAGGTAAAACCTTAACTGCTTTATAGTTTGCCTTCATATCCGCATCTCCAGTTTCTTCAGCCTGCTACCCCCAGCCCCGCTCACTTCCCAGCCCCGGCATTTTGTCGTGCTCGTGTCGGAGCTTGCAGCTCCCCACTCCCCCTACCCCACACCCCCACCCTCTCTATCTCCCCTCCCTGGCTCCTCCCCCCTCTCTTACCTATATAGCCTCTTGTTACAAGCAGCCCTTTTGCCCACTTCAGCAATTGTTTCTTGCTGTGGTTGTCCCACCTGATGACGGACGCTTGTGTTGCGCCAGAAAACGTCGTGATTTAGTTACTTTTATTTTATACCTACGTGACTTTACCGAAAGAACCAAAGAGTATGGATCCCTGCAGTCACGAAAACTTCAAATCTAGAATGAGCAAACAAGCTGCTAGAAACAGACGGAAAACAGCGTCAATCTATTCCAGACTTAACTAAGTCACTGAATTTGAAGAATAAGTGTGAATAAATGCAAAAATATGTATGAAATGCATGCCTTGGGGACACACATCCTTTTTGTAAATTATTCATTGTCTTAATTAACAGCATAGGTGTTGGAATGTTTTATTGTAACGTCCGGGCAAATAGGCGTGATTGCGATAAGTGCGAGGAAAATTTAACAGCTGCTCATTTCGAAAGGTTATCACGTATTATTTTACTTCTGTTGGTGTAACAAATAAAATGGCACCATTGAAGTTTTTCTACATTGGGTGGTACCGTTATCTGGTCTGGCCCAAGGACTTGGTTGGTTGCTTTCAACAGCGCTCTGAGCAACTCAACACAGCGACAGTCTCTGGACTTTGTTGGTTGCTCTGAACAGCGCTCTGAGCAACTGAATGCAGTGGGAGTCTGTGGACTTTGTTGATTGCTCCCTGCAGCCCTCCGGGCACCTCAACGCAGCGACAGTCTCTGGACTTTGTTGGTTGCTCTCAACGGCGCTCTGAGCGACTCAACGCCGCGACAGTCTCTGGACGTGGTTGTTTCCTCTCAACGGCGCTCTGAGCAACTCAACACAGCGACAGTCTCTGGACTTTGTTGGTTGCTCTCAACAGCGCTCTGAGCAACTCAACTCAGCGGCAGTCTCTGGACTTGTTGATTGTTCTCAACGGCGCTCTGAGAAACTCAACACAGCGACAGTCTCTGGACTTTGTTGGTTGCTCTTTGCAGCCCTCTGAGCGACTCAATGCAGCAACAGTCTCTGGACTTGGATAATTACTGTCAACATATCTTTGAGAAATTCAACACAGCGACAGTCTCTGGACTTGGTTGGTTGCTCTGAACAGCGCTCTGAGCAACTCAATGCAGTGGGAGTCTGTGGACTTTGTTGACTGTTCCCTGCAGCCCTCTGGGCACCTCAACGCAGCGACAGTCTCTGGACTTTGTTGCTTGCTCTCAACGGCGCTCTGAGCGACTCAATGCAGCGACAGTCACTGGACTTGTTCGGTTGCTCTCAACCGCTCTCTGGACGACTCAATGGACGAGCAACTCCGGGTGCCAGCCTGCCGGCAATAACAGCAGCAGCACTTCCAACGACCCACAGCAACAACAGTGTGGGCCACCGAGCCGCCCGCATGACAGTAGCATCCCCTCCCCCCCGGCCCCGACAAACACCGACCAATCCGTGTCCTCCGTACACGCGGTAGCGATCGCTTTTGTGCATAAATTTGGTCCCGACTTCACAGCCGCTGTAAAAAACAATAACTTATATTTGTTTGTAAAGGCGCCTTCCACTGATGTCTCAAGGCGCCTTGTAAGGATGAGGATACAGAAATCGCACGAGAGACAGTGAAGCTAAAAATAATAAACCGAATTAAGAATATGATGTGGTTTTAAGACGAGACTTAAAAAAGTATGCACACTATCGGATGTACGAATTAGAGGCTGACCGAAATTCGGTTTGGGTTTCGACGCCGAAAGTTAGCAAATGGCCTCTTTCGCATACTTTTGGTTTCGGCCGAAAGTACATTTTTAACTTTCGGTTTACTTTTGATTTCGGCCGAAAGTAATTTTTTTACTTTCGGTTTGGTTTCGGTTTTGGCCGAAACTTATATTGACTTTTGGTCGTAATTCGTCAACCGAAGATCTATTTTTAGAATATAACACTAGTGCTACGTCTATCACTCTGCCTATCGGCCGGTCAGTCGGCGCTAGGCAATCCTATGTGATAGGCTGCAAACACACACACGTCAGCAGCAGCAGCAGCTTGGGAGCGAGGTGACAGCCACAACCATGGTCTGCTAATGTATATACGACCGGTCAACAGACGGTAGCCTGTCTGGCTGAATGCAGAAAAACTGTTGTTTCTTATCTACAACATTCGTTTGTTTGGATATAATTACTAAGTAAGTAACACCAAAAGATTTAAAATTTAGCGACTCTTAATGCAGGCTCTGAATGATTAGTTCTAGATTTATTTTTAATTAAAGTAGCATTGCATCATGACATATTTCATAAATATTGTGTTTGGTAACTTCGGTTATATACCTTTCTGTTTTGGTCTCGGTCGAAAATGTAGTTAAACTTTCGGTCTGGTTTCGGGGCCACCCCGCTTCACCCCAGGGCGACAGTATTTGTCTATACTGTTACACCCATGTCTCTGTGTCTCACTCCGTGTCTACCCACGTGTCCCCGTGTCTCTTCCCATGGTGTCTCCAGGCTATTTCCATGAACCGCATGTCCCCGTGTCTCACCCTGTGTTGTTCCCGTGTCTAACCGCGTGCCCCCGTGGTGTCTCAACCCCCCCACCCCCCATGTCTATGTCCCTGTGTCTCACTCCGTGTCTAACCACATGTCCCTGTTTTAACTCTCTCCCTACCCCCAAGTGTCCCCAGGCTGTCTCCATGAACCGTGTGGCTGCCCCCCTGGCGTCGCGATCAGGCGAGGGCAGGCTCCACAGCGGGGGCGGCACCAGGCCAGAGATCGCGACTGGTGGAGATGGCGGAGCAGCACCGGTGGAGGATGAGGCTCACAATGGCCTGATTGGCTCCCGGGGAGCTGCCGCCGGGGATGATGATGGCGGTGACGATGACGGTGGCGGTGATGGTCGTGGTGATGGCGGAGACCTGGCCGAGAATGAAGCTAGGAGACGACGAGTGGAGACAAAGTGCGCGGAGTTGGCCGAGATGATGTGGGAGGAAGGGTGAGGTCCCCCGTGTGTCTCCCTGTGTCCCCGTGTATGTGTATGTATGTTGAACTTTTTTGCACTGTACAAATGGTCTACTGCGCTAAGGTGCAGGGAAGGACAACAAACTCTGTGTCCCCATCTGTCCCAGTGTGTCTCGGTGTGTTACCATGTGTTCCCGCGTGTCTCCTTGTGTATCCATGTGTCACCACGTGTCCACGTGTGCCACCATGTACCCCCACGTGTCACCGTGTGTCTTTACGTGTCCCACTGTGTCCCCGTATCACCCCGTGTCTCCGTGTATTCCCGTGTGTCTCCGCGGGTATCCATGTGTCCCTGTGTGTCACTCAACTTGTATCCCCGTTTTTCACCGTGTGTCTTCTTGTGTCTTCGTGTGTCTCTGTGTGTCCCCGTGTGTCTCCGTGTGTCTTCCTATGTGAGTGTGTGTCCCCACGTTTGTGGTTGTCATGATTGACACACACGCGTCACAACCTGGGGGAGCGGTAGAAACCGGTCCGGACCGGTCGGGCCAACGGCAGTTGGAACCCCTCTGAGGGGAGGGGGCTGGCGGAAGCTACGATCCCACAGAACACCCGCCCCTCAGGGAGAAAGAGTATATAAGGCGGGTCCCTGAGAGCGCAAGTCAGTCCGTCTCAAGCCGAAGCCAGAAGCCACCTGAAGAAGAAGACCCTGGACCTCAAGCCGCCGACGTCCTTCTAATGGCCAGGGCTCAGTGCGGTGCCAGTGGTCGAGAGGTTAGGACCTTGAGGTTCCCTCGGCCTGATGTCCTTCTAAGGGCCAGGTCCGGATGGGCCAGTGGTCAGGGACCCACCGGGCCAGCGGTGGGTCAGCCTCCCCTAGGTCTAGCTAGCCGGAGGGCTAGAGTAGACCGAGTTGTAGGTACGATAGCCCGGAGGTTGTACCTCCCTAGGTTGTGGGTGAAAGGGGCCATTACCCCTTTGTGTTAGGGTTAAGTGTAACTGTTTGGT
>CM025661.2:78164-109184 GCA_014621495.2 Entosphenus tridentatus | reverse complement strand
ACACGGGGACACAGAGACACAGAGACACGGGGACAAGAAGACACAAGGAAATGGAGACACGGAGAGACGGGGACATGGGGACAGGGAGACACTGGGACAGGAGGGCATCGGGACATGGGTGAAATGGAGACATGGGGATATGAATACACGGTGACACGGGGAGTCGTGGGTGTGTCTCTGTACGTATCGGCAGGGAGCGGTGGTACAGCGGTTAGTGCTGCAATGCACTACTTCGAACCCAGCAGATATCTGAGTTCAATTCCTGCTCACAGCCATCACCACCAACACCACTTAGTGTTGGCAGCAGTGGTTATCTAAACCGGTCGGCCCTAGGTCGGCTCAGCCTGAAATGAGTACCTGGGGCAATGTGTGTATTAAACGTCAGCACTGGGGAGACAAAGGCGGCTGGGCGGGCGTGGTGGTGCTGGCCACCCACCCACTCATGTGCCACAGTGGCGGCCTTCATAGGCACTGCTACTCGCTACTGACAGCACTTGCCCCTAACAGCACTGGGTGGGCTACCTGTTTAAAACTATTAAACTCCTTTTTATTTTACCAGGCAAGGCCCACTGAGCTATGTTGCTCTTTTTCAGAAGCGACCTGGCCACAAATGATAGCTCAAGGAAGTGGCTGATATCGTCATCACGTGGGAATTTATTGCAGCCAAATACTCTAAACACGTGACGTCGATTATAAATGTGGAGGGAAAAACCGGAGGACCCGGAGAAAAATTCATGCGACCACCACGGTGATGCAGACTCCAAAAACACAACAGCAGCAGGCATCGTCACAGTCATGGGATTGAACCCACGACCTCCTGTATACCAGGAGAGGTAGATAGCATATCCACAGTGAGAGAGAGAAAGAGAGAGACGCAGACTCCAATTATACAACAGGCGTCGTTAGGGTGACGAGATTGAACCCACGACCTCATGTATACCAGGCGAGGGAGTTAACATTTCCTAGCCACCATGGAGTTTAGAATATTTCTGCATCAGAATATACGAACCTCCTGCATACCAGGTGGGGAAGAAGATGACAACCGTCTTCCCTGCTATGTGTGAAAGCACAACGAATGTCATCACACAGACGGCCGAATGCCCGACAGAGGTATCCCGGTCTGAAAAGCAACAGCACAGAGAGCATTTCACAAGGTCATAATGGTCAGCAGCAGAAGACCAGCACTTGCTCTATGACGCAAAAGACCGTGGTATTTTCAAGTCGGTGAGGTGGAAAAAGTGCTATACGTCCGATTTATATTTTGGAATCTGAGATCAGCTGAATGGGTGAATGTAACTGCGGACTTGGAAGAACAGTTGGAATGATACCTTTACGCGCAGTCAACTACCGTCGCTTCGTTGGTCTCATTAAGGCAGTTGCCAAGGCCAAGATCGCAAGAGGCTTCAGAAAGGTCTTCACTCCATGTTGGACTCCAGAAAGCGAACAGGTTTTCCGGAAATTCAATGCTGATAAGAAGCAGGAGACTGCAAAAGCCTTACTCGAGTCACTAAATTTGCAAAGAAAAGAAAGATAGCGCGATACAGTTGAAGCACTTAACTTTGGAAAATTGAGCCGTAAGGCCTGGTGCCTCCTGAGGTTGATGGGAGCTGCCACAACGCCAGCCTATTAACCTCCGCAAGTCAGTCCTGACGAGATTGCTAGGCAACTTATCAACAATTCACGAACTTCAATCGACAAAAGCACAAGATGGCAAGTCTACACATACCTTTATTGCACAATAGATAACTGCGAATAAATCTCTGAATTCTCCCGTCTATTCTCAGTGTAGGAAGTAAATACCGGTATTGCCCAGGTGAAATGCAGGAACGCATCAGGTCGTGACAATATTTATCCAGAATTCATCAAGAACTTGGGACCAAGAGCAAGAAAATGGCTAGCTACATTATTAACTGACATCCATTCCACAAGCATCATTCCCAAGGAGTGGAAAGAGGCAAGGATAATAGCTATTTTGAAACCAGGCAAGGACGCATCGGACACTCAAAATTACCGCCTTATCTCTCTACTCAGTGTCTACAAACTAATGGAGTGGCTTCTGCTCATAAGGTTGATGTCCACGCTTGAGGAAATAGTTCCCCAGGAACAAGCAGGATTTAGAACTGGTCAAATTGTTGCGACGAGGTGCTTGCCTGAACAGGACACATCGAAACCAGTTTCGAGCGCCAGCTCAAAACAGCAACAGCTTTCATCGACCTCTCTTCAGTTTACGATACCATATGGTGGAAAGCACTCCTGCTGAAGCTTGTGAGAGCCATGCCTTGCTGCCCGACAATTAGACTAATCACCGAAATGCTGAGAAACCGATGGTTCACAGTCTATCTTGGTTAAGCTGCCAGCAGCCCACGAAGATTGAACAATGCACTCCCGCAGGGATTAGTTCTGACACCAGCGCTGTTCAATCTCTAGGCGAGCGACATTCCAGCGACATCTTGCCATAAGTTCACATATGTGGATGATATTGCATTTGCAACTCAAGCACAGAAAATGGGGAACACTGAGGCAGTCCTCGAAAATGACCTGAAGACTCTGGAAGAATACTTCAAGAATTGACACCTTAAGCCAAACCCATCGAAGAGCATCGTCTCCGCCTTCCACCTGAACAACAGACAAGCTTCGAAAATGTTGAAAATTAACTGCTGCGGAGCGAAGCTAAGACATGATAAACACCCTCGGTATTTAGAAGTTACCCTGGATCGGACACTTAACTACCATCACCACCTCAAACAAGCTAAAGGTAAAACGAAAGCACGAGTGAATATTATTCAGAAATGTGCAGGAACAACCTGGGGAAGCGGTACCAGCACGTTGAAGATATCGACACAGGCCTTTGTTCACTCCACTGTGGAGTACTGTGACCTAGTGTGGGGTGCAAGTCCTCACACGAACCTTGTCGATGCCGAAATTAACAAGACCGCTTCGTATCATCAGCGGTTCCCTAAAGTCTACTCGACTCCCGTGGCTTCCTGTGCAGGCGGATATCGCTCCGGCCAACATCCGACATGATGATGCGACGACACGGGAGTACAGCAAGATAATGAAAAACTTCACCCTGCCGCTCTATAAAGATTTAAAAGAACTCCCACACCCAAGAGTAAAATCCAGGAAACCGTTCTGGATACGTGCCTGCGCTCTAGCAGCCAAAAATAAAGACGTGGCAAACAAAAACATAATTCACGATCCGACGGTGGAAGTTATGGGATTCTCTCTTCCACGATGACTTTGGACCACGCTGAACCGCCCTCGAACACAACTCAGCAGATGCGCGTACACGTTCCATAAATGGAAGATCAAGGAATCGCCCAACTGCGACTGTGGAGAAGTCGAAACACTCAAGCACATCACCGATGAATGCTCCATCCATGCACATCTTGGCGGTATCGCTGAAATCCACACTGCATCAACCACATCATTGGACTGGATGAGGAACCGTTGCATTCATTTGTGAAGATCATTAAGAAAAATGAAAAACTGTTGCTTTTCACAATGCCATACGAAAGAAGAAGCCACGATGGCGTTTACAATATTTTTGCATCAGAATCTACGAACCTCCTGCACACCAGGCGAGGGACATAACATCTCCTGTGTCTGTGCATCCCGCGTGCAGGGCTGAAGATGCCGTGCGGGCTTTGAGCAGCGGAGGGGAGGGGGAGGGACGGGAGGGGGAAGGAGAGGAGGGGGATGGGGAGGAGAGGCAGAGCAGTGGGAGGGGGGCGGCGGTCGCCACGGAGACCCGGCCCCCCCCCCTGTAATGGGGCCCAGGGCGAGCGGAGCGACCCAAGCGGCAGGAGACGGCACAGGAAGGGCGCCCGGAGGCGGCGGTGAGAGCCTCTTCCCACCTAGAGAGAGAAAGACCTGGACTGCCCCCCCACCACACACACTAACAACAACCGCCATGCGCCACTAAGTAGTGGTGACATCACCACGGCGCTTGTGCCAGGCCAGGTGCACTTTAAAGCCAGGTGAAGTGTCGAAGGCTCGCTTGCAGGAGGTTATGGGACATACCCAGCAGGTGCCAGGGGTCGACTGACTGACTGGCCGATGTACTACTTGTGCTCCCTACTGTGCCAACTCGCTGTGTTTAAGCCACCCAGTGCTCCACTCGTTCTTGTGAGCGTCGGTCCTCTGCCCCCTTTATTGTTGTTTGGAAGGCGACTGCCTCAAACTGCCCAGTAGCAGCATCCTTCACGAGCATCCTCTACAGAACCACACACCCCCACACACCACTCACACACCACACATACACACCATACATGTACCACACACATTACACACACAGCATCAACAACCGCCATTCGCCACTAAGTGGCGGTGACGTCACCACGACGCTTGTGCCAGGCCATGGGCACCTTGAGGCCACGTGAAGTGTCGAATGCCCGCTGGCAGGAGGTCACAGGGCAGACCCAGGTGCTACGGGTCGACTGACTGAGATGACTGGCCGATGCACCACCTGTGCTCCCTACTATGCCAACTTGCTGTGCTTTAGCCACCCGGCACTCCGCTCGTTGTTGTGAGTGTCGCTCCTCCGCCCTCCGTTGTTGCTGGAGGGCGACTGCCTCCAACTGCCCAGTAGCGTCCTTCACGAGCCTCCTCCACAGAGGCCAATCTTGACACCGCTGGTACCAGTCATCGGCAAGTCCACTCAGCTCCACGTCCTCCTGTACCACATAACTCCATCTCTTCTCAAGCCCGTGCCACGCCCGTTTAGCCCCCTCGATCCGGCCGAACAAAAGCTGTTTTGCATGCGGTGGCTGGGCATGCAGGCTACATGACCCAGCCAACGCAGCCTTGCCTGCCGGAGGAGCTCACCGATGGGACTTTGCCCAGATCTTTGAAGGATTTGTGAGCTCCTCACACAATCCAGCCTGGTTAAACCCAGGATGGATCGTAGGCAGGCCAGCCTAAATGTTTCCAACCGGTGAAGATGCTCCATTAGGGGGGTCCACGTTTCGCAAGTGTAAAGAAGGGAGGGAATGACTGTGGCCGAGAAGACTTGAAGCTTCGTGCGCAGCGACACGCCAGGTAGCTTCCACACAGCATTACGCAACCGATGAAAAGATATTGCCGTTCGACTGATTCGGAGTGAGACCTCTGGTGTTAAACTGGAGCCGGTCATAAGCACACTGCCCAGGCATGGAGAACTCTCCACTCTCTCCACTACTGCCCCATCACCGATTGGGAGTTGTGGGGGTGGAGTGTCCGATGGTACAAAATACCCAGGCAGGTACTTAGTTTTGGTGGGGCTGATGGTAAGGCCCCACCTCTTAGTGGCATGCTCCAGTCTCAGCAGCAGCGTCTCCAACTCCTCCTCTGAATGAGCAGCTATTACCAAATCATCGGCATACATAACGTGGTTGACCAATAGGGAGCCATCCCTTGATCGCACCCGGGCATCGATCAGCCTCCCATTATATCTCTACCAAATGGAAATTCCCCCGGTACAGCTATTGAAGGCTTCACGAAGCACGTGGTCAAAATAGATGTTAAATAATGTAGGAGCCAGAGGACATCCCTGTCGCACCCCAAGGTGTACAGGGAAAAGTTCCCGGCCACGTAGTTTAACCCGGGCCCGCTCACCATCATGAAGGTCCTTAATGATCGTGAGCAGAGGGTCAGGGACTCCGACAGCACGAATAACAACCCAGAGCCCAGGCCTACTGATGCTATCATAGGCCTTGACCAGGTTAAGAAAGGAGAGATGTAGGTCTTGTTGAAATTCCCTACACCTCTGCTGTAGCAGACGGACAGAAAATATGGCATCTGTGCAGTGAGCGTTCGAACATTCCACGTGGCCATCCGTAGTGGCTTTTCGTTGTTTCTGGTGGAGCCCCGAGGGTGAAGATTCAATCTCCTGGCTCCGCCAATTGGGGTTTGGCAAGGAGACGTCATAGACGCCTGTCCCCCCGGGGCCTCCGGAACAAGCTTATGAGTTAATATTTATGTTTAATTCGTTGTTTCGTGGTAATTAATTGAAGGTGGAGGGGTTATCAGCCCCTCGCACCCGTCCAGAGCCCCCGTTTAGCCACTGTGGTGGTCACAGACGCCATGAGGGGAGAGGACAATGGGCATTGGCCCTCCCCCCACAGCACTGTCCACGACAGTGTTGCCCATCCGGCACCGCGAGGAGGTAGGGGGTTGTTTTTCCGGACTACACACACAGCAATCACACAGACATACACACCACAACCACTGCACCACCACAATTACACACACACCACAACCACACACTACACACCACACAACCACACAAAACCACACCACAGTCACACACACCCCACACACACCACACTACAGCTCCATACACAACCACAGTCGAACATCGTGGGAGCTAGAGGCGCAAGTAAGCACTGTGCATTAGTCTGATCCAGCATCAGCGCATGCACACACCATCATGGTTGCACGCCATGTCCAAGCAAGAACTTCTGCTGGACTACATGCAGGCTCATGTCCTTCATACCAGGACCTACCGTGGATCTGATCTGCCCGCTCACTATCGGCTTGGCATCTGTAAGATGCGCCTGCCATTCTTCGACTCCAGTGGTGGGTGTACATCCAGGACCCCATTCAAATCCACAGTGGCCTGGTCTCAGCTGGCTGACGAAAGTTGCAAGCGAGAATTTCATCATCGCTTGCAGCTGGGGTTGGCATCGTCCCCCCTCCTCCTGATGCGGAGGGGAAATGGGTAAGGTTTAAGACTGTGGCTCATGCAGCTGTAATGGCTGCTATGGGTACGTGGGCCAAACCTCACCAGAGACCCTGCCTGATGGAGGAGGTGTTCTGGCTGGTTGAGAAAAAACGACAGGCCTATTCCCACCGTCTACAGCATCCATGTCGGAGAATGAGGAGGCTTACTACAGCCTCGTCTCGGACGTTTGGAGAGCCGTGCAGCGCTGCAAGGAAAAGTGGTGGTCGCGCATTGCTGAGGAGATGAAGCCTGCCTCAGTAGCCCCTGATCATAAATCACTCTTTAACTCCATCAAAAAAGTCACTTGCAGCACTACACTTATCACCATCATTAGGAGAAAGAAAGGTGATTCAATCTCCGACCCCCAGGAACAGGTTTGCTAATTTTCTGAGCATTTCTGTGAGCTCTTGGGGAGGGGAAATCCCTCAGCCTGGAAAACATCATGGAGCAAAGTGGGGATGACCCTGCTGAGGCTGCTGTGCCTGAAATATTGGAAGAAGTAGTCACACCCTGTGAGTGGCTGGCTAAAGCACCATCTGTTGAGGAAGTACGGAACGTGATCCAGAGACTGAGACCAGGAAAAGTGCCGTGCAGAGATGATCTCCCAAGCGAGATGCTGAGGGGGGGTTGCGTTTGTGAGCAGACTGCCCCATATGACATCAAAATAACAGCCTGGACTACTGGATGGGTTCTGCAGGATTGGAAGGATGCCCTAGCGGTCCCCCCTTTTAAGAAGGGGGACCGTACAGACTTAAAAACTAAAGGGGCATCTCCCTCCTCAGTGTGCCGGGAAAGGTCCTGGCAAGGATTATTAAACATTGCTTTGCCAGGCACGCTGAGGAGAGGCTTGTGGAGCCACAATATGGTTACAGGCCAAGGCGGCCCTGCACACACCACATATTTTTTGTCTGTCTGCTCTGGGTTGTTCTTCGTGCTTTCAGAGTCCCTGACTCTCTGCTCACAATCATTAAGGACCTTCATGATGGTGGGCAGGCCCGGGTAAAGCAACGTGGCCAGGAGTCAGAGCCATTCCCTGTTCACCTTGGGGTGCGACAGGGATGTCCCACATTATGTAACATCTATTTTGACTACGTTATTCGAGAAGCTTTCCATGGCTGTACCTGAGGAATTTTCATCTGGTACATATACAACCGGAGGTTGATCGATGCCCTGGTGCGGTTAAGGGATGACTCCCTATTGATCAATCATGTTACGTATGTTAATGATCTGGTGATTGCTGCTTACTCAGAGGAGGAGTTGGAGGCGCTGCTGCAGGACCAGGAGTGTGCCACTAAGAGGTGGGGTCTTACCATCAGCCCCACCAAAACTAAGCACCTGCCTGGGTATTTTGTACCATCGGACACTCCACCCCCACAACTCATAATCGGTGATGGGGCAGTAGTGGAGAGAGTGGAGAGTTTCCCATACCTGGGCAGTGTGCTCATGACCGGCTCCAGTTTAACAGCAGAAGTCTCACTCTGAATCAGCCAAGCGGCATCTTTTTATCGGTTGCATAATGCTGTGTGGAAAATACCTGGTCTGTCGCTCTGTACGAAGCTTCAAGTCTTCTCGGCCATGGTCATTCCCTCCCTTTTCTACACTTGCGAAACGTGGACCCCTCTAATGGAGCATCTTCGCCGTTTAGAAACATTTAGGCTGGCCTGCCTACGATCCATCCTGGGTTTAACCAGGTTGGATTGTGTGAGGAGCTCACAAATCCTTGAAAGATCTGGGCAAAGTCCCATCGGTGAGCTCCTCTGGCGGGCAAGGCTGCGTTGGCTTGGTCATGTAGCCCGCATGCCCAGCCACCGCATGCCTAAACAGCTTTTGTTCGGCGCGGCACGGGCTAGAGAAGAGATGGAGTGATGTGATACAGGAAGACGTGGAGCTGAGTGGACTTGCCGATGACTGGTACCAGCAGCGTCAAGATCAGCTTCAGTGGAGGAGGCTCGTGAAAGGACGCTACTGGGCAGTTGGAGGCAGTCGCCCTCCAACAACAACAGAGGGCGGAGGAGCGACGCTCACAACAACGAGCGGAGCGCCGGGTGGCTAAAGCACAGCAAGTTGGCACAGTAGGGGGCACAGGTGTTGCATCAGCCAGTCATCTCAGTCATCTCAGTCAGTCGACCTGTGGCACCTGAGTCTGCCCCGTGACCTCCTGCCAGCGGGTGCACATGGCCTGGCACAAGCGTCGTCGTGACGTCACTGCCACTTAGTGGTGAATGGCGGTTGTTGTTGTTGTGTCTTTGTGTGTCACTGTCTGTGTGTCTGTGTGTAACTGTGTCTGTGTGGTCTGTATGTGCAGCTCCATAGGCAAGAAGAAGAGGAAGAGGAGTAGCAAAAAGAGAGACAAACGGCACCGAGAGAGGAGGTGAGAGAGAGGGGGAGAGATAGGGGGTGAGCGATGGGGAGACAAAAGGGGGAAAGAGGGAGAGACGGGGGGGGGGGGGGGGACAGAACTTGGGGGACAGAAAGGGGGTAAGAGATAGGGAGAGATAGGAGGAGAGAGAGTGGGGTGGGGGAGAGCGTGTGAGAGATACGCGGAGAAATAGTTGTTAGATAATGTAATCAATTTCGAAGACAACTGCGTATACATCATTATTAGAGCACGTCTGTCTGTGCTTGTTGTGGTTGTAGCGAGCGAGTGGAGGGTGGTGTTACATCACCCAAGGCTGGTGACCTCCACGCGACCTCTACACTCTCCAGGTGATTACCTCTGACCTCGGCCCAGCACAGACCCCCACAGTAGGAACCCCACGGGTGGCTAGGAGATGTTTACTACCTCGCCCGGTATGTAGGAAGTCTTGGGTTCTGATTCTGAAATACTCTAAACACCACGAGTGGCTATGAGATGTTAACTACTCGCCTGGGATTCAGGAGGTCGTGGGTTCGATCCCGACCCTGACGCCTGCTGTATATTTGGAGTTGCCTCTCTCACTTTCCCCATGGTGGGAGCGTAGATTTTTCTCTACGTCCTCCGGATTTTCTTCTCCAAGTTTAAAATAAATGTCACGCATTGATTATACCATTGTAAGGTCCACTGAGCTACGTAGCTCTTTTTAAGAAGCGACCTGGCCATCACAAGTGATGGCAGCTCAACCAAGTGGCTGATATCATCAACATCATCGCGTGGATACTTATAGCGACAGCCAAATACTCTAAACGTGTGATGTCGATTCTAAATGTGGAGGTAAAAACCACACGACTACGGGGAGAGCATGCAAACTCCAAATATACAACAGGCGCCGGGGTCAGAAGTAGAGGCCGACCGAAATTCGGTTTCGGTTTCGGCGCCGAAAGTTGGCAAATGGCCTCTTTCGACATACTTTCGGTTTCGGCCGAAAGTCAAATTTTAACTTTCGGTTTACTTTGGTTTCGGCCGAAAATACATTTTAACTTTCGGTCTGGTTTCGGTTTTGGCCGAAATTGATACTGACTTTCGGTCATCATTCGTCAACCAAATATCTATTTTTAGAATATTACGCTAGTGCTACGTCTATCACTCTGCCTATCGGCCGGTCAGTCAGTGCTAGGCAATCCTATGCAATAGGCTGCAAACACACACACACGTCAGCAGCAGCAGCAGCTTGGGAGCGAGCGAGGTTACAGCCGTAACCATGGTCTGCTGATGTATATACGACTGGTCAACTGACGGCAGCCTGTCTGGCTGAATGCGGAAAAACTGTTGTTTCTTATCTACAACATTCGTTTGTTTGGATATAATTACAAAATAAGTAACACCTAAAGACTTGATATTTAGCGACTCTTACTGCAGGCTCTGAATGATTAGTTCTAGATTTTTTTTTTATTAAAGTAGCATTACATCATGACATATTTCATAAATCTTGTGTTTGGTAACTTTGGTTATATACCTTTCTGTTTTGGTATCGGTCGAAAGTGTAGTTAGACTTTCGGTTTCGGCTTCGGTTTCGACCGAAAGTGTAGTTAAACTTTCGGTTTCGGCTTCGGTTTCGGCCGAAAGTGTAGTTAAACTTTTGGTTTCGGCCGAAAGTAAATTTTTTACTTTCGGTCTGGTTTCAGTTTCGGCCGAAACCAGAAATTCAGTTTCGGTCGGCCTCTAGGCAGAAGTGATCTGGCTATTGCAAGTGATAGCTTAACGAAGTAGATTATAACATGGGAGACATTTTTTGCCAGTATCAAAGTATAACAAAAATAAGAATAGGTTTTACCGTTTCTGCCAATAAATCAGGAGTTGTTAAGACGTTCAAACACCAAATATAAACCTTTTGCAAGGAATCATGTCTGCGTTAATCACACGCGGCACTTGTGCATATTCAAACAAACTTGCTCTGGTGATATATGATGAATTCTCTTTGAAACTCATTGGGCTACACCATAGACATGAGCCTTATTTAGAGCCTTGTCTCACTACCAGTGTCAGACCAGAGAAGAACGCCAAAAGGGGAATAGTGTAGATTATACTCTTAGGTTTTTTCGGTAAAGTCACGTAGGTAAAAAAATAAAAATAAAAATGAAAATAATAATAGAAATAAAATAATAAATCACGACGTTTCGGAGGCAACACAAGTCTCCGTTATCAGGTGGGACCGTCACAGCTACATTTACTGTATCAAGTGTGGCAAAATTCCAAGAGACAAGCTCTTAAATACAAGTTAAGGGGGAGGGGGCGAAGTGCTTATCTGAATGTGGTAGCCAATGAATGGAACGTGTTGGGGGGGGGTGGGCGGGGCTAAAAGAGAACAATAGGTGCACTTGGGGTTGTAACCGGTGTTGGCTGACAATCCAAATACAAAAAAAGGCAGTACTGTTAAACACTGGGGATGTCAACACTCGGTAAAGTAGAATAGTACCTATCAAATAAGATGGTCCAAATATGCGTAGTTAAATCTTTTTACATGGTTAATAACATCTTTCCAATGATTACTCAGTTTGTACCCATCGTCACGATTGAAGTTATGTCTGTGTTTGTATATCTGGATGGTTTCATGTACAAACCTTTAATGGTAGCCAGAAGGTTTGCAGAGCACCTTGGTCTCTGAAAAGACAATATCATGAGAGCCCACAGCATTGTAGCAATGATCGGCAACGGCGGAAGACTCAATTTTGCCGTGTTTCAGATCTGACTTGTGCTCGCGGACACGATCAGAGACATGACGTTTCGTTTCCCCAAAGTAACAATCACCACAGCTGCAACTCAGTTTATAGAATCCAGGGTATTACAAGTCAGAAATGACATATTTTACAGATGGGATTAGATCACGGATTTTATGTACTGTACTGAATCGGACTTGGATCTTATGTTTGTTTTGAATTTTGGAGATCTTTTTGGTCATGCCTGCTATGTATGGCAACGTGATAGTTTTGATCGGAGTTTCAAGTGGTTGTTTCTGTATGGTGGGAGAAACAGCTTGGCGGATAGTGTGGTCAGAGTATCCGTTCATCTTGAGGGCCTGATGTACATGTTTTAATTCACTGGCCAGGTGGTGTTGGTCAGAAATGCCATGAGCTCTAAGGTATAGTGTTTTGATGAGATAATTATTTTGAGCCGGGTGGTGGTGGGAATCGGGTTTCAAGTAGGAATCTGTGTGGGTGGCTTTCCTGTAGACAGAATGTGCCAAGGATCCATCAGGCCTCCTCTCAAACAGAACATCTAAGAATGGTAGTTTGCCATCTTTCTCCACTTCCATGGTGAACCTGATGGATGGGTGTCTGGAATTTATGTGGTCCAGGAAATGGTTCAATGCTGGGAGGCCATGTGGCCAAATGACGAAAGTGTCATCCACATACCTCTTCCACAGGAAAGGACGCAGGGTGGACGTCTGGATGGCGTCTGATTCAAACTTTTCCATGAACACATTGGCTATCACTGGTGACAAGGGGGAGCCAATAGGGGTACCCTCATTCTGTTTGTAGAAGGTGCCATTGCAGTTAAAATAAGTGTTGGTGAGGCAATGCCTAACCAGCGCAGGTACATCCGAATTCAATCCATGTTGGACCAATTCTTCAATTATTGTTAGGGTATCAGGCACTGGGCCTTTGGTAAACAGAGATACCACATCAAAACTGACGAGGATATCGTCAGGAGATAGTACAATGTCCTTGACCATAGAGACCAATTGGGTTGAGTTAGGTACTGCTGAAAAGGTCTTGCCAGTGAAGGGAAGCAGAGTATCTGATAGAAAACGGGCTAGTTTGTAGGTAGGAGAGTTGATCGTGGACACGATGGGCCGTAGTGGGGTGCCTTCTTTATGGATCTTGGGAAGACCATAGAATCTAGGAGGTCTTGCAGCCGAGGGTTTTAGGGAGGGACGTTTGGTTGGTTCGATTAGGGAAGTCGAACTCGTGATGATCTTGTTAGTTTTTGTCGTTAGGCTGTTAGTAGGATTACTTTTAATTTTGGAGTAACTCCCATCATTGAGTAAGTCCAGGAATTTGTTGTTGTATGAGCCTTTATCCATGATGACCGTAGTATTGCCCTTGTCGGCCGAGAGGATGACTATATCATCTCTCTTTTTTAGGTTCGCGAGTTCAGAGCGTTCGTTTTTGCTAATGTTGCTAGTGGGTTCCTTAGCGTTCTTAAGAATAGTGGCTATTTCAGCTCTTGCTACATCCACATGGATGTGACCGATGCCTCTGAGGGCTACATCAACCTGAGAAATCACATCCTCTACTGGTATATGTTTAGGGGTGACAGCGAAATTTAGTAATTTGGCCAGTACCGTTTTCAGATTGTCAGAAATTGGGATGTTACTCTGATTAATAACGGTCTTGTAGACATCCAGCTTTGTGCTTTGTGGCTCTGGTTTATTCTTTGATAAGAGGTTGAATTTAGAGATCACGTTGGCTTTGAATTTGGCTGACAGTGTGTCAGCAGAAGCAGCAGTCATGTTGTCAACGTGGTTCCAATCAGAAGGAGACATCGGATGTGCCTGCGCTGGTTAGGCATTGCCTCACCAACACTTATTTTACCTGGAATGGCACCTTCTACAAACAGAATGAGGGTACCCCTATGGGCTGCCCCTTGTCACCAGTGATAGCCAATGTGTTCATGGAAAGGTTTGAATCAGACGCCATCCAGACGTCCACCCTGCGTCCTTCCCTGTGGAAGAGGTATGTGGATGACACTTTCGTCATTTGGCCACATGGCCTCCCAGCATTGAACCATTTCCTGGACCACATCAATTCCAGACACCCATCCATCAGGTTCACCATGGAAGTGGAGAAAGATGGCAAACTACCATTCTTAGATATTCTGTTTGAGAGGAGACCTGATGGATCCTTGGGACATTTTGTCTATAGGAAAGCCACCCACACAAATTCCTACTTGAAACCTGATTCCCACTACCACCTGGCTCAAAAGAATAATCTCATCAAAACACTATACCTCAGAGCTCATGGCATTTCTGGCCAACACCACCTGGCCAGTGAATTAAAACATGTACATCGGGCCCTCAAGATGAACAAATACTCTGACCGCACTATCCACCAAGCTGTTTCTCCCACCATACAGAAACAACCACTTGAAACTCGGATCAAAAATATCACGTTGCCATACATAGCAAGCGTGACCAAAAAGATCTCCAAAATTATAAACAAACATAAGATCCAAGTCCGATTCAGTACATTACATAAAATCCGTGATCTAATCCCATCTGTAAAATATGTCATTCCTGACTTGCAATACCCTGGAGTCTATAAACTGAGTTGCAGCTGTGGTGATTGTTACATTGGGGAAACGAAACGTCATGTCTCTGATCGTGTCCGCGAGCACAAGTCAGATCTGAAACACGGCAAAATTGAGTCTTCCGCCATTGCCGATCATTGCTACAACGCTGTGGGCTCTCATGATATTGTCTTTTCCGAAACCAAGGTGCTCTGCAAACCTTCTGGCTACCATCAACGTTTTGTACACGAAGCCATCCAGATATACAAACACAGACTTAACTTCAACCGTGACGATGGGTACAAACTGAGTAATCATTGGAAAGATCTTATTAACTATGTAATAAAGATTTAACTACACATATTTGGACCATTTTATTTGACAGGTACCATTCTACTTTACCGAGTGTTGACATCTCAAGCGTTTAATAGTACTGCCTTTTTAAATCCTTTATATTAAGTTAACTTGCTTGCTTGCGTGCTTGCGTGCTTGCTTGCTTGCGCGCTTACGACCGTGCAAATCTTTCGATCGTTTTTTAACCCACTTCCCGTGATCCAAAATTTTACACTTTTTAGGACAAAAATATAATATTTAATTACCAATTGCTTAATGCTTGCGCTGCAATCATCTGACCCATAGGTGGCAGCCATCTCATGCCAGAGGACGAGAGGACTGTAGCCGCCACGCATATAAAGGATTTATAGTGAAAAACTTAGTTTTTACGGGTTAATTCTTTTGTATTTGGATTGTCAGCCAACACCGGTTACAACTCCAAGTGCACCTATTGTTCTCTTTTAGCCCCGCCCACCCCCCCAACACGTTCCATTCATTGGCTACCACATTCAGATAAGCCCTTCCCCCCCTCCCCTTAAACTTGTATTTAAGAGCTTGTCTCTTGGAATTTTGCCTCACTTGATACAGTAAATGTAGCTGTGACGGTCCCACCTGATAACGGAGACTTGTGTTGCCTCCGAAACGTCGTGATTTATTATTTTATTTCTATTATTATTTTTATTATTTATTTTTACCTACGTGACTTTACCGAAAAAACCTAAGAGTATGAATCCTTGCAGTCACGAAAGCTTCAAATCTAGTTTAGATTATCTCATGGACATTTTAACCTCATGGCGGGACCCCAGGGTCCCGAATAAATGGAAATCAAAATCGTAATTAATTTATTTGTGGCGACTCCGTCCCACCGTGCACATAAACGCTGTGACCCACCTGGCGTGGATAATTCTGTTGTCATGTCGTCCAAGCGCAGCGAGGACGAATGCGCAGTATAAACAAAACTTTGAAACTTTGATTAGCGCATCGTGTAGAGAGGAATAGATTTCCATATCGTTCGCCTTCAACAGACATAAAATTGCGTCGCAACGCAGTTCATGTGAGAGCCGGGGACTTATGGGACCCCGGGGTGCCACCATAAGGTTCATTTATTGCAGCAAAATAATCTAAGCTGCCAGTAGGGGACAATGATTGCTGCAGTGTGGTCTATGCCTAGGGGCACCCGTCAGTGGCACCCACCTGCTCACTCACCCACACACTAGCCCGCCCACCCGCTCCCTCACCCACCTGCTCACTCATCCACCCGTTCGCTCCCCACCCACTCACGTGCCCACTCGCTCACCCATCCACTCACCCACCTACCCGTTCAGCTGCTCACCCACCCGTTAATCCACCCAACTGCTCACCCTCCCACCCAGCCAATCTCCCACTTATCCACCCATCTGCTCCTCACCCATCCACCCACTCACCCACCTACCCATTCAACTGCTCACCCACCCACCCATCCACTCATCCACCCACTCACTCACCCATCTATCTGTTCAGCAGCTCATCAACCCACCGGCTCACCCACCCAACCGCTCACCCATCCACCAAATTTCCCACTTATATATCCTCCTGCTCACCCACCCATTCATCCACCCACCTACCTGTTCAGCTACTCACTCACCCGCCCACCCACCTGCTCACTTACCCATCCAACCTCTCACCCAACCACTCACCAACTACCCGTTCAGCAGCCCACCCGCCCACCGGCTCACCCACCCAACCGATCAACCACCCACCCACCCAATCTCCCACTCATCCACCCACCTGCTCACCCACCTACCTGCTCACTCACCCACCCGCCCTCTCACACAACCACTCACCAACTACCCATTACAATCCCCCCCCACCCCCCCAACCAGGCGCGAAGATGCCGCTGGATTGCTTGACCAGCCGCGGAGCGAGTCACATAACCAGCCGGGTCAATTGGAGAGTGGTGCGGCAACGGCGGTGGTGGCCACCGCCCCCACCTCGTCGTTGGCCCCTGCCCCACCGGGCCGGGCTCACAATGGCCGGCTCGCCACGCCGCGTGTAAGTAGCGGGTGAGCGAGCGGGTGAGCAAGCAGGTGGGTAGGTGAGTTGGGCGAGTGAGCGAGTGAGCGGGTCGGTGGGTGGGTGAGCGGGTGGGTGGGTGAGTGGGTGGGTTGGCGAATGAGCTAAACTCAGCTGCCACTGGGAATACTTCTGCGCATAAACCACAGCAGCAGCAATAATCATTGCCCACTACTGGTAGCGGACTAATTCACAGGGACAGCTGCCACTGGGGGGGCCTTCACGCATAGACCACACAGCAGTAGTAATCATCGCCCCCTTTTGGCAGCGGACTATTGCACAGGGACAGCTGCCACTGGGAGTACCTCTACGCATAGACCACACAGCAGCAGTAATCATCGCCAACTACTGGCAGCAAACGAATGCACAGAGACAGCTGCTACTGGGAGTAAATCTACACATAGACCACACAGCAGCAGCAGTAATCATCGCCTCCTACTAGTAGCGGACTAACACACAGGGATAGCTGCCACTGGGGGTGCCCCTAGGCCGGGTTGTGGTCGTATGGAACGCGCCGCCGTGTTCTCTGTGTGTGTGCGACGCTAACACCCCAATTGTTGTCCCACCACTCCCTGTTTTCCACTCTCACCTTAAAAAGGAGGGAATGCTGCATTGTGGGTAAGTGGCGGCCTGTGTGCAGGACCAGCCCAGGCGCTGCCTAACCGCCCTCCCCCTCCTCCCCTTCCACCCCCCTTCCCCGCTCCCCCCTCCCTCCACCACCAACCGCATCAACCGCTCCCTTCACACAACGATCACCACAACAACAACCACCACAAGACAACTACACACACAACCACTGGAACTACCACAACCACACATAGCCACTAGACCCACCAACGACCACAACTACAATAAGCACACACACACACAGCCTTGACCACGAAACCTACAAACCATCACCAATAACCACAAACACACACAGCCGCCACCACAACCACACAGCCCTGGCCACTAAACCCACAAACCACTACAACCACTAGACCCACCAACAACCACAACTATAGCCACCACAACCACACACAGCCCGGCCACTAAACCCACAAACCACCACAACCACACAAAGCCCTAGCCACTAGACCCACCAACTACCACAACCACACACAGCCCTAGCCACTAGAGCCACAAACCACCACAACCACTACCACACACAGCCCTGGCCACTAGACTCACCATCCACCAGAACCACACACAGCCCTGGCCACTAGACCCACCAAAACCTCGACCACCACCAACAACTACAACCACACACAACCACCCCAAAAACCACACACAGCCCCTCCACTAAATCCACAAACCACAGATGCAACCACACTACAGCCTCGGCCACTCGACCTACTAACCACCATCATCGCAAACCACACACGTCTGTGTGGTTGTGTGCGTTTGTGATTCACTTTGGCCTCAAGGTGCACCTAGCCTGGCACTAGCACTGTATGGTGACTTTACCGCCACTTTAGTGGCGAATGGCGGTTGTTATTGTGTTGGCGATGTCGGGATTCTGAGAGAGTGTGTGTAGGGGGAGATGTGTGTGTGTGTGGAGGTGGTTGTGGAGGTGTGTGTGGGAATGTGAGTGTGTGTGGAGGTGGTTGTGGTGGGGAGCGGTAGTGTAGTGGTTGGCGCTATGCTACCCTACGAACGCGGCGACCGGAGTTCGATTCCCGTTAACGGCCAAAACCAGTGACGATTATCTGAACCGGTTCTGGGCCTTCCCTAGGTCGACTCAGCCTCAAATTACTACCTGGTGCGGTGTGTAAACATCGCCATTAGGGAGACAAAGGCGGCCGGGCGTAGTGGTGGCCACCCATCCCCACATGTGCTGTGCCAGCCTTCATAGGTGCTCGCTAACAGCACTTGCCCCTACAGTCTGTTAAGAGTATATGGGGATCTTTGTGTGGGATTCTGAGTCTGTGTGTAGGAAAATGAGCGAATGTGTGTGTACGTGTGTATGTGGGGAGCGGTAGTGAAGCAGTAATCACGCTGTGCTATGAACCCGATAACCCGAGTTCGATTCCCACTCACGGCCAACACCAGTGATGATTATCTGAACCGGTCGATCCTGGGCCTCCCCTAGGTAGACTCAGCCTCACATGAGTACCTGGTGCGGTGTGTGAACATCGCCACTGGAGAGACAGAGGTGGCTGGGCATGGTGCTGGCCACCCAGCTCCTCGTGTGCTGTGCCGGCCTTCATTGGTATTGCTCGCTAACGGCACTTGCCCCAACGGTCTGTTAAGGCTATATGGCGTATGTCTGTCTATGCGTGTGTGTGGGAATGTTTGGTTGTGCCAGAGGCCCTGGGGGGACAGGCATCAATGACCCCATTTGGCAGAGCCAGGAAACTAAATCCGCACCCACAGGAGTGCTTCCAGAAAGGGCAAAAAAGTCACTGCGGGTGGCCACGTGGAATGTTCGGACGCTCACTGCAGCGGAGAGGCTACCACTCCTCTGTCGGGAGCCGGACCGGTACCACCTGGATCTCCATAAAATACAGGATGTCCGGTGGACTGATTCTGGCTCCAGTCACCATGAGGAGTGGACAGTCCTCTACTCGGGGCAGGAGACTGCCAAACAACAGGGAGCGGCTCTTCTTCTGAACAAAAGAATGAAGAATGGTGAGGCGTGGGAACCTGTCAGTCTCAGTCTACTTTGGTGGTAGTTGCTTACGCCCCCACCGAAGATGAACATCAGTGGAGGGATGCAGGCAAGGCCGATGTGTCAGCTACCTTCTATGACCTCCTGTCACAGGTGCTAGCTGAGGATATTTGCAAGCAGAAATAAAAAAACATCGCTTGCAGCTCGGGTTGGCACTCCCCCCCACTAACACCACATGATGTTGAGGGGGGAAATGGGTGAGGCTCAGGACTTCCACTGTGGTGGTAAAAATTGTGCGCTGGGTTTGGCAACGTCCCTCCATATGTAGCCAACCATGCACATCGGAGGTGTGGGATATGCGGTGCCGTTCAGGACTTTGGCTTTTGTAGTTGCCACGGCTACATTGGGTATGCAGTCCAGATCTCCCCCGGGGAAAGTGGCAGGCCCACTCCCACGCCATATGAAGCATTCCACATCGGAGAATAAGGAGGCTCGGCGCTTTGGCAAGCCGCGAGGCGCATCAAGAATGAGTGACGGTGGCAAATGCTGTGATGGAGAATGCCTCAGTAGCTCGCGATTAAAATAATCACTCCTTAACTCTATAAAGTAGCTTGCAGCACCCTGCCTGTCGCCGTCCTTAAGGGAAAGAACGGTGATCCGATCTCCAACCCCGCCTCACACCCCCCCAAGAATAGGTCTGGAGGTTTACTGAGCATTTCTGTGAGGTTTTGCGGAAGGGGAAATCCATCAGCTAAGTTGGCACCGTGGAGCATTGTGGGGGATGATCCTGCTGGGCTGCTTTGCCTCATATATTAGGGGAAATAGCCAACCCCCTGTGAGTGGCTGGCTGAGGGGCCATCTGTAGAGGAAGTACGAGGGGGCGATCCGGTGAGTCTGAGGCTAGGAAAAAGCGCTGGGCAGAGATGATAAATGATCACCCAAGGGAAACTGCTGAGGGAGGGAGGGTGGTGTCTGTGTGCAGATTGCCGCTACTTGACATCATCACAACTCTCTGGACTACAGGGATTGGAAGGATGCCCTGGTAGTGAGTGTCTAAGTGAATGTCTAAGTGAGTGAGTGTCTAACTAAGTGTCTAAGCCAGTGTCTAAGCAAGTGAGTGTCTAAGTGAGTGAGTGTCAAAGTGAGTAGGAGTGTAGGCGAGTGTATAAGTGTCTAAGTAGATGTCTAAGCGAGTGCGTAAGTGAGTGAGTGTCTAAGTGAGTATTTAAGTGTTCTTCTGAATAAGTGTCTAAGCGAGTATCTCAGTGGTTAAGTGTCTAAGTGAGTAAGTGTGTGTGTCTAAGCGAGTGTCTAAGTGAGCGTCTGAATGAGTGTCTAAGCGAGTGAGTGTCTCAGTGAGTGAGTGTGTAAGTGAGTGTTTCAGTGAATGAGCATCTCCGTGAGTGTCTAAGTGAGTAAGTATGCGAGTGTCTTAAGCAAGTCTGAGTGTCCAAAGGAGTATCTAAGTGAGTGAGTGTCAAAGTGAGTGAGTGTGTAAGTGAGTGTCTAAGCGAGTGAGTGTCTAAGAGAATGAGCGTCTGTGTCAGCATCTGTGCGCGGGTGCCGTCTGTCCGGGAGGCCCAGGCGGACAATCGTGGACGCGACCTTCGACCCCTCCCCCCTCCCCCCACCCCCAGCTTGCAAGAGGTCAAAACTTGACTCCTCACCCCGCTCGCCCGTGTTCCCCCCCCCCTTCCCCCAAATCCCTCCCCCCATCCCCCCTCCCTATCCCCCAATCCCCTTCTCCCATAGGGGTCCCAGCCGGAGCCATTGAGAGTGGTTGGGAACCAGCGGGGTTTGACGCTGGGGGGTGGGGCTGAGGGTGAGGGGAGTGAGGAAGGGGAGGGGCCGGACCCCCACCCCTCGGACCCTGCCCCCTCGGACCCCGCGGCCGCCGTGAGCCCAGCAGGTGGAGGGACCCTGGCCGGGATTGGCAACCGGTGAGATCATCATCATCATTATTGGCAACGGCGGTGTAATCATTATAAGTGTCATCAGCAGGAGCATCATCATCAGCAACGTTATAATTGTTAGTGTTATCAGTGGCAACATCATCATCATTATTCGTGTCATCAGAATCATTATCATTAGAAGTGTCATCAGCGGCATCATCATCATCAGAATCATCATCATCAGTGGTGTTTTCATTCATAATTTCATTATCAGTGGAATCATCATCAGTGTCAACATCAGCGACATCATCATCGGCGGCATCATAATCATTATTAGTGTCATCATCAGCGGCAGCAGCATCATAATCATCGTTATTCGTGTCATCAGGATCATTATCATCATCAGTGTCATCAGCAGCGACATCATCATCATCACCATCATCAGCAGAATCATCATTATCAGTGGTGTTTTCATGAGTAATTTCATTATCAGCAGAATCATCATCAGGGACATCATCACTATTAGTTTCGCCATCAGCGGCATCATCATTATTAGTGTCAACATCAGCAGCATCACCATCATCAGTGTTAATATCGGTGGCATCATCAACTGCATCATCGGGGACATCATCATTATTATTGTCATTATCAGCAGCATCATCAGCAGCAGCAACGGAATCATTATCAGCGGCATCATCATGGGTGGAATCAGTGTCATCATCATCATCATCAGTGACAGCATCATCACCAGCATCATTATCAGCAGCAGAACAAGAAATTCCTGGGTTCAACTCCAGACTCACTCCCAATCAACAACCGCCATTTGCCACTGAGTGGCGGTAACATCACCACGGTGCTTGTGCCAGGTTATGTACACTTTAAGGCCACGTGAAGTGTCGAAATCCCGCTGGCAGGAGGTCACGGGACAGACCTAGGTGCCATGAGTTGACTGACTGAGATGACCGTCAGATGCACCACCTGTGTCCCCTACTGTGCCAACTTTCTGTGTGTTAGTCGCCCAGCACTCCGTTGTTGCTGGAGGGTAACTGTCTCCAACTGCCCAGTAGCGTTCTACACGAGCCTCCTCCACAGAGGCCGATCTTGACACCGCTGGTACCAGTAATGGGCACGTCCAGTCAGCTCTACATCCTCTCGTGCCACATCATTCCATCTCTTCTCTAGCCCATGCCACACCCGGTTTAGCCCCCTATATGTGGCCGAAAAATATCTGTGTGGGCATGAGGTAGCTGGGCAAGCGGGCTACATAACCCAGCCACCGCAGCCTTGCCTGCCAGGGGAGCTCACCGATGAGACTGTTTCCAGATATTTCGAGGATTTGTAAGCTGCTCACACAATCCAAGCTGGTTAAACTCGTAGGTTGGCCAGCCTGAATATTTTAACCAGCAAAGATGTTCCATTAGGGTTCCTCTTTTCGTAAATATGGAGAATGGAGGGCATGATAGTAGCAGAGAAGACCCAAAGCTTCATGTGTAGCGACAGACCAGGTAGCTTCCACACAGCGTTACGCAGCTGATTAAAATACAATGCCGCTCGTGATTCGGAATGAGACCTCTGTTGTCAAACAGGATCTGGCCATAAGCACACTGCCCAGGTACAGAAACTTCTCCAGTCTCTCCACGACTGCCCCACCAATAGGGAGTTGAGAGGGTGGAGTATTTGATGATACAAAATAACCAATTGGTATCGGCCTCCCCACACAATGGCATTGCTCACAGCCAGCACAGCGTTGCCGACTGGCAACAACCGAGTAGGTGGGGGTTTGTTTTTGTTACACACAAACACATTCTCTTGCAATCACACACACACTCACATTCTATAGGACAGGGGGAGAACACACAAATTCGACGCAGGAAGGTGCCCGTGTCCGAAATCTAACCCAGGCCCGTTCGTGCTGTGAGGCCCAAGGGTTACCACTGTGTTGCCTTCTTCCACACAGGATCGCCGTGACGTGGCAGTGGTGACGCTGGTAATGCCGTAGTGTGTGTTACAATGTAGTGTGGCACTGTAGCGCGTGTGATGCTGTAGCACGTGTGATGATGTTGCTAGGGTTGTAACGCCATAGCGAGTGTGACTCTGTAGCACGTGTGACACTGTGGCATGTGGCTATGTCGCTAGGTTTGTGACTTTGTGTGACACTCTAGTGCGTGTGACGCTGGTAATGATGCAGCATGTGACGCTGTAGCGCATGTAACGCTGATGTGCATGTGATATTGTAGCATGTGTGACGCTGTGCATGTGATGCTGCTGCAAGTGTGACGCTGTAAGCGTGTGACGCTGTGCATGTGTGCCGCTGTCTCTTGGGTTGTGTGACGCTGTTGACAGTTTATTGCATGTGCCGCTGGTGATGCTGTAGCATGTGTGTGCTCGTTTCTAGGGTTGTGTGACGCTGATGACGCTGTGGTACATGTGATGCTGTAGTGCGTGTAATGCTGTAAAGCGTTTGATGCTGGTGACGCTGTAGTGCGTGTGTGCTGCTGTCTCTAGAGTTGTGTAACGCTGGTGATGCTGTAGTTCGTGTGACGTTGTAGTGAGTGTGATACTGTAGTGCGTGTGATGCTGTAGTGCGTTTGATGCTGGTGATGCTGTAGCGTGTGTGTGCCACCGTCTCTAGGGTTGTGTGACGCTGGTGACACTGTATTGCATGTGCCACTGGTGATGCTGTAGCATGCGTGTGCCGCTATCTTTAGGGTTGTGCCACGGGGCTCCACTCCCCCGCGGGGCAGGGGCAGCCGTCGCAAGCGGCGCCGCGCATCCCACCGGGGGTCCCAGCGGGGCTCCCAGCGGGGGTCACAACGGGGCTCTCAGCGGGGCTCCCAGCAGGGATCCCAACGGGGGTCTCATCGGGGATCTCAGCGAGCCTCCCGACCTGGTGGCTCCCGCTCTGTCTCGGGCTCCCGATCCGGCTCCGGGTCACGCTTCAGCTCCGGCTCCCGATCAGGCTCTGGCTCTCGCTCCCGCTCATCTCCCCCGGTGCGGAATATCGCGCGGGAATCGCGGGAGAGCCGCACGCGTAGCCGGAGCCGGAGTCGAAACCGGAGTAGGAGTCGAACCCGGAGCCGGAGTCGGAACCGGAGCCGAAGCCAAAGCCGGGCACGCTCTCCCACGGCAACGAATGCCAGCAAAACGAGGTGCGGGGAACTCTCTGATCGGTCGTTGGTGACGATGGCGGTGGTGGTGGGGCTTGTGTGTGTGGTGGTGGGGGTGGGTGTGATGCTCGTGTGTGATTGTCGACAGTCAGTTTAACATGGCACGTCAGCAGCGCGACATGTCGCTCGGGAAATATACTGGATCACATCTTTCACATCCGCAAATGCCGTAACTCTGAACGACGCTGTTATCGATGACATGGGGTATTTTCGGATCACAGTTATCGTGATGTGCAATGCAGAATTACCAATATTCACCCACCTATCACAACGATATCGTACAGAGAGACTGAAGAGAGACTGGAAACGACTGGATCCATGATGCTTTCTATCTGAGGATCCAGTCGTCATCAGCATGCCTAAATCCTGCTTCGACGGTCGATTCGACTGCTGTTCTCGATGAACTCGTGCCCATCCCGAACGTGCACAAAGAGAACAGGGAAAGTAAGCCACAGTAACCAGCTGTCACCAGAGGCGATTGCTGCGAAGCAGAAACAGAGAGGAGGTGGCTGGGAGCGTCTTTGGGAAGAAAACTGGTTTCGAGAGGGTCAGACTCCTCGCTTACAGAGCCATTGCCTGCAGATCTGCCAACCTACTCGTTTTTTAGTCGTCTGGCAGATATTTCTACACTCTGCTCTGTGGCGCGTCATGAAGGGTTCTGCTGCACTTCCAACCACCCCATCAACTTAGTCAACCCGACAGTCTGCGCAGAGCACTTGCAGCGTTCTTCACCAATAAAATAGCGACAATCGATATGGCGGTTTCTAACTTGGAAGGCAACCCATTCTCTCCTGGCCTGCTGTCTGAATTTGATTGGCCTGGAAGCCAATGAAAAACTCGAGAGACTGGTACCAACTCGTGTCGATGTTCAGCGCACGGCTGCCAAAATGAAGACATCTGCCGCTTGACCGCATCCACGTCACGATTCTCAAATCGTGCTCAAAGGGTGCTGATTGTCCACCCAGCAAACGTTTTCATTCAGCAGGGGTCTGTTTACCCAGACCGGTTCAAATGGTACAGGTAACAAACCGCTCGTGAAAAAAAGTTTGCTTCAGCCAATAGTGACCCCGTAAACTATCATTTACAGTCAGAATAGCTTATTTTCATTTTACAGATATTACTCATTAATCCCATTCATTCAATCCATTCATCATCATTTACTGTCATCATTCAATCCATTATCATTTACTTTCATCAGTCACGACTCATTGTCACAGATTCGCCCCCCCCCCCCCCCTTTCGTCTCTTGTGTTCACCTCATCTCCACCATTGCATTCACAACACATTGTACCATTGTAAATTCATTGTAAGGCGCCTTAATTTAAGGCGCTATATGAATTCCATTAAGAAGATCACATCCCTCTGTTTCCCCCTGCCCGCCGTGTGTTCTTTCCATGTTTGTATTTTGACCTCCCGAATCCTCTTCATAAATGGGCCCCCCCCCCCCCGTCTAACCTATAATCCCCTCTCGAAATTCAGGCCACGTTAAGCTACCAACTTGGCTTTGAACTTCCCGATTGCCTGTGGTGTCACGCATGCCATGTCCACAACGTTGGCTGAGCATCTTCGTCGCCGGTGGTGGTGGTGCAATCCTCTGCATCTAATGTCCTCTCCCCTCCTGGTCCCACAGGTCGCCCTCTTCCCCCGGCCGACGGAGTTCAACGCGACGGGACCCAGCCCCTCGCGCAGGGGGACCCTATAATAGGTACCCTGACACCCCTCTGACCCCCTGCCCCCCTCTGACTCCCTGCCCTCTGACCCCCTTCCCCCCTCTGACCCCCTCTACACCCCCCCCCCTCACCCCTTAACCCCACCGTGCCACCCCCCCCCCCCACGTGTGACGCCCCGCCACGTGTGACCGCCCTCGTGTGACTCTCCATGTAACCCCCCCCATGTGACAACCCCCCCTCCCCCCGTGTAACCTCCCCCCACCCCAGGCAGCTAGGTGGTGACCGCGAACGACAGCAGCAGCCACCACCGCCACCACCACAGCCAGGCGGGGAGCGCCACCGGCGCCAGAGGAGGGGAGGCAGCTTCTCACCACTCCGCAAGCGGCGCAGAGACTCCCCCAGCCACCTGGAGCCCCGCAGGATCACCAGGTGCACTATACACTACACTACTACACACTGCACTATGCACTACACAAAAATACTACTACTATACACTACACTATACACTACACGACTATACACTAACTATATACTACACTACAAAACGCTATACACGACACTACTAAAAACTATAGACTACACTACTATACACTACGCTCTACAGTACACTACTAAACACTTTTTACATTACACTATACATATTCTTTGGGTCTTTTGGTAAAGTCACATAGATGGTTCAAAGAAAATAACAATAAACTACGACGTTTCGATCACAACACAAGCGATCGTCATCAGGAGGAAAGAGGAGGAAAACTGCTGAATGCAGGGTCATAAACGAACTGGGCAGGGCTAGTGATGTTAATATGAAAAATGTGCATGTTAATGTAAGATCGGAGAACGGCATCCGCGACGAGTGTGCGTGTGGCTATATTAATGTGAGAGATTAGCATGTTAATGTAAGATCGCAGAGCCACCGCGACGTAGAGGTCGGCATCCGTAGGTCGCCATGTTGGCGCGAGAAATTCTAAATGTTAATGTAAAATTGGAGAGCCGAAGCCACGGGGAAAAAGAAAAAAAGATACATTGGAAGGTGGCAGGAAGGGAACATCACAGCCTTCCAATGAATGCTAAGTTTGTACTTATCTTCTCGGTTGAAATTGTGTCTGTGTCTGTATATATGGATGGCTTCATGAACGGATCTTTGTTGATAGCCAGTGGGTTTGCAACTCAATTTCGTGTGATCCCACCGCATTAAAACAATGATTAGCCACTGCCGAGGTATTGGTCCTACAGTGTTTCAGATCTGCCTTATATTCACGAACATGGTTCGAGACATGTCGCTTAGTTAGTGTATAGTATACACTATCCACTACACTACTATACACTACACTCATATACACTACTATGCACTATACACTACTATAAACTACACTACTGTATGCTACACTACTACATCAATACCAATAAACGGCATTTGCCGCTAAGTGACGGTGACGTCACCAAGGCGCTTGTGCCAGGTGAGGTGCAACTTAAGGCCAGCTGAAGTGTCAAAGGTTCGCTGACAGGAGGTTACAGGACAGGCCCTGCAGGTACCATGGTTGACTAACTGAGATGACTGGCAGATGCACCAGATGTACCCTTTATTATACCAACTTGCTGTTTTTTAGCTGCCCGATTATTGTTGTGAGCATTGCTCCTCTGCCCTCCATTATTGCTGGAGGGTGACTGCCTCCAACTCTCCAGTAGCATCCTTAACGGGCCTCCTCTAACAGAGGCTGATCTTGACACTGCTGGTACTAGTTATTGGCAAGTCCACTCAGCTCCATATCCTCTCTTTCCACATCACTCCATCTCTTCTCTAGCCCGTGTCATGCCCTAGCCCCCTCTATCAGGGTGGACAAAAGCTGTTTGAGTATGTGGTGGCTGGGCATGCAGGCTATATGACCCAGCCAACGCAGCCTTCCATGCCAGAGGAGCTCGCTGATGGTACTGTGCCCAGATCTTTCAAAGATTTGTGAGCTCCTCACACAATCCAGCCAGGTTAAACCCAGGATAGATCGCAGACAGGCCAGCCTAAATTATTATAACCTGTGAAGATGTTCCATTCGGGTGGTCTACATTTCGCAAGCATAGTTTTGGAGGGGCTGATGGTAATGCCCACATATTAGCAGCGCCTCCAACTCCTTCTTTGAGTGAGCAGCAATCACCAGATCATCAACATGCATAACATGGTTGACCAATAGAGAGCCATCCCCTCAACCGCACCTGGGTATTGATCATCCTCCCATTGTACCTGGACCAGATAGAGATTCCTCCATTACAGCAATGCAAAGCTTCTCAAACTACGTTGTTGAAAAAGATGTGAAATAATGTAGGCACCAGAGGACATCCCTGTTGCACCCCAAGGTGAACAGGGAATGTCTCTGACTCCTGGCCACGTAGTTTACCCAGGCTTCTTCACATTCATGAAGGTCCTTAATGATCCTTAACAGAGAGTTAGGGACTCCAAAAGCACGAAAAACAACCCCGAGCCTATGTCTATTGATGGTGATGGTATCATAGGCCTTGACCAGGTCAATAAAGCAGAGATGTAGGTCATATTGGAATTTCCTACACCTCTGCTGTAGCAGACGGACAGAAAATATGGCATATGTACAGGACCGCCCTGGCCTGAAACCACATTGGGGCTACGCAAGCCTCTCCTCAGCTTGCTTGGAAAGAAATAACTGAATAATTCTTGCCAAGATATTTCCCGGCACACTGAGAAGAGAGATGCCCTCTCGGGCATCCTTCCAATCCTGCAGAACCCGTTCAGTGGTCCACACTGTAATTATCATGTCATATAGGGTAGCCTGCACACAAAAAAAAAATCCATCCTCAGCAGTTTGCTTGGGAGATCATCTCTGTCTGGTGCTTTTCCTGGTTTCAGACTCTGGATTTTCTTCTGTACTTCCTCAACAGATGGCACTTCAGCCAGCCACTCACAGGAAGTGACTACTTCTACCAATATTTGAGGCATGGCAGCTGCAAAAGTGTCATCCCCACTTTGCCCCATGATTTTATTTCTGGGCTGAGGGATTTCCCTTCTCCCAAGGCCTCACAGGATTGTTCAGCAAATCTGCAAACCTGTTCCTGGGGGTCGCAGATCAGATAACCTTTCTTTCCCCGTAGAATTGTGATAGGTGCTGCACTGCAAGTTACCTTTTTAATGGGATATACAAGTTATTTGTGATCACGGGCTACTGAGGCAGACTCCATATCCTCAGCAAATTGTGACCATCACTTATCCTTGCAGCACCGCACAGCTTTACAAACCTCCGAGCGAAGGCTGCGGTAAGCCTCCTCATTCTCTGACGATGGGAGTGGGTCTGTCAGTTTTTGTCAGGTTCCTAGAATAGCTTTTCTGTCAGCCAAGGTTTTTACTAGGTAGGTTTAGACAGCACACGCAAAGCAGCCATTGCAGCTGCATGAGAGACAGTCCCAAACCTCACCCATTTCCCCTCAGTATCAGGATGCCCACCCCAGCTGCAAGCAATGATTAAATCCTCACTTGCAACTTTGATCAGCTAGCTGAGAGCAAGCCACTATGGGCTTGAACGGGGTCCTAGATGGACACCCACAACTGGAGTGGAAGAATGGCAGACACATCTTACAGATGACAAACCGATGGTCAGTGGGAAGATCAGCTCTACGGTAGGTCCTGGTGTCAATGACATGAGTCTTCATCCAATGTTCCGTCACTATATAGTCCAACAGATGTTCTTGCTTGGACCTAGCATGCATCCATGATGTTGTATGGATGCACCGCTGCCAGAACAGCGTGTTGGTAATTACGAGCCCTACCGTTATTATGAGCTGATCTGGCCCATGTCTCCAAATCACTCGAGTCCAAATGCTAGCGTCATGACCCACTCTGGCATTAAAGTCACCCAACATGATTATTCTATCACGAGGGGGCGCTTTAGCTAGCGTCTGACTCATAAGCCTTGCCTACTGAACTCCTCTGATGTTCATCTTGCGTGGTGCCATAAGTAACCACAACTATGACTCGTCACCTCCGGTTGATGAGGAGGCAAACCCACAGTAGCCTTGGGATTACAGCTTCCTATACCTCATCACCAGACTCCCACACTCACTTTATTATTTTGTTCAGAAGGATAGCCACTCCCTATTTCTTAGCAGTCTCCAGCTCAGAGTCGAGGACTGTCCACCCCTCATGGTGATTGGAGCCAGATCCAGTCCACCAGACCCCCTGAATGCCGCAGAGATCCAGGTGCCACCGGTCCAGCTACCGATAGAGGAGTGGCAGCCTCACCTCCGCAGTGAGGGTTTGAACATTCCACGTGGCTACTCCCCAGTGTTTTTTTGCCGTTTGTGGAGGTACCCCGAGGGTGCCGGGTCCAGTCTCCTGGCTCCGCCAAATGAGGTTTGGCCAGGAGACAACATAGAGGCCTATCCACCTGGGGCCTCCGGCACAAACTTAGTTCGATTTTTTTGCACGTGTTTTCACGGTGGTTAAATTTATAAGCGGAAGGGTTAGTAACCCCTTGCATCTGTCCAGAGCTCCCAATGGCCGCTGTGGTGGCTATAAGTGCCATGAGGGGTATAGCCAATTGGAATTGGCCTTCCCCTCACCCCAGGCATTGCTCACGAGTGTTACCATCCGGCACCACTAAGAAAAAAGGGGGTGTTTTTTGTCGAACACTCACCCCCCCATTCACCCACCAACTCCCTCACACACCCACGCACTTATCCACCCACTCACTCACACACTCACTCACACACTCACAAACACTCACACTCACTCACCCCTTCTCTGTTCGTTCCCGCTTGAACCAGTGCCCGCAAGCGACCGGTTCCCTACTACCGCCCAAGTCCTCCCAGCACCTCCTCATCCTCCTCTTCGTCCTCCTCCTCATCTCCCTCTTCCTCAACCTCGTCACGGAGGAGTGGTCGGCACGGCAACCGCAGCAGGAACAGCAGCAGCGGCAGCAGCGGCAGCCGTGGCAACCGCAGCGGCAGAAGCAG
>CM025661.2:49206-78154 GCA_014621495.2 Entosphenus tridentatus | reverse complement strand
GCAGCAGTATCAGCAGCAGGAGGAGGAGGAGCAGCCTGACGTCGAGAAGCGAGTGGAGCGGAACGACTAAGTCATGGAGCCGGAGCCACGACCGGAGCCGGAGCCGGATCCGAACCAGCAGCCGGGAGTCCTACAACAGCAGTGGGAGTGGCATAGGTGGCCGGAGCTGGAGCCGGCCAAGGAGCCGGAGCGGTGGGAGCGACGGAGGGGTTGGGAAAACCCGGGCTGGAGCCAGGAAGCACCGACCCGGAGCGGCCAAAACAAAACGACACCCTGGGTCAGGAGAGGGCCGAGGACGCAAAACCCGGGCTGGATCGAGCCCCAGCCCCAGCGCGAGCCCCGGCATAAGTCGGAGCCGGAGCCGCAGCAGCAGGCGAGGGTCTCGGTCTGGAGCGACCGGAACACGCAGTAGGAGCGGAAGCCTGGCCGGCGGTGTCGGTGGCAGCGGTGGCGGTGGTGGCAGTGGTGGCAGAGGAAAGACCCGAGCCGGAGCCAGAAGGAGCAGCCGAAGCTGGAGCTGGGAGTCAGAGGGCAGTGGCACTGCCGGCGAGGCTCAGCCCCGGCCTGGGAACGAGCGGTTGCACCGTTGAGGAAGTGAGGTTCACGATGGCCGATGGGGTGGTGTGGGAGGAGAAATGGAGGGGAGAAGGCTGCTATGGATTGGCTGCTCCCCCAGAAGGTGGTGAGTGAGGGGGGGAGAGATGGAGGGAAGGAGGCTTCTGTGCATTGTCCACTCCCCTAGAGGTTGTGGTGGGGGGGGGGGGCAATAGCGAACAAGTGAGTGGGTGGTCTGTTACAGTGGAAGCGTCGTTACACGGTGGGAGGGGATGGGGTGGTTGGCGGGGTGGAGTCTTCACTCAGTAGCCAGGAGACCTGGCCCAAGTGAAACCAGTCCTGGTCTCAAATCCTAGACATTTAGGTCCAAAATCAATTATGTTTAGGCATGGCTTCAAGTTACTGATCCTGAGGTTTCCTGGTCTCAAATCCTAGACATTGAGGTCTCAAAGTCAATGATGTTGAGGCCTGGATTCAAGTCACTGATCCTGATGTTTCCTGGTCTCAAATCCTAGACACTCAGTTTTTAAGTCAATGATGTTGAGGCCTGGCTTCAAGTTACTGATCCTCAGGTTTCCTGGTATCAAATCCTAGGCATTGAGGTCGCAAGTCAATGATGTCGAGGCCTGGCTTCAAGTCACTGATCCTGACACCCGGTCTCGAACTCAAGGCACTGAACCTTATAAATATTTATTGTTATTTATGTATGGTATATTTACTTATTTATTGCTTCAGGTTACCTTGTAAAAGGGTTGGCCTGATATTTTTGCACAAAGTGTGTGTTGGTTATGCACAGCTCTGGTTAATGTATAATTCGTGTTGCGTTTACGTTTGTGTGTGTGTGTCTATTAAATGTGTGGGGAGCGGTGGCACAGCAGTTAGCGCACTGCTGCACACCTACGACACCAGAGTTCGAGTTCCATTCCCGCTCACGGCCACCACCAACACCGGTAGTGACGATTATCTGAACAACCGGCCTTAGGTTGACTCAGCCTCAAATGAGTAACCTGGTGCGGTGGTGTGTAAGTAAACATCGCCACGGGGGGAGACAAAAGCGGCCGGGTGTGGCGTTGGCCACCCACCCTCTTCGCGTGCTCTGCCAGCCTTCGTGGGTGCTGCTTGTGAACAGCACTTGCCCCCAACGGTCTGTTACAGGCTACACGGGGGGATCTTTGTCTTTGTTGTCCTATTCATTTGAGTGAGTGTGTGTGTATTTATGTGCGTGGGGAGTAGTGGCGCAGCGATTGGCGCGCTGCGTTGCGTCAACCCATGGGCAAAGGCCCAAGTTCGATTCCCACTCATGGCCCTACATCATCAAGGGACAGCGAATATTTGAAGTTGGGATCCCTTGGGCCTCCCCTAGGTCGGCTCAGCCATAAAAAACAGCACTGTGGGGGAGAGACAAAGGCGGCTGTGGCGTGATTTCTGGTCACACCATTATAGGGGCACTTGCCTCAACAAGCCTTTTGAAGGCTACATGGTATCTTTTTTTGCGTATGAACACGTGTGTGCAAATACGTGTGTCTGTGTGTGTGAGTTTACACGCATGTGAATAAGAACTAATCTGTGTGTGAGGTGGACAGTGATTGGACAGAGACCGGCAAACTCCACCCGGTTTTTGTTGTTGACGTTTTTGCATCGCTGACCTATCGACCTATTTATTGACCTATTTATCGATTGCTTCTGATCGCCAGCTTCACCGTTGTGGTTGCTATATATATATACACACGTACGTCCGTAAGCGCGCTCGGATATTTATTCCCGCAATGGGAGGGGGGAATTTGTCCCGTGTAGCAGTAGATATAGCCTAGCTGAGCATCCTCCCAGGGGGAGGGGGGGCAATGGTACGAGGGGAGGGATTGGGGAGTGGTTTGGGTAAATGGGTGAGCAACGTCACAAAGCTACCGAGCTAGTGGGTGGGGCTAATCAATTCGTGGTCCAGTGGGCAGGGCTGGTGGCTGAGTGGGCGGGGCTAGTGGTCGAGTTGGCGGGCTTAACGATTGACTGAGCAAGTTGAATGGGCGGAGCTGGTGGCCCCAATGTTACTTCGTGAATTGAACAGATCTCCCCGGGGGAGCACAGATAATTAGTTAATTGGTTTGATGGTCTTCGGGGGGGGGGGTTTGGGGGGGTGAAATGAACAAAAAAATTCAGGTCGCTTGCTCACGCAAACCACGTGACCAAGTAGGCGGATTTTTACGGGTGTACTTTGGAAATGTGCGCGTATACTAGTACATGGGTGCACTCTGTAAACGTGCATGAAGACGTCTACATAGATGCACTGTATAAACGTGCACGTATACTTGTACGTGGTACATGGGTGCACTCTGCAAATGTGCATGTAGACTTTTACATGGGTGCACTCGGTAAATGTGTATGTATGCTTATATTACATGGGTGCACTGTAAATGCACTTGTAGATTTCTACATAGGTGCACTCTGTACAAGTGCACTTATACTTGTACATGGGTGCACTCTGTAAACGTGCACGTATACTTGTACATGGGTGCACTCTGTAAACGTGCACGTAAACTTGTATATGAGTGCATTCTGTAAACGTGCATGTAGACTTCTACATGGGTGCACTTTGTAAAAGAGAATCGAACAAAGTTGCATGCAACCTGTGCCATTGGTTGAAGGCATCTGGGTCAGCGACCCACAGACTCACGACACAGAGACCCATAGAATCACCACAGAGATACCCACATACTCACTCCACAGAGACCCACATACTCACCACAGAATCCCACAGATTAACCACACGGAGATTAATTACATGGAGACCCACAGAGACCCACATACTCACCACACAGAGACCCACAGACTAACCACACAGACACATAGACTCACCACACAGACGCATAAACTCACCGTGCAGAGACCCACATACTCATCACACAGATACCCATAGACTCACTCCACAAAGACCCACAGACTCACCACACGGAATCCCACAGACTCACCACACAGAGACCCACAGTCTGCACACAGACACATAGACTCCCCACACAGAGACCCACAGACTCACCACACAAAGACCCACAGACTCATCACACTGAGCGTATTAAACTAATATTCTAAGCCCAATCACCAATGATGTATATAGACACCCATAGAGTGTGTGAGTATATGGGTTTATGCGTGGGTCTACGGGTCTCTGCATTTAGTCTATAGATGTCTAGGTTTAGTCTGTGGGTCTCTGTATGATGACTACCATGGGTCTCTGTGCGTAGAGTCTGTGGGTCTCTAGCGGGAGGCTACAGTGTGGATGCGTAGATCAAACTGATTCCTAAAAGCTCAAGTTTTTCCCATGTGTACATACATAGAACGTTTTTTTTTGCCTTGTCGACACCCCGAGGGGCAGCTGCCCCTGTGCATTAGTCTACCGCCAGTAGGTGGGTGATGTTGCTGTGTGGTCCTATAGCTCAGGGGCACCCCCAGTGGCAGCTGTCCCTGTGCATTAGTCTGCTGGAAGTAAGAGGGCGATGATTGCTAATAGTTGGTCCTATAGCCTAGGGGTAACCCCAGTGGCAGAGATCCCTGTTCGTTCATCTACTGCCAGTAGTAGTGCTATGATTGTTGTTGTGTGGTCCTACAACCGAGGGACACCCCCAACAGCAGCTGTCCCTGTGCAATTAGTCGCTTTGTTGTCCCTGTGCACTGTCCAAATCCGCTGTCTTGTTTACGATTGACCGCCAACTAAACATCGGACTCGCAATGTGGGAATACAACGGCCAGCTCCTCTGGATCGTAACTCATCGCTTTTCCGCTTTCCCCTCTCCCTCCTCGCCCCCTAAACCACCCCCCTCCTCTTTCCAAATGGAGCGATCGCGGTCTTCAACGGAGTGACTCGATGATCCGAGTCTCTGCGTGCCCTTCAGTTATTCAATGCAGGAGCTGATGATGATGACCATGAAATAAAGACGCGTGGGGAACGCCACCGTGGTTCGGCCTGGTTTCCCCCCCTCCTTCCCAGCAAAAACTCGACAAGTCCTTCAGCTCCCCCATTCATCCACAACTCCCTTCTTCATCCACAGCTCCCTTCTTCGTCCACAGCTCCCTCTTTCATCCACAGTTCCCTTCATCCCCAGCTCCCTTCTTCATCCACAGCTCCCTTTTTCATCCGCAGGTCCCTCCTTTAATCCACAGCTCCCTCTTTCGTCCAAAGCTCCCTCCTTCCTCAGCTCCCTTCTTCATCAACAGCTCCATTCTTCATCCACATTTCCCTCTTTCATCCACAGCTCACTCCTTGATCCACAGATCCCTTCATTGACAGCTCCCTCCTTTACCCACAGCTCCCTCCATCCACAGCTCCGTTCTTCATCCACATCCAGCTTTAATTTTTCATCCCACGATGCATCTTTTGCTCCTTTTCTCCTTGTATTTAATACATGCTTTCCATCTTCTTCTCTTCACTGGAAACAAAATCCCCCTCCACACATTAAAGCAGTCACCTCCGCCCACTCAGATGTTTACGCTCCTCACTCAAAAACTCACTTATTGCTACTCTTTGGTTCTTTCGGTAAAGTCACGTAGGTATAAAATAAAATAAATTAAATCACGACGTTTCGGGCGCAACACAGGTTGGACAACCATAGCAAGAAACAATTGTTGAAGTGGGTGAAATAAAGACGCGTGGGGAACGCCATTTCAACAATTGTTTCTTGCTGTGGTCCCACCTGATGACGGACGCTTGTGTTGCGCCAGAAACGTCGTGATTTAATTTATTTTATTTTATACCTACGTGACTTTACCGAAAGAACCAAAGAGTATGGATCCCTGCAGTCACGAAAACTTCAAATCACTTATTGTTCCCTCCTAGGTTCATACCCACCCATTAATCTCCCACTCATAACCACCCATGTTACTGTTCACCTCTTCTTATTCTCATTACAATGGCTATCACTCATTCACCCCATTCATTCGATCGTCATCACAATTTAACCGTCATCAATTTCACTTTCACCAAATCCACGCATCATTACAGATTCACTCGCCGCCACCATTGATTGCTTCCTCTAGTCGATGCTTTTCACCTCATCTCCGCCATTACATTTGTAGAGATTGTACCACAACCGACGATACCTACCTGATGTGGCAGACAAGGTGCAACATGGACAGTTGGGAAGTGCAAAACAAGCCCTCTCCGATTGGTAACTTAAATGGGCCTGGAAGGCGATTGTTTAGAGGCAGGAGAAATTGAAGGCAATGAATGCAGAAATACAACATTGGAAAAACAGGGGAAACGGAGGGATGTTTGACAAAGAGGTCAGTTTGGATTGGTTAATGAAGTGGAAAGGAGATTGGCTGGAGGGAAAGTGGAAGGTCGAGGAACCGTCGAGAAAGGAGCTTGAGGGATTTAAGTGAAGGGAGAAACGGGAGAGAGCTCGTGCCTGAAGAAATAAAGTCCTACTACTATGTGTCGGGTGTCACTAAAATTCACACACACACACGCGTGTTGTACCATTTTAAAATCTCCGTGAAAGTGCTTTGGTTATGGCACTGTATGAATTCCGTTAAGATAAGGCGAGGAGGGGTCCTGCCCGGGTATTGGTCTGGTGGGGGAGGACATTGGTGTGAGTCTATGGACAGTGTTAAGTCAGTGGGTAGTGTTGAGTCTATGGTGCAGTGTTGACTCTGTGGGGCAGTGTTGAGTCTATGGGTGGCAGTGTTGAGTCTATGGGTGGCAATGTTGAGTATATGGGCAGTGTTGAGTCTATGGGTGGAAGTGTTGAGTCTATGGTGCAGTGTTAAATCGATGGTACAGTGTTGAGTCTATGGTGCAGTGTTAAGTTCATGGTGCAGTGTTAAGTCGATGGGCAGTGTTGAGTCTATGGTGCACTGTTGAGGCCATGGGCACTGTGGAGTCTATGAGCATTCTTGATTTGAAGCTGTCCTTACTGCAGGAATCCATACTTTTTTGTTCTTTCGGTAAAGTGACGTAGGTAGAAAATTTCAATTAAATGCAAATAATATATCACGACGTTTCGATCGCAACACAAGCGGTCATCGTCAGGTGAAACAAATAATCCAGCAGTGGAACAGCGAGAGAGCTGTTGTAACAGTTGTAACAGCTCTCTCGTTGTGTTCTTCCTGGTTCAGCAGTTCTACTGCTGGATTATTTTTTCCGCCTGAGGACGACCGCTTTTGTTGCGATCGAAACATCGTGATGTATTTTGATTTTATTTTTCTTCGAGCAGTTTTGAGTTAATGGTGCAGTGTTGAGTATATTGGCAGTTTTGAGTTGATGGTGCAGTGTTGAATCCAGGGGTAGCAGTATTGAGTCTATGGGGCAGTGTTGAGTCTATGGTGCAGTGAGTGGGTGAGTGAGAGAAATATGGAAACAGTCCCCATCATCAGTGAGCTACTCCAGCAGGCGAGGAGGCTGCGTTGGCTGGGACACATAGCAGCCTGCATCCACAGCCACCACATGCCCAAGCAGCTTATGTTTGATAGCTAAACGGTCATGACATGGGCTGGAGAAGATATGGCTGATTGGTAAGTGTGTGGGTGAGTGAGTACGTGAGTAGCACGGGCTGCAGAAGAGATGGAGCTGATGCGGTACTGGAGGATATGGAACTGATTGGACTTGCATATTGTGAGGGTTGTTCTTTTTTATTAATATGGAAAATAGAGGAGTTTGGATCCATTTTATCTGCGATGCAATTTGCTCAATGGTGGAGGGCACCAATGCGGACTATTAAACCTGCTTTAATGGTTGCATAAAGATGGACACTAACTCAACCCGCATCCTGTGGGCCCACCATCCTCAGTACGAATGGTGAGAGGCGGGTGCGATGCCAGTATGGCATGGGAAGAGATGGTCTCAGACGGATTGGACCTTGACAATGGACACTCGCTGTTAGGACATTGCATTTCACGTCACTTGGGGGGAAGGAGCCAGAGCTGGTAGAGGAGGTGAAAAGGTACTGACTAGATATTGTCGGTCTCACCTCCACATACAGCAATGGCATTGGAACCAAACTTCTCGATCGGCGGTGGTCTCTCTCCTATTCCAGAGTAACCCCAGGTGAGATGCTTTGGGCGAGTATAGGGATACTCACAAGCCTCCGGATGGTGCTGTTCAGTTGGGATTTGTCCCAGTGAATGAGAGGGTCGCCTCAATGCCACTTCAGATCTCAGAAAGAAAAACTGACTGTTTGTGCTTATGCATCAAACAGCAGTTCAGAGTATGCGGCCTTCTTGGAAATGGTGGGTGCAGTGCTCGATAGAGTGCCACCTACCGACTCCATAGTCTTAATGGGCGACTTCAATGCTCACGTGGGAAACAACGGATATACCTGGAGAGGAATGATTGGGAGGAATGGCCCTCCTGATCTTAACCCAAACGGTGAGATGTTATTGGAATTCTGCGCTAGTCAAAGAATGTCAATAACAAACACGATGTTCGAACACAAAGATGATCATACGTGTACTTGATACCAGAGCACCTTGGACCAAAGGTCAAGGATTTACTTTATAGTTGTTTCATCAGACCTAAGGCCATAGATTCTGAACCCAGAGGGGTAGAGCTGTCAACTGATCACTACTAGGTGGTAAGTTGGATCTGAAGCTTGGGATATCGACCAGATAGACGTGGAAGGCCCAAACGAATAGTGTGGGTTTTCTGGGAACATTTGGCGGAAGACCCAGTGGAGAAAGATTTCAACTTCCACCTCAGGGAAAACTTCTCCTGCACTCTAGGGTAGGTCGTGGACATTGAGTCCAAGTTGACAATATTCAGGACTTTGATTGTCGATGCAGTTGCGAAAGCTGTGGCCTGAAGGCAATTGGTGCCTGTCATGGCGGACCCGCTAGTGGGACGCCAGTGGTGAGGGAAGTTGTCACGTTGAAGAAGGATGATTTCTGAGCACTGGAAACAGCTGGGGGGTCGAATCCATCACGGTTGCTAAAGTCGAGGGGCTTCGTAGCAGCAAAGCTGCTGGGGTGGACGAGATCCACCCAGAGTTGTTTAAAGTTCTGGACAGTATAGGAATGTGTTGGTTAACGTGCTTCTTCAGTGTTGCATGGAAGGCGGGTACAGTACCTCTGAATTGGCAAACTGGGGTCGTGGTTCCCATTTTCAAGTAAGGGGAACAGAGGGTGTGCTCCAACTACAGAAGGATTACACTCCTCTGCGTCCCAGGTAAAGCCTATGCCAGCATGTTGGAGAGGAGGCTGCGACCAGTTGTCAAGCCTCAGATTCAGGAGGAGCAATGCGGATTCTGTCAGGGTCGTGAAAAAATGGACCAGCTCTTTTTTGTTTCACAGATATATGAGGGGTCATGGGGGTATACTTCTCAAGTCTACTTTTGCTTTGTAGACTTGGATAAGGCATATGACGGTGTTCCCTGCTATGTCTTATGGGAGGTACTGTGGGAGTATAATGTGCTAGTGCCGCTTTTGTGTGCTGTCATGTCCCTCTATTCCCGGAGTGAGAGCTGTGTTCTTTTTCTTGGTGTTAAATCAGGACAGGATATAAAGCACAGCCGAGTTATGGAGATTATCCAATATGGAGGCATGGAGGTGGCATTCTGGTTTTTTGCAGATGACGTTGGCCTCTTTGCCTCGTCAGTCTGTGATCTCCGGCGTGCACTTGAACAGTTTGATGCCGAGTGTGAAGCGGCTGGAATGAGGATCAGCTACTCCAAATTTGAGGTCATGGTCCATTCCCGGGAGACAGTGGATTGTGCTCTCCAGGTGAGAGGGAAACAGTTGCCCTTAGTGGAGGAGTATAAGTATATCGCGGTCTTTTTCGCAAGTGATGGTAAGTGGGAGCGGGAGATCGGCTGGCGGATTGGTGCAGCTTCTGCAGTGATGCGGGCGCTGTGCCTTTCTATGGTAGTGAAGCAGGAGCTGAGTTATCGATCAAAGCTCGGTAATCCGGATTGAGAGGAGCTAATTGAGGTGGTTCGGGCACTGTGTAAGGATGCCCCTGATAAACTTTCCCTGGAACTCTACTGGGCCTGTCCGACTGGGCTAAGACCCCGGGGCTGGCCCCGGATATGCTGGCAGAACTATGTCGCTTGGTTGGCCGAGGAATGCCTGGGAACTCCTCAGGAAGAGCGAGAGTATGTTGCCAGGGAAAGGAAGGTATCTTCTTCTTTCGTATGGCATTGTGAAAAGCAACAGTTTTTATTGTTTCTTAATGATCGTCATAAATGAATGCAATGGTTCATCATTCAGTCAAATGATGTGGTTGATGCAGTGTGGATTTCAGTGATACCGCCAGAATGTACGATGATGGAGCATTCATCGGTGATGTGCTTGATGATTTGGACTTCTCCACAGTTGTAGTTGGGCGATTCCTTGATCTTCCATTTATGGAATGTACATGCACATCTGCCGTGTTGTGTTTGAGCGCGGTTCAGCGTGGTCCATAGTCGTTCTGGAAGATATAATCCCGGTACTTCCACCATTGGATCGTGAATTATGTGTTTGTTTGCCACGTCCATAGCCCCATGATTCACACCACCGAGTGATGGTGTATTTATTTTTGGCTGCGAGAGCGGAGGTGCGTATCCAGAATGGTTTCCTGAATATGACTCTTGGGTGTGTCGGTTCCTTTAGATCTTGATGGAGCGGCAGGGTGAAGTTTTTCATGACCTTGTTGTACTCCCGTGTCGTCGCAACATCTCGTCGGATGTTGGCCGGAGCGATATTTGCCAGCACAGGAAGCCAGGGAGTGGAGTAGACTTTAGGGAACCACTGATGATACGAAGCGCATTGTTAATTTCGGCGTCGACAAGGTTCGTGTGAGGGCTTGCACCCGACACTAGGTCACAGTACTCCGCAGTGGAGTGAACAAAGGCCTGCGTCGATATCTTCAATGTGCTGGTACCGCTTCCCCAGGTTGTTCCTGCAAGTTTCTGATTAGTATTCACTCGTGCTTTCGTTTTACATTTAGCTTGTTTAAGGTGATGGTGCGAGTTAGGCACCCGATCCAGGCTAACTTCTAGATCCCGAGGGTGTTGATCATGCCTTGGCTTCGCCCTGCAGAAGTTAACGTTAAATGTGTTCTAAGCTTGTCTGTTGTTCAGGTGGAAGGTGGAGATGACGCTCTTCGATAGGTTAGGCTTAAGGCACCAGTTCCTCCAGAGTCTTCAGGTCATTTTTGAGGACTGCCTCAGTGTCCTCCATTTTCCGTGCTTGAGTTGCGAATGCAAGATCATCCGCATATGTGAATTTATGGCAAGATGTTGCTGGAATGTCGTTAGTATAGAGATTGAACAGCGCTGGTGCCAGAACTGATCTCTGTGGGAGTCTGTTTGTCAATCTTCGTGGGCTGCTGGCAGCTTCACCACGGTGGCCGGTGAACCATCGGTTGCTCAGCATTTTGGTAATTAGTTTAATTGTCGGGCAGTAAGGCACGGCTTTTGCAAGCTTCAGCAGGAGTCCCATCCGCCATACGGTATCGTAAGCTGAAGAGAGGTCGATGAAAGCTGTTTCTGTTTTGAGCTTGCATTCGAAACTGGCTTCGATGTGCCTTGTTAAGGCGAGCACCTGGTCGTAACAATTTTGACCAGTTCTAAATCCTGATTGTTCGTGGGGAAATAGTTCCTCAAGCGTGGGCATCAGCATTTTCAGCAGAAGCCGCTCCATTAGTTTATAGTAGGTGCTGTGTAGAGATTCCAAGAACACAGGATGAGATGTTACTATCCTTTGTGCAAGCACTTCCAAGAGTTCATGAACAGTGAGCCTGGTGAAATTTTGGGAGTGCATCGTCAGTAGTGTACTTTTGGTTCCTAGGGTGTTTCGGCCTTTCATACTATACACCCTCCCCAAAGGCGGCCAGCGACAGGGTGATCAATCTTACGCTTGCGTCCCATTCCCAATTAGTCATAGGAGTTCGCTTGTTGTTGATATCCAACATTCCATGGGACTATGCATGGCAGGGGCGTCCTCCTCCCTGAGTCAAGCATTGTTGACTGCATACTTCCTGGCCCTCTCACTTTGGGGCCCAGCTGGGGTCTTTCCTCTTCATCCAGAGCCACTGACTGCTGCCTTCTGCCGCCTCCGATACAGCTCTGATTTCTGAACGCTGGCTCTGGCCCTTAATTCCCAGGTCTCTAAGCAGTCTGGTTGTAGATGTTGCCACAAAACCTCTGCAGCCCACCTCCACTGGTCGGACTTCTGTGTTCCAGCCATGATGACGTGCTTCGGCAGCTAGATCGGCATAGCGCAGATGTTTTCGCTCATAAGCCTCATCTACTGAGTCCTCCCAGGGTACTGTGAGCTCAATGATGAAGACCTTCTTGAGCGAACGGGACCAGAGCACCATGTCAGGTCTTAGGGTGGTGGTTGTGATCTCCGGAGGAAACACAAGTTGCCGGCCAATGTCAGCTAGCATTTTCCAGTCACGGGCCAAGCGCAGCTGGTCTCGCTCTAATGGTGTAGAGCCGCTCTTCGGTGGTTTAGCCCCTTCACGGACAAAGGTCGTCCGTAAGGGGTGTGATGCTGCTGGGGGTGGTAGGGAGTTGGTGGCAGCTCGCTTGTCCTCCAGGGCGGACACAAGGTTTTAAGGACTTGGTTGTGACGCCAAGTGTAGCGTCCTTGGGTGAGGCTTGTTTTACACCCTGTGAGAATGTGCCTGAGGTTGGCTGGCATGGAACAGAGGGCACAGTCCGGATCTTCACCATACCATTGGTGAAGATTAACTGGTGTTGGAAGGACGTCATGTGTTGCTCTAATGGAAAAGCTCAACCGCCTCGCTTCCATGGCCCACAGATCCTTCCAGCTTATCTTCCTCTTCTCCACACTGTCCCATCGAGTCCACTGTCCCTGTTTGGCAAGAGAGACTGCCTTGGCCCACCTTGCAGCCTCCTCCTGATGGCGTACTTCCTGCACTACCATCTTCCGCCGCTCTGGTGCAGTGGCCTTACTCCAAGCAGCACGGCTAGTTAGCCCAAGGCCTCCTCTCCCTTGCTGAACATGACCCACAATGTCAGCATGTCTGAGGGCTGCTGTTGCCTCCTGGACTGCTTTTCCTGGCCTCCATTTGCGCCCAGTTGCCAAGGTCGGCGCGTTGTTGCTCACCACTGGGTCTGGAGATTCATTCAGTGTCATCTGGAGCCTGGTTTTTGCACACTTGAATTCCTCTGTTAGACTGGTGAGGGGCAGCTTGAGGACACCATCTCCATAGAGGCCTATGGTGGTAAGGCATCGTGGAACTCCGAGCCACTTCTTTAAGTAGCCTGTGACTCCTCTTTCCATCTTCTCCACTGTTGAGATTGGAACCTCATACACTGCTAGGGGCCACAACACCCGGGGTAGGAGACCAAACTGCAGACACCAGGCCTTTAACTTTCCAGGTAGCTGGGTGCTGTCGATGGACTGTAGGCTACTACTGATGTCTTTGCGCAGCTGTTGCACCTGGTCTTTGTCCTTCAGGCTTGCATTATACCACCTTCCAAGGCTTTTTTACCGGCTGCTCAGACACTGTTGGGATTTGGTCATCTCCGATGAAGAATTTCAGGTCACAGAGTATTCCCTTCACAATCGAGATGCTGCGTGACTTGGATGGTTTAATCTTCATACGGGCCCAGCTGATGTTCTCTTCGAGTTTTCTGAGCAGTCTCCTGGTGCATGGAACAGTGGTGGTCAATGTTGTAATGTCGTCCATGTAGGCTCTGAGTGGAGGGAGGCGAAAACCAGAGTCGACTCGCTGTCCACCAGCAACCCATTTTGAGGATCTGATGATAACCTCCATTGCCATTATGAATGCCAACGGAGAAATGGTACATCCCGCCATTATACCTACATTCAGGCATTGCCATGAGGTGGTGAACTCTGAGGTGGTGAAGCAGAACTGCAGATCCTGGAAGTACGACTTCACCAGGGTTGTGATGGTGTCCGGTATGTGGAAAAATCTGAAGGCAGACCACACGAGTTCATGGGGCACAGAGCCAAATGCATTGGTGAGGTCGAGGAAGACTACATGGAGGTCCCTTTTCTCCACCTTGGCCATTTGGATCTGGTGCCAGATCATGCTGGAATGTTCCAAGCAGCCAGAGAACCCTGATATTCCTGCCTTCTGTACAGATGTATCGACGTACGCATTCCTTTGCAGGTACTCGGCCATCCTCTGGGCAATGACCCTAAAGAAGATTTTACCCTCGACATTCAGTAAGGAGATTGGGCGGAATTGGCTGATGTTCACTACATCCTTCTCCTTAGGGATCAGGACCCCGCCTGCCCTACGCCACACTTTGGGTATTATCTTCTTTTGCCAAGCTGTTCTCATAAGCCTCCAGAGGAACCTCAGGACGTGTGGTGCGTTCTTATACACTTTGTACGCGACTCCATTTGGCCCCGGGGCTGATGCTGTTCTTGCCCGTCGAACTGTGTTTTCCACCACTTTCCATGTCGGAGGGCTGGTCTCAATATGATGTTCCGGGGGTTCAATGGGTGGGATATCTGATGGGATGGCCAGATGTTCATGTCGCTTTGAGTCAAAGTTTGTTGTTCTCAGGTGCTCCTCTAGGTCTTTCTTTGTTGTTTTTAGAACTCCACTTTTTTCCTTCGTGAAGAGACTTTTAAGGAACTTGAAGGGATCTTTATAGAATCGAGTTCTAGTTTGTTCTTTCTTCCTTCTGCGTTTCCGTAGGTTCTCTGCTCTACAGAGGGATGCCAACCGGGTTTTGATGTCAGCCTGAAGTGGCTCTATGCCCTCCTTTTCCACTTCCGAGGCCTTCTTCCACTGTTTCTTAAGCTGTCTCCTTTCTTGAACGAGGCGCTTGATTTATTGTTGCCTCCTGGAAACTGGTGGGGTTGGAACCTTTCTCCCGCCTTTTGCCTCTTGCACTCCAAAACTTTCTGCCCCATACTCATAGATTATGTCCCCCATCCTCTCCAACTTCTTCTCCACTGTGCCTCGAAGTTTCTCGAGGGTCAAGGTAAGGTCAGTATTCACTGTTTCCCACAACTTCTTGTCACTGGCGCCAGGCCACTTCACATACGGTTTGTGCCCTGGTAGTCTCCTCTCGACTGCAGGTCTGGGAGGCTGGGTGAGTTCCACTCCTGTTGTTGGTTCCACCTCAGTTGTTACTTCGGTGCTTGAGTTTACGTCCTCCATGACAGTGGTACTGATGCACTGCAAACTATGTTTTGCGTCCAGTTGCTGTGCTTCATTCGACTGATTTGATCGCTTTCGCAGAAAGTAATCAATGCGAGGCCTCTGTCTCTCTTTACCCAAACACCTCTTCTTCCCCTGGTGGATCCTCAACCCATGTTGTGATGTAACTTTCCTCCAACCACAGACACATACCTGCATTTGTTTGTGGCCCGCTGTTGCAGCGGAACTTGTAACAGTTGCTGTGGTGTTCTCTTGTGCTGTGCTCTCATTACTCGTAGTCGTTTCCGGTCCAGTCGTTACCATGTTGTCAGCCGATGAGTCATCTTCCGCCCCCGCTCTCGCAGACTCTAGGGGTATTCTCGTATGTTGACTTTTTGTAGCTAAAGCGGGTGTTTCCAACATACTGCGAAGCATGGGAAACTACAGAAATGGGAAGCTAACCCATGACTGTCCCAGTGGGGTCTATTTCCTCCTGTCAGCCGTCTCTCCGTGCCGCCACAAGGACTTTCCCCTGTTGTCAGCTGATCTTTCTCAGCAGTCACTGGACAAGTCCAGATATTCAGATTCCAAGAACACAGGATGAGATGTTACTATCCTTTGTGCAAGCACTTCCAAGAGTTCATGAACAGTGAGCCTGGTGAAATTTGGGGAGTACATCGTCAGTAGTGTACCTTTGGTTCCTAGGGTGTTTCGGCCTTTCATACTATACACCCTCCCCAAAGGCGGCCAGCGACAGGGTGATCAATCTTACGCTTGCGTCCCATTCCCAATTAGTCATAGGAGTTCGCTTGTTGTTGATATCCAACATCCCATGGGACTATGCATGGCAGGGGCGTCCTCCTCCCTGAGTCAAGCATTGTTGACTGCATACTTCCTGGCCCTCTCAATTTGGGGCCCAGCTGGGGTCTTTCCTCTTCATCCAGAGCCACTGACTGCTGCCTTCTGCCGCCTCCGATACAGCTCTGATTGCCGAACGCTGCCTCTGGCCCTTAATTTCCAGGTCTCTAAGCAGTCTGGTTGTAGATGTTTCCACAAAACCTCTGCAGCCCACCTCCACTGGTCGGACTTCTGTGTTCCAGCCATGATGCCGTGCTTCGGCAGCTAGATCGGCATAGCGCAGATGTTTTCGCTCATAAGCCTCATCTACTGAGTCCTCCCAGGGTACTGTGAGCTCAATGATGAAGACCTTCTTGAGCGAACGGTTGTTTTGAGCATCTGATGCGTCCTAGTATGGTTTCCACTCCTTCAGAATGATGACTGTGGAATGGATGTCAGTTAAGAATGTGGGTGGCCATTTTTTTGTTCTTGGTCCCAAGTTCTTTATGAATTCTGGATAAATACCGTCAATACCTGAGGTTTTTCCGCATTTCAACTGGGCAATACCGGCATCTACTTCCTCCACTGAGAACAGACGGGAGAATTCAGAGGTTGCTTGGCAGTTATCTATTGTGCAATAAAGTTATTTGTAGACTTGCCGTCTTGTGTTTTTGTCGATCGAAGGTCGTGAATTATTGATAAGTTTCCTAGCAATCTCATCAGGACTGACTTGTGGAGGTTTGTAGGCTGGTGTCGTGGCTGCTCCCATCAACCTCAGGAGGCGCTAGGCTTTCCGGCTCAATTTTGCAAAATCAAGTGCCTCCACTGTTTCGTACCACCTTTCTCATAGTTAAGGGACTTCCACTTGTCAACACGCTGCCTGCAGCCATCACCACGAGTCAACAGCAGAAGCGGATTGAGAAACGAACAAACAATAACAGCGGGTACTAATATAGGTTTTCCCCTTTTTTCTGTCATCAAAACTGACACCTTTTGCAAGGAATTATGTTTACATTAACCACAATACTTGCAGTCAAATGCAAACAAAAAACAATACTAATTTGATGTGTGTTGAAGGCGAACGATACGGCAATCTATTCCTCTCGACGAGCTCTACACGATGAGCCAATCAAAGTTTTATTTATGATGTGGGGAGCGATAGTGTAGCGGTTAGCGCGCTGCGCTACAAGCCCTGCGACTCGAGTTCGATTCCCGCTCACGGACAACACCAGTGACGATTATCTGAACCGGTCCTGGGCCTCCCCTAGGTCGACTCAACCTCAAATGAGTACCTGGTGCGGTGTGTAAACATCGCCACTAGGGAGACAAAGGCGGTCGGACGTGGTGCTGGCCACCCACCTCCTCGTGTACCGTTGCGGCCTTCATAGGTACTCGCTAACAGCACTTGCCCCTACATTCTGCTAAGGCTATATGGGGGATCGTTGTCTTTGACTGTATATGAGTGAGTGTGTGAGTGAGAAGATGTGGGTGCGTGATTGAGTGTGTAAGGGAGGAGATACATGTGCGTGAATTAGTGTGTGACTGTATATGAAGCTTGTGCCGGAGACCCTGGGGAGACAGGCATCTATGCTGTCTCCTGGCCAAACCCGATTTGGCGGAGCGAGGAGACTGAATCCTTACACTCGGCGTTCCTTCAGAAACAGCAAAAAGCCATTGCGGTTGGCCACGTAGAATTTTAGAATGCTCACTGTGGAGGAGAGGCTGCCATGCCTCTGTCAGGAGCTCAACCGGTATCGCCTGGATCTCTACGGTATGTAGGAGGTCTGGCTGACTGGCTCTGGCTCCTGCAACCATGAGGGGTGGACATTCCTCTACTCAGGGCAGGAGATTGCCAAACAACAGAGAGTAGCTCTTCTTCTGAACAAAATATTGAAGGGGGTGTGGGCGCGTGGCAGTGAGATGTGGGAAGCTGTAAGCTCCAGGCTACTGTGGGCTAACCTTCCCATCAGGTTGATGAGTAGTGATCATGGTTACTTATATTTCCACTGAAGATAAACATCAGTGGAGGGATACAGGCAATGCCAATGAGTTAGAATCCTTCTATGACCACTTGTCACAAGGGCTAGCTAAAGTGACTGCTTGGAATAGTCATCCTGTCGGGTGACTTTAATGCCCGAGTGGGTCATGATGCTGCCCGAGAGTGATTGGAAGGCACGAGCCAGATCAGCTCAATAACAACGGTAGGAGGCTGCTAGACGTTTGTGTACAGCCCATTGGCTTGGAATTAGCAACACGTTGTTCCAGCATTGGCACTTCTATACACCATCATGTATGCATGCCGGGTCCAAACAAGAACATCTGCTGGACTATATAGTGAGGAAATAGCGGATTTGGGCCCATGTCCTTGACACCAGGACCTACTGTGGAGCTGATCTGCCCACTGACCATCGGATTGTCATATGTAAGATGCGCATGCCATTATTCCACTCCAGTGGTAGGTGTACATCCATGACCTCATTCAAACCCACAGCGGCCTGGTAGAAAGCGAGATGATTAAAGTTGCAAGTGAGAATTTCATCATTCCGTGCAGCTGAAGTTGGCATTGTCCCCCACTCCTCCCGATGCCGAGGGGAAATGGGCGAGGTTTAGGACTGTGCCTCATGCAGCTGCAATGGCTGCTTTGGGTGCACGGTCCAAACTTCCCCAGAGACCTTGGCTGACAGAGGAGGTGTTCCGGCTGGCTGAGAAAAAGCGACAGGTCCACACTCACCGTCTACAGGATCCCATGTCAGAGAATAAGGAGGATTCGCTTGGAGGTTCGGAGAGCCGTGCGGCGCTGCAAGGATGGGTAGTCATCATCGGTTGTTGAGGAGATGGAGTCTGCCTCAAATCACTCTTCATATCCATCAAAAAAAGTCACTCGCATCGCCACACCTATAAGCATCATTATGGGAAAGAAAGGTGATCGAATCTCCGACCCCCAAGAACAGGTTTGCAGATTTGCTGCGCATTTATTGGGGGAGGGGAAATCCCTCAGACTGGAAAACATCATGGGACAAAGTTGGGGTGACACTTCTAAGGCTGCGGTGCCTCAACTATTGGAAGAACTAGTGAGTGGTTGCCTGAAATGCCATCTGTTTAAAAAGTATATAAGGCGATCCAGAGTCTGAGACCAGGAAAGGCGCCGGGGGGAGATGATCACCCAAGCGAAATGCTGAGAGAGGGTGGCATTTGTGTGCAGACTGCCCTATTTGACATTATAATAACAGTCTAGATCACTGGATGGTCCCTTCTTTAAGAAGGGGGATCGCACAGACTGTAACAATGACAGGGGCATCACCCTCCTCAGTGTGCCGGGAAAAGTTCTGGCACGGATTATTCAACATTGCCTTGCCAGGTACGCTGAGGAGAGGCTTGCATAGATCCAATGTGGTTTCAGGCCAGGGCGGTCCTGCACAGATGCCATATTTTCTGTCTTCTACAACAGAGGTGTAGAGGGAATTCCAACAGGATGTACCTCTTTGCTTTATTGACCTGGTCAAGGCCTATGATACCATCAGTAGGCCTGGGATCTGGGTTGTTCTTCGTGCTTTCGGAGTCCCTGACCCTCTGCTCACGATCATTAAGGACCTTCATGATGGTGAGCGGGCCCGGGTAAAACTACGTGGCCGGGAGTCAGAGCCATTCCCTGTACACCTTGGGGTGCGACAGGGATATCCTCTGGCTCCCACATTATTTAACAAAAATTTTGACGACGTTGTTCATGAAGCCTTCAATAGCTGTACCGGGGGAATTTCCATTTGGTACAGATATAATGGGAGGCTGATCGATGCCCGGGTGCAGTTATGTATGCCGATGATTTGGTAATAGCTGCTCATTCAGATGAGGAGTTGGAGATGCTGCTGCTGAGACTGGAGCATGCCACTTACAGTGAGGGAAAAAAAGTATTTGATCCCCTGCTGATTTTGTACGTTTGCCCACTGACAAAGAAATGATCAGTCTATAATTTTAATGGTAGGTTTATTTGAAGAGTGAGAGACAGAATGAAAACAACAAAATCCAGAAAAACGCACGTCAAAAATGTTATACATTGATTTGCATTTTAATGAAGGAAATAAGTATTTGACCCTCTGCAAAACATGACTTAGTACTTGGTGGCAAAACCCTTGTTGGCAATCACAGAGGTCAGACGTTTCTGTAGTTGGCCACCAGGTTTGCACACATCTCAGGAGGGATTTTGTCCCACTCCTCTTTGCAGATCTTCTCCAAGTCATTAAGGTTTCGAGGCTGACGTCTGGCAACTCGAACCTTCAGCTCCCCCCACTTTAAGGTCTGGAGACTGGCTAGGCCACTCCAGGACCTTAATGTGCTTCTTCTTGAGCCACTCCTTTGTTGCCTTGACCGTGTGATTTGGGTCATTGTCATGCTGGGATACCCATCCACGACCCATTTTCAATGCCCTGGCTGAGGGAAGGAGGTTCTCACCCAAGATTTGACGATACATGGCCCCGTCCATCGTCCCTTTAATGCGGTGAAGTTGTCCTGTCCCCTTAGCAGAAAAACACCCCCAAAGCATAATGTTTCCACCTCCATGTTTGACGGTGGGGATGGTGTTCTTGGGGTCATAGGCAGCATTCCTCCTCCTCCAAACACGGCGAGTTGAGTTGATGCCAAAGAGCTCCATTTTGGTCTCATTTGACCACAACACTTTCACCCAGTTGTCCTCTGAATCATTCAGATGTTCATTGGCAAACTTCAGACGGGCATGTATATGTGCTTTCTTGAGCAGGGGGACCTTGCGGGCACTGCAGGGTTTTAGTCCTTCACGGTGTAGTGTGTTACCAAATGTTTTCTAAGTGACTATGGTCCCAGCTGCCTTGAGATCATTGACAAGATCCTCCCGTGTAGTTCTGGGCTGATTCCTCACCGTTCTCATGATCATTGCAACTCCACGAGGTGAGATCTTGCATGGAGCCCCAGGCCGAGGGAGATTGACAGTTATTTTGTGTTTCTTCCATTTGAGAATAATCGCACCAACTGTTGTCACCTTCTCACCAAGCTGCTTGGCGATGGTCTTGTAGCCCATTCCAGCCTTGTGTAGGTCTACAATCTTGTCCCTGACATCCTTGGATAGCTCTTTGGTCTTGGCCATGGTGGAGAGTTTGGAATCTGATTGATTGATTGCTTCTGTGAACAGGTGTCTTTTATACAGGTAACAAGCTAAAATTAGGAGCACTCCCTTTAAGAGTGTGCTCCTAATCTCAGCTCGTTACCTGTATAAAAGACACCTGGGAGCCAGAAATCTTTCTGAATGAGAGGGGGTTAAATACTTATTTCCCTCATTAAAATAAAATCAATTTATAACATTTTTGAAATGCGTTTTTCTGGATTTTGTTGTTATTCTGTCTTTCACTGTTCAAATAAACCTACCATTAAAATTATAGACTGATAATTTCTTTGTCAGTGGGCAAACGTACAAAATCAGCAGGGGATCAAATACTTTTTTTCCCTCAATGTAGAGGTGGGGCCTTACCATCAGCCCCACCAAAACTAAGCACCTGCCTGGGTATTTTGTACCATCGGACACTCCACCCACACAACTCCCAATCGGTGATGGCGCAGTTGTGGAGAGAGTGGAGACTTTCCCATACCTGGGCAGTGTGCTTATGACCGGCTCCAGTTTAACAGCAGAGGTCTCACTCCGAATCGGTCGAGCGGCAATATTTTCATCGGTTGTGTAACGCTGTGTGGAAGCTACCTGGTCTGTCACTCCGCACGAAGCTTCAGGTCTTCTCGGCCACAGTCATTCCCTCCCTTCTCTACGCTTGCGAAACGTGGATCCTCCTAATGGAGCATCTTCGCCGGTTGGAAACATTTAGGCTGGCCTGCCTACGATCCATCCTGGGTTTAACCAGGCTGGATTGTGTGAGGAGCTCACAAATCCTTGAAAGATCTGGGCAAAGTCCCATTGGTGAGCTCCCCCGGCAGGCAAGGCTGCGTTGGCTGGGTCATGTAGCCCGCATGCCCAGCCACCGCATGCCTAAACAGCTTTTGTTCGGCCGGATCGAGGGGGCTAAACGGGCGCGGCACGGGGCTAGAGAAGAGATGGAGTGATGTGGTACAGGAGGACGTGGAGCTGAGTGGACTTGCCGATTACTGGTACCAGCGGTGTCAAGATCAGCTTCTGTGGAGTAGGCTCGTGAAGGACGCTACTTGGCAGTTGGAGGCAGTCGCCCTCCAACAACAATGGAGGGCGGAGGAACGACGCTCACAACAACGAGCGGAGCGCCAGGTGGCTTAAGCAGTGCAAGTTGGCACAGTAGGGGGCACAGGTGGTGTATCAGCCAGTCATCTCGGTCATCTCAGTCAGTCGACCCGTGGCACCTGGGTCTGCCCCGTGACCTCCTGCCAACGGGCGTTCGACACTACACGTGGCCTCAAGGTGCACATGTCCTGGCACATACGTCGTGGTGACGTCACCACCACTTAGTGGCGAATGGCGGTTGTTGTTGTTAATGAATGTGTAATGGGTATAAATGGAGAGAGTTTTTTATTTGGAGGCAACACGTATATTATAACAGTAACAATCCCTAACACAAACCGGTTCCGGCCCCTTCCACTCAATACCCTGGGAGAATAGCTCAGATAATGGTCTTTCAGCTAGCGGGACCTAGGGAGGCTATCTCTGACCCGACCCTGCCAAGGTCCTCGAGTCCTATCCACGGGGCTACTCGGACTCGACCCAGCCAAGGTCCTCGGGTCCGGCCCCGGCTCCAGGTCTTCAGGGTGGCTTCTTCAAGTCTTCGAGTGGACGACAACTGCCGGACCCGTTCAGGGGTCCGGCTTTTATACACAGTCCCAGCTCACTCAGCCTCTAGCCACGCCTTCCTGCACCTCCGGTCACGATCCTCCCTGAAAGCTACCTGGGCCCAACGGCCTAACTTCGTCCAGACTATCTGGTTCAGCTTTTCTTCCACCCCCTGTTGACACGGGGCTGGTACTACTGGCTAAGAGTAGTGGTGATTGCGTATCGTGACCAACAATGCGACTACATCACTCCCCCCCCTCGTAGCTGCCAACTCTCCCCACCAGACCATTGCAATAAAATGACGTAAGCACAGTGTGACTCAAAACAGCAACAACAAGTGACCCTAACATAAATACCCCAGCCCACCTGTACAAAATTTATACTATATACAAATATGCACAAGAAGAACAATGGAATACGCGCAACCGCACATGCCCTCCCTCAGCACACGCGCAAGCCATAGCAACAACGACGCGTCCAACCGTCGTCAAGATAAAGGTGTAATAAATCAGCTCGACAACAATCGACTGTCTTCTTTATTTATTTGTTCTCGGGCTGGACAGCTCCGCGTTCTTCCACCCTGTTCCTTCGACACCACGTCGCGCCGCGTGAGCGGGTGTCCCGCTCTCGCGCGCCACTCTCTCTCTCTCTCTCTCGCTCCCATGCACCACTGGCAGACGGCGCACTGGGAGCCCGTCTCCGCAACGCCATGTGGCCGATGGCTCGCGGAGACCTGAGACGTGACCCTGCTTACAGACTTTACTCACTGGCCCTTAGTCCCTTCCGGCTTTCCCTTATAACCCCTTCCTGTGTCACCCAGACCCCGTCTCTTGCCACACCCCCTCACGAACTCTCTAGATGGTACCCCACTAGCACCCTCTGGCTCTGCCCTTGAACTTTAACCCCGATAGTTCCTGTTACCCTTAGAGGCTGGGGCGGCGAAGCCCACACCACTGATCGGCGACCACCAGCAAACACTCCCATTACAAAGGTAAGGAAGGCCACTGACCGAGATGACCCGTCCGACGTGAAGGTAAGCATGTAGTGTGGTGCATGTGAGAGTGTAGGGGGGAGAGGTTCACGAAAACCGAAGAGTCTTAGAGCAGGTCCGTGTCGCTGGAACATCAGAAGAGTTAGGGGGGTTCGGTGGTGGGTCGGCAGAGACCGGCCCTTCATGGGAGACATCCGGCCGCAGCAGGTCAGCAGAGACCGGCCCTGCCTGGGGAACATCCGGCCGGGCGGATGAACACTCGACGTCGGGAGCGGCCAGCGTGGACGGCCTCGGAGTCTTCATTCTTGCGGCATCTGGGGGTGCAACAACACGACTCTGCTGAGGGTTAGGGTCCGTGGACATACAACCCGGCTCGTCAGACACATCACACATGCGGCCGCTGCGTTGTGGAGGTGAAGTGAGAATGCGCAGCGTGATAAAGGGTTTGAGGCATGACGGGTGGACATACCAAAACCGCCTGCCCCATTGAACTTTAATACACTGGGGGTGAACGACCTGGACGATGTCGACAGGGCCCCTCCAGGGCCTGAGCAACTTTGGCAACATCACCAAAAATGGAGCCAGGCCTTGTTCCTTTTGACCCACCCATGTCCAAATGCACAGAGGCCCCGCAACCGCTCGTTGGCCAGTTGCCGTGAACTAAAATTTTCTTTCATGGCCAACTTTTGAATGCTGAACCGCATGTGGTCCGTTATTTTTTACTTTGAGGCGGGCGGTTTGATGCGCAGCTGTATCTACATGTTGACATCCCTGCTGTGTTCTGTTTGAGAGGGGGCCTGATGGTTCTTTGGGACATTCTGTTTACAGGAAGGTCACCCACACAGATTCCTACTTGAAGCCTGATTCCCACCACCACCCAGCTCAAAAGAATTCCTTCATCAAAACTCTATACCATAGGGCTCATTGCATTTCTGACCAACACCACTTGTCCAGTGAATTAAAACATGTACATCTGGCCCTCGTATACTCAGATTGTACTATTCGCCAAACTGTTTCTCCCACCATGCTGAAACAACCACCTGAAACTCCGATCAAAATAATCACGCTGCCATACATAGCAGGCGTTACCAAAAAGATTTCCAAAATTCTAAACAAACACAAGATCCATGTCCGGTTCAATACAGTACACAAAATCCGTGATCTGATCCCATCCGTAAAGGATGTCATTCCGGATTTACAGTACCCCGGTGTTTACAAATTGAGTCGTATCTGTGGTAAATGCTGCATCGGGGAGACGAAACGACATATTTCGGACCAAATTCGCGAGCACAAATCAGATTTGAAACACGGCAAAACGAATTCTTCGGCCATTGCAGATCATTGTTACAACGCTGTGGGTGATCATGATATTGTTTTCTCCTTTACCAAGGTACTCTACAAGCCGTCTGGATACCACCAAAGATTTGTCCATGAGGCTATACAGATATACAAACATAAACATAACTTCAACGAAGAAGATGGATTAAAATTGAGCAATCATTGGAAAGATGTGATTAACCATGTTAAACCTCAACCGTGACTCTCCTCCGCTCTGCGTCCCCCCTCCCCCATCCGGGGCTCCGTCCTCCTTCCCTATCACCTTCCTGGCTCCCCCCCCGCCCCCAAACCCCCCCCCCCCCATCCTGTGCCCGTCCTCCTTGGCTCCTCCCCCTCTTCTTACCCTATATAACTGTCTCATCACAAATAACTCTCGCTACAGTGATTTTGCTGTGCTTTTTTACACCTGATGAAGGAGGCTTGTGTTGCCTCCGAAACGTCGTGATTTAATTTAGTTTTCATTTATTTTATTAATTGTTTTACCTACGTGACTTTACCGAAAAAAACAAAGAGTATCCCTGCCGTACAGCAAATATAACGGCAAATAGCCGGTTTCCGCATGAGGTTCCATCCGGAACACGGCCAGGATTATTTTCCTGGTTGGTCAGCAGCCGCTCGGGAGCACCTTTGTCCAGGACATAGCCCTGTAGAAGGGCCTCGCTAATGGCTACTGCCGACTGGTTGGGGAGTGGCCAGGCCATAGGCCAGCGTGTGAAATATTCAACCCCAACCAGCAGGTACTTGTTACCCGGGGGAGTGATGAGAAAGGGCCCAAGGATGTCCAACGCGACAAGTTAATTGACACCGGGACACCTGAATAGACGGCAAGGCCCTGCAAGACGGCCAAACTGGTGGCTTCCGCCATGTGCACTGGACGCAGCCCTGTAGCAAGTCGACCACATCCCTTGCCATGCCCTGTCCAGAAGAAGTCTAGCTGGAGCGTGGCAAGGGTTTTATGCACCCCTCAGTGCAACAGACGCTCGTGGACAGCCCAAACAGCCTTGCCCCGCAGGGTGGTGGGCACAACAATTTAGTATCGGCGCGACCTGTATATCCCATGTCATTAAGAGGCCATCGCGCAGGATGACAGACGCGAAGCCTTCGCGACTCTTAACCCCATCGGACTGCCTGGCGTGGCATCATAACTTAAGGGAAGTATCCTCCATTTGGAGGTGTCCCCAATCAGCGAGGTTCAGGCCGAGCATCGCATCCTGTTCGACCGTCCTGTCAGTCTCCACTGAGGGACCCACCCCTGAGGAAACCACCTCAACCGCTGCAATGAGGGGCGGGGGCAAGCTAACAACTGGCTGCCTGCAACGCCTCGCACCCAGGAAACATGCACACTTTTCGCCTGTCAGTAGTCGCGACAAGGCGTCGGCATTAAAGTGTTGGATGCCCTTACGGTAGGTAACCGTGAACGCATAGTCCTGGAGGACCTCGAGCAGTGCGTATTGCAGTGCTGCGTGGTCCGAGCGCACAGTGAAATGTCTGCCATATAGATATGGCCGGTAATTTTGTACAAAGAAGACGATGGCCAGCAGCTCATGGCGAGTAACACAATAGCATTGCTCCGCCGGAGACAACACCCTGCTGCCATATGCAACTACATTCTACCCCGTTGATGACCTGTGACAATACCCCGCCAATGCCGGTGTGGCTGGCATCTGTGTCAAGAATGAATGGCACGGAAACGTTGGGGTAGCATACGGGAGGGGCATTTACCAAGGCATCGTGAAGTGAGTTAAACACGGCCTCCTCCTCCTGCCCCGTTGCCCCCGAAATGAGAGGTTTACATAGCCGAAGAGGAACTAACATCTGCGCACCCGGCGGAATGTGCACAGTCCAAGACGCCAACGCCTGAACGGTAGCATAGGCCGTGCGCAACCGAGTGGGGGAGGGCAGGAATGACATGCCAGCCGAAGGAGAGCTCGATGCAACCCTGGTCGATCAGAATTTTGATAGGCATTTTACCTAAAAAAAATCTGTTCCCAGTAAGCACGGAACGGTGAGGGACGAGGAGACTAAAATGGGGCTCGTAAATTTTACATCACCAATACAAATCTGGGTATTAATCTGGCCATCCATGCCCAACGACCCTCTGTTAGCGGCGAAACATGGCACGTAAATGGGATATAGGGAACGACATTTCTTAGGCAATTATTGTAAATAAAGTCCGAAATGATGGTTGCTGATGCCCTTGTGTCGACCAGCATTCGAAAAGCGACCATTTTGATGGATCCAATAATGACGGAGGACCCTGCGGCCGCGGCAACAACTCTATGGGCAAACTCCGACTACTGACATGGTCGAGTGCTCAGTCGGTCTTAACACATTCCGGCCCCCTTACACCTGACACACGACGAACGTGTGATGCGGCGCGATGAGGTGTACAATGTGAGAGCAGTGTGTGTGGTGCCGCGACTCGTCTGAGGTTGCCGCGGAGCCGAGGGTGAGCGAGTACGTGACGTCAGAGACGCCTGTCCCCGCTGTCGGAAGTCCCGTTGTTGCGGCCGATCCTCGGCCCTCCAACTCCTGGCCTGAGGCGATGCAAAGGCCTGGTTGGATTGCGACTCCTCCGATTAACTATATGTTTCTGCCGGCGCAGCACAGGCTGTAGGACCCATCTACAGTCCCCATACCAAGCCAATACAGTAGTGTCATTCTATTACACGACATCACCCCCCCCCCCCCCCCCCCCCATGTAACACACAGCTATCTCAGCTGTAATGCAATTGTGAAAATATTGAAAGGTGTGCCTCCGAACAAGCAACGTCAATAAATAACCATTGACCGGTTTTAAATACCGCAAGAAACATATGTACACATACCGAGAAGGGGGGAAAGGAACAACGTATGGAACGAGGGGAACCAACAACAACCCATGTACATCAAGAAAAACTGGTCAACCGGCTTACCCCTCAGCACAGCCCACCTGTGTGAAAATTATGTATGCACCGACATATGAATGTGACTGTTTGAACAACGGTGTAGGTAATCAACAAGGTGTGAGAGTCATGTACAGCGGCCAATCTTCGAACGAGTTTGCATGGCTGAGCCCCCAGGGAAAGTGAGCACGCTCTCCCCGGAGGTCCTGGGGGAACTTGTAAAAGGCCCAAAAAGAGCATGGCCCCTCCCCAGGAGTTGAGCAACGGAAGAGCAGGAGTGACAGATGGGCGCTCCACTCCCCCCCTCAATTCCACATCCGGTCAGCACAACCGGCGACTCCAAGGGTGGCAGGTGCTGTAATCCTGTGACGAGAAGAAGAAACCCAAACCTCCTGAGGCACAGCACCACAAACACGCGTCTCAGCTCATCAGAAACGACAGCCACCCAGCCCCAGGGTAATGGAGATTATTGTATTCTGCCCGCGGGAAAAAAAAATACAGATTCCGACGCGTTGGATGCACAACCAACACCGGTAATCGAACCGAAATCACACACCAATACCACATGGATGGCAGGGTCCGACACCACCCTGCCACCGTCCCATCCCTCTGGTGGTGGGATGACAGTAGCATTGCCCTTGTCGGCCGAGAGGATAACTATGTCATCTCTCTTTTTCAATTTTTCTAGTTCAGAGCGCTCGTCTTTGCTGATGTTACCAATGGGTTTCTTAGCATTTTTAAGGACGGTGGCAATTTCATGGATAAAACCACATACAACAACAAAATCCAGGACATTGTTAATGATGGCAGTTACACCAAAATCGACAAAGATCCTACTAATAGCCTGACTACAAAAACCAACAATATCATTACCAGTTTGACTTCTCTAATCGATCCATTCAAATGGCTGTCCCTAAAAACTTCTACTACTAGACCACCCAGATTATATGGTCTTCCTAAAATCCATAAAGAAGGTACTCCACTTCGGCCCATCGTTTCCACTATCAACTCACCTACCTACAAACGGGCTCGTTTTCTGTCTGATACCTTGCTTCTATTCACTGGCAAGACTACCTCAGCAGTACATAACTCAGCTCACTTGGTTTCTCTAATCAAGGGCATTTCACTGTTCCCAGATGATTTTCTCGTCAGCTTTGATGTAGTTTATCTGTTCACCAAGGTTCCTGTGCCTGACACCTTAGCAATAATTGAAAACTTCTTGGTTCTTTCGGTAAAGTCACGTAGAAGGGAAGTAATAAAATAAAAATAAAACATAATAAAATAATTTTCACGACGTTTCGGCCACAACGCAAGCAGCCGTCCTCAGGTGAAAACCAGGTCGGTCAGGCGACAGCGTCTGAATGAAACAGCACACGTGCTTGTAGCATATATATGAGCTGGGTTGTAAGGGGGGGAAAAGAGCGCCTTGACAAAAGAATTTGCATATCAAGAGGAATTTATCATATTTATGGGAAATGCAGGTATGTGATTAGTACTACTTATGCCCGTGCATTATGCAG
>CM025661.2:23653-48806 GCA_014621495.2 Entosphenus tridentatus | reverse complement strand
CTGCATAATGCACGGGCATAAGTAGTACTAATCACATACCTGCATTTTCCATAAATATGCTAAATTCCTCTTGATATGCAAATTATTTTGTCAAGGCGCTCTTTCCCCCCCTTACAACCCAGCTCATATATATGCTACAAGCACGTGTGCTGTTTCATTCAGACGCTGTCGCCTGACCGACCTGGTTTTCACCTGAGGACGGCTGCTTGCGTTGTGGCCGAAACGTCGTGATAATTATTGTATTATGTTTTATTTGTATTATTTTATTACTTCCCTTTTACGTGACTTTATCGAAAGAACCAAGAATATGAATCCCTGCAGTCACGAAAGCTTTAAATCGAAAAATAATTGAAAATGTTGTCCAACATGTACTGAATCCTGATGTTCCTACTCTGGTTAGGCACTGCCTTACCACGCGTACTTAACCTGGAATGGTACTTTCTACAAACAAAATGAAGGTACCCCCATGGGTTCCCCCTTATCACCAGTGATAGCGAATGTTTTCATGGAGAAATTTGAAACAGATGCCATCCAAACATCCACCCTACGTCCTTCCTTGTGGAAGAGATATGTAGATGATACTTTCGTCATTTGGCCACATACTGTAGCCTGCCAGCATTGAACCAATTTCCTAACCACATTTATTCCATACACCCATCCATCAAATTCACCATGGAAGTGGAGAAGGATGGTAAGCTACCATTCCTGGATGTTTTGTTCGAGAAGAGGCCTGATGGCTCGTTGGGACACTATCTACAGGAAAGCCACCCACACAGATTTCTATCTGAAACCTGATTCCCACCACCACCCGGCACAGGAGAATTCCCTCATAAAAACACTACACCATAAGGCCCAACTGCATTTCTGATGATCACCAACTAACCAGTAAACTGGAACACGTACACCAGGCCCTTAAGATAAATGTGTAATCGGACCGCATTATTCGCAAAGTTGTTTCTCCAACCATGGAGAAACAACCCCCTGAGATGCCGATCAAAACCATCACATTACCATACATAGCAGGCGTTACCAAAAATATTTCCAAAATCTTAAAACAAACACAAGATCCAGATCCGATTCAATACAGTACACAAAATTCGTGATCTAATCCCATTTGTGAAGGATATCATTCCTGACATGCAATATCCTTCAGTCTACAAACTAAGTTGCACCTGTGGGGGCTGTTACATTGGGGAAACGAAACGACATGTCTCGGACCATGTTCGCGAGCACAAGGCAGATCTGAAACACGGCGAACCAATACCTCGGCTGTAGCTGACCATTGTTATAGCGCTGTGGGCTCTCATGATATTGTTTTTTCCGAGACCAAGGTACTCTGCAAGCCTTCGGGCTACTATCAAAGACTTGTTAATGAAGCCATCCAGATAAAAAACATAGACATAACTTCAGAGAAGATGGATACAAATTGAGCAATCATTTGAAGGATGTTATTAACCAGGTAAAACTAACTGCTTTGTAGTGGTTGTCGTCTATCATATCCGCCGGGTACTACTACACCACGCAGCACCTCTCCTCCCCCTACCCCACACCCCCATCCCTCCCTCTCCCCCCCTTGCTCCTCCCCCTTCCTTGCCTGTATAACCTCTTACCACAGCAACTCTCTCTCCCACTTCAGCAAAACAAATTATTGCTGTGGTTTTCCCACCTGATGATGATTGCTTGTGTTGCAATCGTATCGTCGTGATTTAATTTATTTTAAACCTACGTGACTTTACCGAAAGAATCAAAGAGTAGTGTTAAGATAACAAAAGGGGTTTCCACAGGGTTCCATCCTCGGCCCCCTCTTGTTCTCTCTTTATGTCAATGACTTGGGGTAAATCTGTTTGCAGATAACACGATACTGATTACTGCCAGCCGCTCTCCGGATGACGTGATTGCTAAGCTCTAGGGTGATCTTAACAAACTACAACATTAGCTAGTTTCTCTTAAACTAGTCCTGAATACCTACTGGAGGAAGGGCCTTTTCTATTGATGCCCCCAGGGTCTGGAATGCTATCGCCAATAAACTGCAACTTGGATCACTACCTGTGAGATCTTCACTCAAAACTGCTCTGGAGGAGTTGTACACCCCTAGCTGCCACTGCTATTCAGAATGGCCTGAAATCAAATGTATCGTTCCGGATGACAGCTGCAAAGTATGATCTTGAGTTTTGATTACAGTGTGCTGATCTTTTCTAAGGTGTATTGAAAAATGTTGATATTGCTACTGATACTCCTGCTGTTATGGAGTGACTCATGCAGCCAGCTATGGCTGCAAAGTTTGGTTGTACATGTTATGTATATCGTTTAATGTTAAAGTTGAATCATAGTTCCTATGATCACTGCTACATTATTTTATAGCTTTATTTTGGTAATTTTGAAAACGTTTTGGTTTAGCCATGTTTGTTTGTTGTAATACAGAGCCTGATAACTTTAATCTAAATTGTATTATGATTGTTATTGAGATTTTTGCACACAACGTTGAAATACGGTGCTTTTTCTGGAAGACTTTGCTGTTTTTTCCTGGATTTCACTGTTGCGTGTAGTCACTTTAAAATGTTTTTTGTTCATGTTTTTGTTTGTTGTGGTTGCACCCGAGTTAAGAGCCGCATGGCTCACAGGATTATACCTAATCAATGAAATGAAAATGAAAATCCCTCAGGCGATGACTACCCTTTGTTAAAAAACTTTCAGCCGCTGGAGGCGAATGGGTGGCCTTCATGTGCCGGTTCCAGACGAACCACGACTTGGCGGGGTGGACGGAGGCAGAGGCGCTGAGAACGCTGCCCGCCGCGCTTGACGACGACACCTTAGTATCGTTTCTCACCATCCCACCATCGGAGAGGGCCACCTACAACAAGTCTTTGTTCAAATGGTGGCAATCTATGAACCGCTGTCAAACGTTCGCCATAAGTTCGCTGCGTGGAGGAGAGGGGAGGCCAAGACACCCTTCACCTTCCATAGCACACCATTGGCACTAGCAAAGGCTGCCGTCCCGAAGATGGACCACAACGGAGTCGACTCGCTGGTCCTCGAGAGATTGTTGACGTTGGCAAAGGACCTCAACATCGTCCTGCTGGAAGTCGATGAAGACGACTTGTCTTTTCTCAAGGTTGCAAGATGCATCCAGGCGCACCTGCTCTTGCAACAACATAAGGGGTTGGCGGCGTGTACCGCGCCTCGTGAGGCACGTAATACACCCGAATATGTGGAGCCCATCCAAGCCTGTGCTTTGCTGGCGGGGGGACAGTATGGTGCGACAGGATGAACAACTTCGACAGTGAAAGACCACTCCTTGTCCTGGGAGCGGGCTCGTCATGTGCTACAAATTCGGCGTGCTGGGACACGTCTCGTCGGGCTGCCGCGTGCCGCGACGACGCCTCCCCGGACCACCACCACCACCACCATCATCCGACTGTCCTCCACTCCCCTATACCCGAAGGTGAGTCGCGATGCACCACACACTCGCCCCCTGAATCCACCTCACTCATCACGTTCGGTCGGTTTTCATTCCCGTCGTGTGTCGGTGCGCGAGGGTTCAGATTTTGCTCGGGCTGACTGGCCGCTCCGACCGAGTCAGTGGTCAGAGTTGGCCCATAGAGTGGTTGCCGCGACTGCAGGTTCGTCCGCTGTTATTGTATTGATAGAGGGGATTGAAATCAGAATGCTCTTCGATACTGGTGTGTTTCGTGACTATCATTTCCCAGTTGATTTTTAACAATCTGCCCCCTAAATGTCGTACCCTATGTCCCTTTGGGGTTCCGTGCTTTGCCACAAACGGCAGCTCATTGGGCATCATTGGGAAAATAACAGCAGAGGTGTGTATTGGAGATATCAAATTTACGGGACCAGTTCTTGTATCAATGTCCCTTGCTTGCTCAGGACCGACTTCTTGGGTAAGATGCCTCTGAAAATTTTGATCAAGGTTGCCTTGAGTTACCATCGGGCCGTCGAATCGCCTTTTTGCCTTCTCCGTGAAAGCCCCTCCCACCCCCGTGAGCACCTCCCCCCTCACCCCCGTGAGTGCCCCCACCCCCGTGAACACCCGTCCCCCCACCCCCGTGAGCACCCCTCCCTCAACCCCGTGAGAGCCCCCTCCCACCCCTCCCACAACCCCGTGAGAGCCCCCTCCCACCCCCGTGAGCGCCTCCATGCGAGACTGCAACGCAGTGCAGCATCAAATGTCATTCCACTGTAAAAACGAAGAACCGCGCAGGTCGCTGCGCACTCACCCGAGGGAGTTGGACTTCCTGAATCCGCAGGGAGGTTAGGAATAGTTTAGGCTGCACGGGAAGCTAGTACGTCATGTGGACAAATGGCACGGGGAAGAGAGGCTGCGTGAAGAGAACCTGCATCTCCGCAGCCAGCGGAAATGCACCGTATCTGAAATGGACACTAATGACAGCACTACTGACGCCACCACCACCACTTCTGTCACCACCGCCAGCAATGTCAAGAAGAAGAACATTCATACATTGGGTCCAGAAGTGGGTGAAGCGCAAGTTGGACATTTACAAAAAAAAAATTTAATTACACCACCCCAATGAATAAATTACTCGCAAAAACAACGGTCCCACCTATAGCCTCACCAGACTATTGGAAAAAGTATTGTATATATGTGTAGGACTCGTACCGACACGACAGCTTGTCTTTCCTTGGTTCTTTATTTAATCATATAGTTCCACATCTCTCCCGTCGACACCACTCAACGTTCCTCCGCACACTCCAACCGCCAGCTCTCCGTCAACATCACTCAATGTCTCTCAGCTCGCTCGCTGCACTCCGCTGGCCTCGCTCGCTCCCCTCTGTTCCTCCAGCGACTCCTCCGACGTCTCTCTCCGTCGTCTCTCTCTCCACTGATGCTTCCATTACTCCGCTGCTACCCTACGCTGTACTCACTCTATCCACTGCTACCTTATACTGTACTCTCTCTATCCACTGCTACCTTATACTGTATTCTCTCTATCCACTGCTACCCTATGCTATACTCACTCTATCCACTGCTCCGTCTCTCCATCCGTTCGTCTCTCGTCCTAGGCACCAACTCCCGTTTCACTCTACCATCTCCCCCTTTATCCCCGAACCAATTACCCTTCATTAATTAGGTCATCCCCCGCGACGCCACTCGCCCCCAGCCCCCGGTGCCACGTGGCGTTGTTGTTGCAGACACGCCGGCACCAATGTCAGACAACAGTCCCTCTCATCCAATCAGCGCCCTGCGTCCTCAATTACCCCTGGCCACCTGCAGCCCCCTTAACTATCACGCCACCTTAATTAGTACGACAACAACGGCTAGCCAATCAGCGCCCTGTGTCCTCGTTCACCCTCACTCTCCGCCACGTGCGCGCATATCGACCCAGCGCGTGACAATTGTTTCAAGCCCTACATATGTATGTTGAATTTATTTTGCACCCTACAGAGCCAACTGCACTTATTTGAGGCTCATTCGACCTAGCGGAGGTCCAAGACTGGTTCATACACATGCACACACACAGACAAGAATACAGAATCCCTTTTGTAGCCTGCAGAGGCTTCTAGGGAGATACTGGTGCAACAAGGATACATGTATAACAGGGATACGTGTTTCAGGAATATAGGTTTAACAGAGATACGGGCAGCCCTCGACTTACGAATGAGTTCCATTCCTGAGCCCCGTTCGTAAGTCGCATGGTTCACAAGTCGGAATACAATAGCGTACTGTATTTAAATGCACGTACGTTCAGTGTTATAAAATGTGTTACAGTAAAAAAAGGGAAGCATTGTTAAACTCACGTGCCAACTTTCAGTTTTTAGCTGCACGGGGCTCTGCTCATTGTTGTGAGTGTCGTCCTTCTACCCTCTGCTGTTGCTGGAGTGCGATTGCCTCCAACTTTCTAGTAGAGTCTTTAACAAGCCGTTTCTAAAGAGGCTAATCTTGATACTGCTGTTATCAGTCATCAGCAAATCCAATGAACTCCACATCCTCCTGTACCACATCAGTCCATCTCTTCTCTAGCCCCTGCCACACTGGTATAGCCCCATCTATCTGGCCAAAACGAAGCTGCTTGGGCATGCGATGGCTGGGCATGCGGGCTAAATGACAGCCAATGCAGCCTCGCTTGCCAGAAGAGCCCACTGATGGGCCTTTGTCCAGATCTTCAAGGATCTGTGAGTTTCTCACACAATACAGTCTGGTTAAACCCAGGATGGATCATACCCAAGCTAGTTTGAATGTTCCACACCAGCATGTATCTTAAAATATGGCTCCATGTCTCGCAAGCATTAGAGAAGGGAGGGCATAACTGTGGCTGTTTAGACACGGAGCTTTTTATGGAGTGACAAGCCAGGACGCTTCCACACCATGTTAAGCAGGTGATGAAAAGGTAATGCCGCTCGACTTATTCGGAGTGAGACATCGCCTGGAAAACCGGAGTTGGACATGAGGACACTGCCCACACTCGTGCCTGTATTGATAACAGTTTGAATTCTCTCCCGCTACTCCGCATGCGTTTCGTCCGAGTTCTCTGGTTTCCTCCCATAGCAAAAACAACTAACAGGTATTGACCAAACATCACTTTTTGCAAAATTACCTGAACTACCCATTGGCTCTTTCGGTAAAGTCACCTAGAAAGTAAATAAATTAAATCATAGAATACGACGTTTTGATTGCAACACAAGCAACCGCTATCAGGTAAGAATGAATGAGAAAACAAACCTCGTAAACTTAAAAATGTAATGCAACACAACATAGAGAGTCGGCTAACACAACAGTCAACACCCTACCTGGTTGATTACGTTCTTCCAAAGATTGCTCAATTTGAGAGAGAGACAAAACACAGACACGGAGACACACAGACAGACACACAAGCAGAGAGAGACACACACATAGACACAGAGAAACAACGCCTCTGTGTCGAGGCCTTAAATAGAGAGGGGGGTATTACAGAGAGAGAGCGGGGGGGGGGGAGAGAAAATATAATAGCCTGAATACTACTCAGTTAAAATTGCACACACTGCAGCAACACTGCCCACCCCTAATGAAAAACGCGCCTGGACTGTCCTCAATAAAAATACAATTTCACTGGTTATAGCCAACACATATTCTATCCTCTGACATATATGCCTTCTACATTCTCCAATCCGCACTCACTATCAAGTTGAATTATGACGAAAAAAAGAACAACCTACAACTCACATTACATCAAAAACCCCTCTTCCAGCCTTGTAGTGACAGAGGACTTCCCTGACCCTGTTCAGGTCATGTCATAAACATTTGTATATTTCATTGTGCACTTGCACCAACCTGGATCTATGATACAACCGTTAAATAACCATTGCAAAACATCATCTTATACAGCAGTGCCTTTTTCCCTATGTTGGTCAAATAGGCAGTGTCTCTGACTGCTGAAGTGATGAACTTCTGAACATTCCAGATGTGGGCTATATAGATATCACGCGATTTACAGACGTTTGGTTTATGAAATTTCACATTCATGGAATTGACAAATTATGGGCATTTTTCGATCAACTAAATCGAATTTCCGTGTTAACAACATTTTAGCACAGCACACGCCAGGAGAACATCAAAGAAGATGCACCCAGCAGGATGCGTAAACCATCCGTGACACTATTCTTAGGTTTTTTCGGTAAAGTCACGTAGGTAAAAAATTAAAATTAAAATTTATAAAAGTAAAATAAAAATAAAATTAAAATCACAACGATTCGGAGGCAACACAAGCTTCCGTCTTCAGGTGGAACCGTCACAGCACGATATCTGTATCAAGTAAGAGAAATTCCACAAAAACAGTCCTTGTATATATACTGGTTGAGGGTGGCAGGAGCCAAGGTAGGTCCTGAATATTATTTTTGTGTGGTTCGGTGCGGCTGAAGCACGCTGTTAGGAATGAGTTTTTGTTGTGTAGAATGGTTGAACTAGGAGGTTCTAAGAGTTAAATTTCGATTTAAAGCTTTCGTGACTGCAGGGATTCATCTTCTTGGTTCCTTCGGTAAAGTCACGTAGAAGGGAAGTAATAAAATAATAAAAATAAAACAGCTACATACTATTAACACTTCTTCCCTTTATTAGTGCTACCCCTATCCCCTCCCTGTGATGCTGCTAATCCTGCATCATGCACGGGCAAAGTAGCACTAATCACATACCTGCATTTCCCATATCCCCTCCCTTTGATGCTGCTAATCCTGCATAATGCACGGGCATATGCAGTACTAATCACATACCTGCATTTCCCATATATATGCTAAATTCCTCTTGATATGCATATTCTTTTGTTAAGGCTCCCCCTTTCTTCCCCCCTTCCAACCCAGCTTATATACATGCTCCAAGCACGTGTGCTTTTTCATTCAGACGCTGTCGCCTCGACAGACCTGGTTTTCACCTGAAGACGGCTACTTGCGTTGTGGCCGAAACGTCGTGAGAATTATTTTATTATGTTTTATTTTATTTTATTACTTCCCTTCTACGTGACTTTACCGAAAGAACCAAGAAGAGGGTTCTAAGAGTTGTTAAGGTGCGGCTGATGTAAAGGTGCGGCTGCTGTGAATGGGACTGAGCCTTTGTTACGTAGATGAAACAGCACTTTGTTACGTTGCTGGGATTAATTCAAGATTCAGCTTAAATATACGCTCCAAGCCTAGGGTGTTTCATTCAGATGCTGTCTCCCCAACAGACCTGTTCTTCACCTGAGGACGGCTGCTTGCGTTGTGGCCGAAACGTCGTGAGAATTATTTTATTATGTTTTGTATATTTGGATGGCTTCGTGTACAAACCTTTGATGGTAGCCAGGAGGTTTGCAGAGCACCTTGGTCTCGGAAAAGACAATTTCATGAGAGCCCACAGCGTTGTAGCAATGATCGGCAACGGCGGAATAATCAGTTTTGCCGTGTTTCAGATCTGACTTGTGCTCGCGGACACGATAAGAGATATGACGTTTCGTTTCTCCAATGTAGCAATCACCATAACTGCAACTCAGTTTGTAGACTCCAGAGTATTGTAAGTCAGGAATGACATCTTTCACAGATGGAATTAGATCACGGATTTTATGTACTGTACTGAATCGGACTTGGATCCTTTGTTGTTTATAATTTTGGAGATCTTTTTGGTCACGCCTGCTATGTATGGCAACGTGATAGTTTTTATCAGAGTTTCATGTGGCTGTTTCTGTATGGTGGGAGAAACAGCTTGGCGGATGGTGCGGTCAGAGTATCCGTTCATCCTGAGGGCCCGATGTACATGTCTTAATTCACTGGCCAGGTGGTGTTGGTCAGAAATGCCATGAGCTCTGTGGTATAGCGTTTTGATGAGATAATTATTTTGAGATGGGTGGTGGTGGGAATCAGGTTTCAAGTAGGAATCTGTGTGGGTGGCTTTCCTGTAGGCAGAATGTCCCAAGGATCCGTCAGGTCTCCTCTCAAACAGAATATCTAAGAATGATAGTTTAGCATCTTTCTCGACTTCCATGGTGAATCTGATGGATGGGTGTCTGGAATTGATGTGGTCCAATAAGTGGTTCAATGCTGGGAGGCCATGTGGCCAAATGACGAAAGTGTCATCCACATACCTCTTCCATAGGGACGGACGCAGGGTGGATGTCTGGATGGTGTCTGATTCAAACTTTTCATGAACATGTTGGCTATCACTGGTGACAAGGGGGAGCCCATAGGGGTACCCTCATTCTCTTTGTAGAAGGTGCCATTCCAGGTAAAATAAGTGTTGGTGAGGCAATGCCTAACCAGCGCAGGTACATCCGAATTCAATCCATGTTGGACCAAGTCCTCAATTATTGTTAGGGTGTCAGGTACTGGGACTTTGGTAAACAGAGATACTACATCAAAACTGACGAGGATATCATCAGGAGATAGTACCATGTCCTTGACCATAGAGACTAATTGGGTTGAGTTGAGTACTGCCGAAGAGGTCTCGCCTGTGAAGGGAAGCAGAGTATCTGATAGAAACCGGGCTAGTTTGTAGGTAGGAGAGTTGATAGTCGACACGTTGGGTCGTAGCAGGGTGCCTTCTTTATGGATCTTGAGAAGACCATAGAGTCTGGGAGGTCTTGCTGCCGATGGTTTTAGAGAGGGACGTTTGGTTGGTTCGATTAGGGAAGTCGAACTCGTGATGATTTTGTTAGTTTTTGTCGTTAGGCTGTTAGTAGGATCGTTTTTAATTTTGAGTAACATCATTAAGTAGGTCTGGGATTTACACGCACCTTTACATCAGCCTTACCTAGTTTACACAACAAGGCTCATTCCTAACAGCGTGCTTCAGCCGCACCGAACCTCACAAAAATAATATTTAGGGCCTACCTTGGCTCCTCCCACCCTCAACCAGTATATATACAAGGACTGTTTTCTTGGAATTTATCTTACTTGATACAGCTATCGTGCTGTGACGGTTCCACCTGAAGACGGAAGCTTGTGTTGCCTCCGAAACGTGGTGATTTTTATTTTATTTTTATTTTACTCTTATTAATTTTACATTTTTACCTACGTGACTTTACTGAAAAAAACCTAAGAATATGAATCCTTGCAGTCACGAAAGCTTCAAATCTAGAATCCGTGACACTGTCACGGTATCCCTAGAGTGCACCAGTTACACCTCCACATCGCCTTTCTAGGCATTCAAAAATGCAGATCGTTTGGTGAGTTCCTTGAAAAGGTTAATTATTTGTGTCCTAAATGAATTATTATGAAATCTTATAATATGTATGTTCTTTATTGTTATTATTTTCTGTTGGCTCTCGGGCACCTCCGTTCTCCATCATCTCCATCACCTGTGCCGCCATTTGAAATGGCGCTCATATCTTTATGTGCGCGGAGGCACTTCATGAACCACATGGAGGTCTGGTCGCGTTACAATAGATAACACAAGGCCGCTCGTGTGGATGAGGCATCACATCCGCACCGCCACGAGCATGTCCCTGGCCACATCGTCCATCGGTGGGAACGCCACCTAAGCGAGCACCAACAGGGCACTATGGTATACCATCGGCGGTTCATTGTCTCCTCTCTGCCAGATTGAAAATCTCTGCCTCCGTGATGTTATCTCGTGCGATAAAACTTCAGCTTGTACTATCGCTGGAAGCAGACCCCGCGTGTGTAAAGTGACTGGGGTCCGTAATGCAGCCCATGATGGCAGCCAGGCGAGGGGCGGCGGTAGCTCTGGCTCTGGTGTCTCAGTCCACTGCGCTGCGAGGGGAGGCGGTGGCTCCATCTCCAGAATCCTAACTTCCCGCATGGTGAGGGGAGGCAGCTGCTCGGTCTCCAGAATACGGACTCGCCACGTGGCAAAGGGAAGGCAGCGGCTCTGTCACCAGCCCGGCGATGTTTGCTCATCGCTCTGCTTGGAATACCGGCTGCCCTGGCTCGGTGATGTTGCCTCCTTGGACTCCAGGGATCGTCGGCTGCTCAGATTGCGCAGCATCAGATCCTTTCCCTTCCCTCTCCTCAATGATCGTCATCAACAGCCGACCAATTGATGAGATAAGGCAGTCCAGTCTTTCGGCCAGTTTGTTTTAAGCCATCCTGGGAGCTCTCCTGGCTCGGCGGTTCTCGTTCTCTGGTCCGTGGCACGGCCACTACCTTTTTTGGGAAAGTAGCGGCCTTTGGGGTCCGGCTCCCGGGTCCTCAGGGACGAAGTCTATTCTTCTACTTGAGCTCCTCTTCGGGTTTTCTTACGGGATACTGTAGACAGAATCCCACTGCTGTCATCACCAGTGTAAATAAGCTTTTTTCGAGACATCCATTTTGAATAGTTAGAACCTTTATTTCTATCGACAACGTATGTACAACTTCGAGCGTTATTACTACGGCTATCAGTCCGCCCTGATGGTTTCCATCCTGTCGTTCTGTAATCAGTCAGCCCCGATGGTTTCCACCCTGTCTCTCAACGATCAGCCAGTCCTGATTGTTTCCACCTTGTCCCTCCATGATCAGTCTGTCCCAATCTCGTCCACCTTGTTCGTTGAAAGTCCCCAGGCAAGCACCCAGATCGCGAGCCTCGCTCCCCTTATATACCCCCTCGGCCCATCCCCTATAAGACAGTGCACCAACTCCACTGTGGCACGTGTATTGTTCATTAGATAATCTATACAGTACCTTCTGGCCACCTGTTCCTAATTATCTAAACGTGTACGCTCTAGCACTTTCCCTTTAAAGTCCCCTACACAAATACAATGTCACTGCGTATAGCCAACACGTATTCTATCCTCTCACATATATGCCTTCTGCATTCTCCAATTCGTCTTCACCAGCAAGGTGAATTATGATGAAAAAACAACATTCTACAACTCACTTGGCAATGAAAACACTCTTCCAGCCTTGTAGTGACAGAGGACAATCCTGATCCTATTTAGGTAATGCCATGAACATTTTTATATTTCTCTGTGCACTTGCACCAGCTTGGATCAATGGTACCACCGTCAAATAATCATTGCAAATTCATCACCTTATACAGCACTGCCATTTTCCCTATGCTGTTGAAGTAGGCAGTGCCTCCAACTGCTGACGCAATTAACTTATGAGGATTCCAGATGTGGGCTCTACAGATATCCCTAGATTTACAGACGTTCGGATTACGGAATTTCGCGTTTATGCAATTGAAAAATTATGGACATTTTTCGATTAACGAAACCGAATTTCCGTCAAAAAAGAAGCACCCAGGAGGATGCATCATCCATCTGCGACACTGTCACGGTATATCCCTACAGTGCACCAGTAACGCATCCACATCGCCTATCTAGGCATTCCAGCATGCAGATCGTTAGGTGAGTTGCCTGAAAATGTCAATTATTTGTTATAAATTAATTATTATTCAATCTTCTTAATATCAATGTACTTTATTATTATTTCTGATTTGTCAATATATGTGTACAATGTTTGGTCAGGAGTGGGGGTGGAATGACTGTCTGCAATTCATCCCTACTTTTTTGTGTTGAATATAATGAGTAAAGATTTTCCAATTCATGAAATTTCGTTTTACTCGTGTTTTTTAAGAACTTATCAATTTCTTAAGTAGAGGGATGCCAGTACTATGCATGGTGTTCTCAGGCTCATGTCTCATCTGACATTATCATGTTGAAGGACTTCTGACATTTGACTGACGTCGTTCATGATGGTCATGGTCTGTCCCTTAGTGAACAGAAAAACAGATTGTATCAGTTCAATACTGTAAAATACAGTAATTGAGAAGAAACAGAAGGCAACAGGAGGGGTAACCATCTTGTAAATATAAAAAATGAAATGTTTTTGTTTAAAAGAGCCTGCGGCAGTGGCTCCAGGTCAATGTCAATTATGAATGCCTATCATAGTTAGCACTTTCCAAGGAATAGCTCATGTTAATGTGCCACAAAAAGGTGCTCATCAACTCCAGAGGGATGAAAGGATGATTCAGTACCTTATCGAGATATAAACTTATGCCCTTTAATGCTAGCTTTCTGTCTTATTGAACCCCTCACCCTCCAAAAACGATTGACAATGGCCACCAAAATCATTTGGAACAATATGACATGGTTCAAACGAAGAATTCCCCACTGGAAGCATTTCTGAAGACAACAGATGAATAATTTAGAAAATTCAGAAATCTCTTACCAACCTCAATTCACTGTGTTCCACTAAATCTTCTCATCTCATCTATTTTTTTCATTTGCTTCCTTTTTTGCTTCCCTCAATTGGCCACCATTGCATTGTTAATGTTGCCCTTCTATCTGATGTGCTAGCTAATCATCTGTAAATCACACATTATGCTCGTTTTATTTCGAGTATTCTTCTACGAAAAAAGTTTTTTTGCCGTTGGTCAGTTACATTCTTTGTCCAATTTGAGCTCAAAAGAGCATGCGCCTTGCCTTGAATCTCGTTGAAATGTTTTACGCACAACCAGCCTGCTATAGAGAGCAATGCTCATTATACCTTCGGCAAGCCAATATATTTTATTCGTAGATGTGACATTTAGTTAGATCAAGTGCAGAAGCAAATGTAAATTCATAATTTGTGCACTCATTGATGACCAGGCTGAGGCCATGAAATCGCTGCACTAGATAAGTCAGCTCAATAACAGGAAGGTGTCTTGATTCAGATGAAGGATATTGACGGTACCAGCATCGTGCTCTGCCCTTGGAGCTGCCTGGTTACTGTTTCCATGCCTTCTTGACTGATAGCATGACTGAAACATCAATGGGGAAGATATAACGCTCTAACGTTGTTCACGTCTCACAGCCGGAATACTGCCGACTGCTTCACTCCCGACAAAGCGCTGATACACCCCTGGATCGAGTAGGATGGTCCTTGTGGCGAAGATCTCAAAGTGGAAGATACCAAATTCTTAGTTCTTTCGGTAAAGTCACGTAGGTAAAAAATGAAATTAATAAAAATAAAATAATAAAAAATCACGACGTTTCGGAGGCAACACAAGTCTCCGTCATCAGGTGGGACCGTCACAGCCAGATTAGCTGCATCAAGTGAGGCAAGGATTCAAGATGTAAGCCCTTAAAAGCAAGTTGAGGGGGGGGAGGAGAGGGGGGGTCATCAGAATGAGTATATATAGGCTGGCTGACAGATATGAAGTTATTCCTTCGGTGGTAATAAGCAACAACAAAAATAATTGTTACCCTTTGTCATACCACTGATGGGTGAAGTCTTCCCATACTGGATAAGTCGTGGAGATTGTTTGACCATACTCCACCATGCTTGTCAACGTGGGTTGATGACGAGAAGGCTCAAGGCCAGTTTGCTTGATGGTAACTATGGCATAGAATCAAACTCAAGTGGCCTGATTCATATTGCAATGCACAAACCATTGTGCCACCGTTACACTCATATGTATAAGTTAACAGGAGAAAAAAAAACTTTGCCATTTATTTTTTTACTGTCAATTTAAGGATAAAATAACATTGCCACTTTGGTCAACCCGTCGTCTGGAAATTACGAGATCTACAAATCTAAAGTCTTAGGTATAATGGAGAGAAGGGTTTTGGTAATCCTAATCAAATTCCATTTTCCATATGTCGTGTGTATAGGTCTGTTGTAGACAAAAAACGGCCTGCAGATTAAGCATGTCCTGTATCACCAGCGAAACGTCGTACTAAAAATTGTAAATTATGTTGATTCACCCTTCAACACACCCGTGGGCTAAAGTAGTGAAATTTTTGTCCTTTGTAAACGTGACACATTTTTTACTGTTTGGCCGTGTCGGGTAGTGGAGGGTTACGACACATTTATAAAACACGTTCCTTCGGAGTGGGCAGGTAGGAACTTGGTTGGACAGTGCGGCGTTCAGGGAGGGGGGGGGCAGTTGGATGAGTGATGAGTGGGCATGTTTACCCTTCCCCCCCACCCTCCCCGACATCGTCAACCAATCGCGGCGTAGCTCGGTGTTCGGTGGGGAGGTGCATGGGTGGGCGGAATTCCGGATATGCACGACAGACAGACAAATAATCCCTGGTGGGCAGTGTGGAACCTGTTGTTCCTACCTGTGTAGAGGTGGTAAGCGCCGGCGTGTAGCGAGTCATCGCGGGGCGGGTGCTTACATCACGGTCTGCATGTAGGTGCTTACATCGCGGTCCGCATTAGCCCCGCCTTATATAAGGCGGCGCGCGGGAGCGCTCGAGGCAGTTTACACCAGCGAAGACCGAAGACGGAAAAGCTGCTTAGGACCCCGGGACCCCTAGCCCCGCTGCCCTTATCAGGGCCGGGTCTCTGTGTGGCCCGGTGGTGAGACCCTGGGTACTCATCAGCCCGACGTCCTTATCAGGGCCGGGTTGATGGGCCAGTGGTCGGGACCTGTATCCTTGCTGGGACGGGTCGGGTAGCCGGTGTAGGCTCAGGACAGTGTAGCTGGTGTGGCTGAGAGCAGTGTAGCTGGTGTAGGCTGAGAGCAGTGTAGCCGGTGTGGGCTGAGAGCAGTGTAGCCGGTGTAGGCTCAGAGCAGTGTAGCCAGTGTAGGCTCGGAATAGTAACGGTGCAGGCACGCCTTGTGTAGGCTGTATGGTGTCAGTGTTACGTGAGTGAATAATAAAGAGAAGTGCTGCCCCTTCACTCGTCTCCTGCCGGATTACTACGTTACAACTGGTGTCAGAAGTGAAACAGTCTTCCCGGCATGGATACCAGGAAGACTGTGCGTACTCACGATCGCGAACAGGAGGACGACCAGGAGGAGCCGGCTCACCAAGCTTCGGGGGGAGAGGCAGAGGGGATGCCGATGCTGCAGCTCCCGTCGCAGATGGCCGACATGCCGCTCCACTCTCAAGATGGGCTCCGGGACGCGCACTCCCGCCTGGCCGCGTTGCTGCTTGCCGCGGCCTCCATTTTGGCGGAGATCACGGCTTCGGGAGGAGATAGAACCGCTGGGAGGGAGGAGAATTGGCGCCAAACGCCGGCTCGCCCCAGCACCGCTCCGCGCCACGAATTGGCGCCAAAATCTTCTTCCCGCCACGGACACTGAAATTGGCGCCAATTTCCCGCCTGGGTTGTCGATTGGCGGGAATCAGGAGCACCACGTGGCCGACGACTTCCACGGGCCGCCACCCACGTCATCGGCGTGTGCCGGGCGTTGCCGGGACCAGCCCATGGAAGGGCCCACGGCTGCCAGGTGCGACGGTGCTGCAGGGGGCCTTCTGCAATCAGAGGAAGAGCAGGTGCTTCATCAGCGGCTACCGCCGTTGATGGTCTTCCAAGCTGAGGGAGGTGATTGGGGAGCCTTCCAACGGAGGTTCCTCGCTCATCAGAAGATGTCAGGGTGGTCCGACGCCACGGCGTTACGTGCGCTTCCGGCGACTCTGGACGACGACGCTCTCACCACCTTCCGGTCGACTCCGAGGGCCGGGCGCTCTACACTACAGGCCGCGCTCCGTCTTATGGCCAGGGTCTACGGACCACCGTCGGCCTGCCGCCACCAGTTCTACGCTCGCCGGAAGGGTGACGCTGAAACCCCTCTCGCCTACTGCACCACACTTCTGGCTTTGGCCGACGCCGCCTTTCCTCGAATGGATGAGGAGGGCAAAGACGCGATGGTCACGGAGCAGCTTCTGGCGTTGGCACAGGACTTGGGGGTTCCTATTAACGCGGCTGACGAAGTGGACATATGCTCGTTGCGGGTTGCTACGAGCATCCATGCACACGAGGTCCTCAAGCGGAAGCGACCCATTGTCTGCGCGTCAGCCTCCGTTCCTGCATCAGCTACGCCACCCTGCGAACCCCAAGACGCTCTACCCCAAGAGGAGGCCTTCGCCACGGCGTGGGCGGACGACTGGAGGTCGGGTGCTCGGTCGCCCCTGCGAGCGCCCCGCAAGCTGGAGCAACCGAAAGCAGCGACGCCGCTCGTCAGGTGCTACAACTGCGGCCTTCGAGGCCACGTCGCATCCGGGTGCCGGGCTCCACGTCGAGGCGCCACGGGACCTCGTCCGGACGACGCCCAAGGACCCAAGTCGTCCCAACAGCCCCCGGCAAGTCGCGGCACTACACATGCTCGGCCCACTCACACATTACACACGGGTCGCCGTTCTACGGCTGTCGGGTCGCGCGAGTTGCCAAATGCTTCAGTGCGGGGAGGGGGGTTTGTACGGGAACTCGGACCGGGTCAGTGGTCTGAGCTGGCCCATAGGGTTGTAGCCGCATCGGCCGGTTCGTCCGTAGTAGCTGGGTCGATTGATGGGGTTGAGGTGCGGGTTTTGATTGACACGGGGGCGTCGGCAACGGTCATTTCCGACCGTATATATAACATTCTACCTTTTCAATGTCGACCCTTACTCCCGGTAGACGTTCCATGCTATGCGGCGAATGAGGGATCCTTGGGGATTGTGGGTCAGATCCGGGCGGCTATTCGCATCGGGGATATTAGGTTATCGGGACATATTTTGGTCTCTTCTTCCCTTGCGGTTCCCTGCTTGTTGGGTACGGATTTTCTGGCTAAAATGCCCATTAAAATACTAATTGACCAGGGTTGCATCGAGCTTCCCTCAGGCCGCCGCATAGCATTCTTGTCTGCCCCTACCAAATTACGCACGGTTTGCGCGACGGTGCGTGCGAGGGTTACCCAGACGGTGCGCGTACCCCCGGGATCGCAAATGCTGGTACCCCTATGGTTGCAGAAGCCTTTTGAAGTGGGTACGACGGAGCAGGGTGTACTGTTGGGTCCGTCTAACGCAGCTATCAGGGGCTTGGATTTGGCGGTGGCTCAGACAGTGGTGCGGGGAGACAGGGACCCTTTCGTGGTGGTTTTGAATGCGGGGTCGCGAGCGGCTGTCATTCCACAGGGTACCGTGCTTGCTCATGCGGCACCGGTGCCTGTGGGTGACCAGCTGATTGCGCAAGTTGATTCTGCTCCTGCCCCGCATCTTAAATCAGGGAGTGATGGGGAGTGGTTGGACTCGCTGTGTGCCGGATCCTGCGACCTGTCTAGCTCACAGTTGGGGGCATTGCGTGGCCTGTTACTTGAATTTTCGGACGTTTTTAGCAAACATAAATTTGACATTGGGTGCACTGACCTCTTACGTCACCACATTGACACGGGTGACGCGGCCCCCATTCGGCAAAATCCATTCCGGCTAAGCCCGGCCGAAAAAGAACATGTTCAATCGGCCGTCAATGACATGCTGTCTGCCGACATTATCTCGCCCTCATCCAGTCCGTGGGGGCCCCCATCGTGCTTGTGAAAAAACATGATGGGTCCCTGCGCTTTTGCGTTGATTTCCGTCACCTAAATAAGATCTCTGTGGCTGACGCATATCCGCTCCCCAGAATGGACGAATCCCTGGATGCTTTAGCGGGGTCACGATACTTTTCGACGTTAGACCTGCTGTCGGGATTCTGGCAACTGCCCCTTGACGAGGTGTCAAAGCCCAAAACTGCGTTTCGCACGCCTGTCGGCCTGTTTGAGTTCAATCGGTTACCGATGGGACTCCATTCCGCTCCCGCCACGTTTCAGAGGTTAATGGAATTGGTTTTGTCGGGCCTTCAATGGGATACCTGTTTAATTTACCTGGACGACGTCATCGTTTTCAGTAGAACGTTCGAGGAGCACCTCCAACGGTTGAGGGCAGTATTCCTCAGGATGCGGTCTGCTAAGTTAAAATTTAAACTGCAGAAATGCCACCTGCTTCGGGAATCTGTGCGGTATTTGGGGCATATCGTCAGCCGTTCGGGGATCTCCACTGATCCCGCTAAGACGCAGAGTGTCGGTTCTTGGCCAACGCCCACTACTGTCGGCGAGGTCCGCATTTTTATTGGGATGCCTCCTATTACCGCCGGTTTGTCGAGCGGTTTGCCACCATCACCAAGCCCCTGCATGCTTTGACGGTGAAAGGTGTTAAGTTTCGTTGGGGACCGGAGGAGGAGGCCGCCTTCTGCTCCCTTCGGGACGCCTTGGTGGGAGCTCCGCCCCTGTATTACCCTGATTTCAATACACCGTTCTTGCTTGACACGGACGCCAGTAACACGGGCATTGGTGCGGTGCTCTCCCAAGTGGTCGGGGGGGTCGAACACGTCGTCGCCTACGGTAGCAGGGTGTTGTCGCCGGCGGAACAACGCTACTGTGTCACTCGGTGCGAGTTACTGGTTATCATCGTTTTTGTTCAACAATTTCGACCATACCTCTACGGACGACACTTTACGGTTCGTACGGACCATGCGGCACTTCAATATGCGCTGCGCGTCGCCCAGCCTTCGGGTCAGTTATCTCGCTGGTTGGAGGTCCTCCAAGACTACCAGTTTACGACTACTTACCGTAAGGGGGTGCGTCATACAAACGCGGATGCCCTGTCGCGACTGCCACCACGTGCGGAATGTGCATGTCTTTTGGGATCGGGGCGGTGTAAACCTCAAATTGCGGGACCCCCGCCAGCTCTGCTCACCGCGGCCGATGCGCCACAGTCCGACGTACCATTCTCTCCAACGGGCGGGGATTCGTTGCTCTACGTGTCTCTCGTTGAGTGGGGCCGCCTCCAAATGGCCGACGCCTCCCTTCTCGCACTGCGCCGCAAGGCGAATTGCTCCAGGGAGGGTGCGGTTGGCGTCGACTCATGGCTAATTAAACAGGGCCTCCTTATGAAATGGGACGGTGCTTCCCTATGCCATAGGCTAGTCGTGCCTTCTGGTATGCGGGGTAGGGTTGTTCTGGCCGCTCATGAACGTCTGTTGCATTTGGGGTTTAACAAAACGTTCGCTTTGCTCCAGCGTGATTATTATTGGCCGGGCATGGGGGGCGATGTGTCCACCATACTTAAAGGGTGTGTGCAGTATGCCCAACGAAAACCGCCGCCCATCGTGGCTAATCCGCCATTGCAATCCATTCAGGTCTCGCGCATCAATGAACTTGTTGCGCTGGACATTTTGAGACCCTTCCCGGTGACACCTAGGGGTAGCAAGTACCTGCTGGTTGGCGTCGAATATTTCACCCGATGGCCCATGGCTTGGCCACTTGCCAACCAATCGGCGGCGGCCGTGGCCGAGGCCTTTGTCCAGGGCTATGTGTTGGACAAAGGTGCCCCGGAGCGGTTGCTGACCGACCAGGGAAGAAATTTCTCAGGTGTCCTATTGCGTGAGGTGTGCGACCTTTTGGGTACTAAAAAGGTGTGCACTTCCCCGTACCACCCGCAGACAGACGGGATGGTGGAGCGGCTCCATAGAACGATTGTGTCGATGTTGTGCCATCAGGTATGCGAAGCACAGGGGGATTGGGATTTAAAGATTCCGGGTGTCCTCGCCGCTTATAGGATGGCTCCCCATGCGGCGACGGGGTATTCTCCCTTCTTTCTCATGTACGGCCGGGAGGCTGATCCGCCCGTGGATGCCCAGTTGGGGATTTCTGCACCCCGTACTAAGTCCAAATTGGCTGATCACATAAAATTTAATATTGCTCGGTTGGCCGAGGCCCGGGAAGCGGCGACACTCAACTCGAGATCTCGCCAGGTGGCGAACGAGCGGTTGCGTGCACGGCGGACATACATGCACGAGTGGAAACCGGGCGAGAAGGCCTGGTTGCACTGTCCGCAGGCTCCGTTGGCAACGTCCCCGAAACTGTTGAGGCCATGGCGGGGCCCGGTCGAGATTGTGCGGGTTGCACGGCCCCAGTGTGTTCAGATTAAGTGGGGAAAGCGTTGTTGGTATGTTCACCCCTCCCGACTGAAACCATTTACGGCGCCACACACCCTTCCTTCATGTCAGAATGGCCGAGCATGTGATGTGTCCGTTGACTCGGGGAATGGGACGTCACCACCTGATCCTCACATGTCTCTACCTGACCCGCTTCCAGGTGTCTTGGATTTGACGGCCGCTGACCACCGCCAGTCGGACCCCCTCAACAGCTGCGGATCCGGGGAGGCCAGTCACGGCCCTTCTCGACCGCCGGGGCCGCCGGTCGGACAAACTCGCCCGGTGCCGTATGACGGCCCGGCCAAGCGGACTCGCGCTAAATCACGCCACTTCTCGTGACGGCGGGAGGTCTGGTTGCGCCGGGTCGCGGTTGTGAGTCATGGGACGGCGGTATGTCGGTTGTGTACATATGTTTATTTTTTTTCTCTTCTCTCTCTCTTTTTCTCTCGTTGACACTGTCTATGCGTTCTTCTTGCGGGTGTTAAGGGGCTGGGTTATTTATTGGGGCGTTGTGAGGGTGTGCGTTATTCGTGTTTTTGTTGCGTTGTGATTGTTAATTGTTACTTTGTTATTAGGGGGCGCACTGTGTTCTGTTGATTATCGGGACTGCATCGTGTTGATTAAGAGGGTTTTTACAGCCGGGCTGGCTGTGAGCTATGTGGTGGGGGGTGATGTAGAGGTGGTAAGCGCCGGCGTGTAGCGAGTCATCGGGGGCGGGTGCTTACATCACGGTCCGCATGTAGGTGCTTACATCGCGGTCCGCATTAGCCCCGCCTTATATAAGGCGGCGCGCGGGAGCGCTCGAGGCAGTTTACACCAGCGAAGACGGAGAAGCTGCCTAGGACCCCGGGACCCCTAGCCCCGCTGCCCTTATCAGGGCCGGGTCTCTGTGTGGCCCGGTGGTGAGACCCTGGGTACTCATCAGCCCGACGTCCTTATCAGGGCCGGGTTGATGGGCCAGTGGTCGGGACCCGTATCCTTGCTGGGACGGGTCGGGTAGCCGGTGTAGGCTCAGGACAGTGTAGCCGGTGTAGCTGAGAGCAGTGTAGCCGGTGTAGGCTGAGAGCAGTGTAGCCGGTGTGGGTTGAGAGCAGTGTAGCCGGTGTAGGCTCAGAGCAGTGTAGCCAGTGTAGGCTCGGAATAGTAACGGTGCAGGCACGCCTTGTGTAGGTTGTATGGTGTCAGCGTTACGTGAGTAAATAATAAAGAGAAGTGCTGCCCCTTCACTCGTCTCCTGCCGGATTACTACGTTACACCTGTATAACACTCGAGGTAACTAAGACTCACACACACACTCTTACACTCTCAGACTCACACACACACTCACTCTCACACTCTCAGACTCACACACACACATATCACACTCTAAGACTGACACAACAACAACCGCCATTCGCCACTAAGTGGCAGTGACGTCACCACGATGCTTGTGCCAGGCCATGTGCACCTTGAGGCCATGTGAAGTGTCGAACGCCCGCTGGCAGGAGGTCACGGGGCAGACCCAGGTGCCACGGGTCGACTGACTGAGATGACCGAGATGACTGGCTGATACACCACCTGTGCCCCCTACTGTGCCAACTTGCTGTGCTTTAGCCACCCGGCTCTCCGCTCGTTGTTGTGAGTATCGCTCCTCCGCCCTCCGTTTTTGCTGGAGAGCGACTGCCTCCAACTGCCCAGTAGCGTCCTTCACGAGCCTCCTCCACAGAGGCCGACCTTGACACTGCTGGTACCAGTCATCGGCAAGTCCACTCAGCTTCACGTCCTCCTGAACCACATCACTCCATCTTGATTTAAAGCTTTCGTGACTGCAGGGATTCATCTTCTTGGTTCTTTCTGCGTGACTTTACCGAAAGAATCAAGAAGATCACTCCATATTTTCTCTAGCCCGTGCCGCGCCCATTTAGCCCCCTCGATCCGGCCGATCAAAAGCTGTTTAGGCATGTGGTGGCTGGGCATGCGGGCTACATGACCCAGCAAATGCAGCCTTGCCTGCCGGAGGAGCTATCTGATGGGACTTTGCCCAGATCTTTCAAGGATTTGTGAGCTCCTCACACAATCCAGCCTGCAGGTTAAACCCAGGATGGATCGTAGGCAGGCCAGCCTAAATGTTTCTAACCGGCGAATATGCTTCATTAGGGGGGTCCACGTTTCGCAAGCGTAGAGAAGGGAGGGAATGACCGTGGCCGAGAAGACCCGAAGCTTCATGCAAAGCGACAGACCAGGTAGCTTCCACACAGCGTTATGCAACCGATGAAAATATATTGCCGCTCGACTGATTCTGAGCGAGACCTCTGCTGTCAAACCGGAGCCGGTCATGAGCACACTGCCCAGGTATGGGAAACTCTCCACTCTCTCCACAACTGCCCCATCACCGATTGGGAGTTGTGGGGGTGGAGTGTCCGATGGTACAAAATACCCAGGCAGGTGCTTAGTTTTGGTGGGGCTGATGGTAAGGCCCCACTTCTTAGTGGCACTCTCCAGTCTCAGCAGCAGCATCTCCAACTCCTCCTCTGAATGAGCAGCTATTACCAAATCATCGGCAAACATAACGTGGTTGACCAATAGGGAGCAATCCATTGATCGCACCCGGGCATCGATCAGCCTCCCATTATATCTGTGTAGTGACATGGGAGGGGAGGGGCTGCTGGGGACTCTGGGACCCTGGGCGGCCCAGGCACTTGGGCCCCTTGGCGCCGGGCGCTGGGTTCCCAGGCAGCCCAGACGCTTAAGCCTCTTGGCGCCACCAACGGAGGGTGCTGTGTGTGCTCTGTGGGATATCTGGGGGCGCACATGGCCCCACCCCTCGTTGGGGACTAGGCATAAAAGGGGAGCTCCCTGGACGATCAGGGCCAGTTGTAGCTCAAGACCCAAGACCCAAGACCAGCCATGTGAGGACCCTGGGACGCTGTGAGGGCCAGTGGTGGGACTCTGGAACTCCCGGCTCTACATCCTTGTGAGGGCGAGTTCCAGAGCATAGCCAGTATAGTGTATCTAGGCTAGGTGTGTTGGACGGTTGGACTGGACTATTGGAGTGTTGGATTCTAATAAAAAAGTTACCTCTACAAGTGTCTCCGGAACCCGTTACATCTGTACCAAATGGAAATTCCCCCGGTACAGCTATTGAAGGCTTCACGAACTACGTGGTAAAAATAGATGTTAAATAATGTGGGAGCCAGAGGACATCCCTGTCGCACCCCAAGGTGTACAGGGAAAGGCTCTAACTCCCGGCCACGTAGTTTTACCCGGGCCCGCTCACCGTCATGAAGGTCCTTAATGATCGTGAGCAGAGGGTCAGGGACTCCGAAAGCACGAAGAACAACCCAGAGCCCAGGCCTACTGATGGTATCATAGGCCTTGACCAGGTCAATAAAGTAGAGATGTAGGTCTTGTTGGAATTCCCTACACCTCTGCTGTAGCAGACGGACAGAAAATATGGCATCTGTGCAGGACCGCCCTTTCCTGAAACCGCATTGGGGCTCCGCAAGCCTCTCCTCAGCGTGCCTAGCAAGGCGATCTTGAATAATCCTTGCCATGACCTTTCCCGGCACACGGAGGAGTGAGATGCCCCTGTAGTTGTTACAGTCTGTGCGGTCCCCCTTCTTAAAGGGGACCACCAGGGCATCCTTCCAATCCTGCGGAACCTGTCCAGTGGTCCAGACTGTTGTTATGATGTCATATAGGACAGTCTGTGCACAAACGCCACCCTCCCTCAGCATTTCGCTAGGGAGATCATCTCTGCCCGGTGCCTTTCCTGTCTCCGACTCCGGATCATCTTCAGTACTTCCTCAACAGATGGCACCTCAGGCAGCCACTCACAGGGGGTGGCTTCTTCCAATATTTGAGGCACCGCAACCTCAGCAGGGTTATCCCCACTTTGTGCCATGATGTTTGCCTGGCTGAGGGATTTCTCCTCCCCCAGGACCTCACAGATATGCTCAGCAAATATGCAAACCTGTTCCTGGGGGTCGAAGATTGGATCACCGTTTTTTTCCCCTAACACACACACACACTCACGCTCACACTCTCAGACACACACACTCACACTCTCAGACTCACACACTCACTCTCACACTCT
>CM025661.2:0-23643 GCA_014621495.2 Entosphenus tridentatus | reverse complement strand
CACTCTCAGACTCACACACTCACTCTCACACTCTCAGACTCTCACACACACACACTCACTTTCACTTTCAGATTCACACACACACACTCTCACACTCTCAGATTCACACACACATACACTCACTCTCACACTCTCAGACTCACACACTCACACTCTCAGACTCACACACACATACACTCACTTTTAGACACACACACTCAGCTCGGCGTTCGGGGGTGGGGGGGCAGTGGGGATGAGTGGGGATGTTTACCCTTCCCCCACCCTCCCCGACATCGTCAACCAATCGCGGCGTTGCTCGGTGTTCGGTGGGGAGGGGATTGCATGAGTGGGCGTGTTTACACCCCACCTCTACCAATGGCGGTCCCGCTCGGTGTTTGGGGGGGGGGAAGTTGGATGATTGGGCGTGTTTACCTTCCTCCCACCCTCCCCGACATCCTCAACCAATCGTAGCCTTGCTCGGCGGTCGGTGGGGGGGTGCATCGGTGGGCTGCATTCCGATGCACGACAGACAAATAATCCCTAGTGGGCAGTGTGGAACCTGTTGTTCCTACCTGTATAAAAGATAACTTGACTTGAGGTAGCCAGGCAGCCAGCCAGATAGCCAGCCCCCTTAACTATCGGCCCCTCCCCGTTGCTTAGGCCCCTCCCCTTACCCGCCCTCCCTTAAGCCCCTCCCCTGACCACCCCCCCATATCCTTAGCCCCCTACCCCTGACCACCCCCATATCTTTAGGCCCCTCCCCCTGACCCCCCTTCCCTTAGGCCCCTCCCCTGACCCCCCCCCCCCCATATCCTTAGACCCCTCCCCTCACCCCCCCCCCCCTTGGGCCCCCCCCCCGACCCCCCCCCCCCCCCTCAGGCCCCTCTCTTGACTCCCCCCTTCCTTAGGCCCCTCGCCTGACCCTCATCCCTTAGGCACCTCCCCTCCCCGTACCCGGAAGTAGGTCTCCACCAATCAAAGCGCTGTTTTTATTATATATATCTTCTTGGTTCTTTCGGTAAAGTCACGTAGAAGGGAAGTAATAAAATAATAAAAATAAAACATAATAAAATAATTATCACGACGTTTCGGCCACAACGCAAGCAGCCGTCCTCAGGTGAAGAATGAAACACCACCAAGCTTGGAGCGTATATTTGAGCTGGGTTGGAGGGGGGAAGAAGAGCGCCTTGACAAAATAATTTGCAGATCAAGAGGAATTTAGCATATTTATGGGAAATGCGTAGGAGGTTGGCGGGGGGTTTCAAAGTCATATTATGCCCACGCATTATGCAGGATTAGCAGCATCAAAGGGAGGGGATGGGGTAGCATTAACAAAGGGAAGGAATGTTAATAGTATGTAGCTGCAGTTAATAAACAACCACGTAAAAAACTAAAGTATAAACTACATAGTATCATCAGTATACTAAATATACTCTCCAATAAGCTGAGCTACTAACAGTAAGTAATACATTACAATTCTATGTCGCAAAAAATATAATATGCTTCCAGCTAAACGTTTTTCTCTTACATCACACGGGTCTACCCCGTACTATATGCTACCATAGACAAACCCAACATTACATTATATACTGTATTACTATACACCACTCTATACCTTCGTCTATAATATTACCCTAAGTATTATTCTACCCACCCTACTGTATACCACACTGCTGTATATTCACTATTCAATTACGATACTGTATATTACCTTATACATTGTATTAAACATTACAATTTCATACTATTTATACAATCTGCTATACACTATATACCATTGACCGTCGCGTGAAAGATACTAAGAGGAAGCAACGAAATATGTCAATGGGAGAGTGGTGGAAGGAGACTTGCAGCGGAGCAAAGAATCCATTCCCTGTGGAGAATACAATATATAGTCAATGCCAGTGAGTGGACTGCGGTCTGAAAGTCACCGTAAACGTGAACACAATCGGTTAAGACCCGAAATGGTTTATTACGTCCTTCCAATGATTGCTGAGCAAGAATCCATCTTCTCGGTTGAAATTGTCTCTGTGTTTGTATATGTGGATCGCCTCATGAACAAATCTCTCATGGTAGCCAGATGGCTTGCAGAGAACCTCTGTCTTGGAGAAGTCAATATCATGTGAGCCCACTGAATTGTAACAGTGATCTGCCACGGCTGAGGTGTTTGTCCTACCGTGTTTCAGGTCTGCTTTATGTTCACGGATGCGGTCCGAGACATGTCGTTTTATTTCTCCAATGTAACTGCTACCACAGAGGCAACTTAGTTTGTAGACGCCAGGGTACTGTGTGTCTGGAACCACATCTTTTACAGACAGGACCAGATCACGGATTTTATGTACTGTGTTGAATCGGACCTGGATCTTGTGTTTATTCAGGATTTTGGAGATCTTTTTTGTGACCCCCGCAATTTAGGGTAAGGTGATGGTTTTGAATGGCTCCTCAACAGGATCCTTCTTGATGGTTGGAGTGATGGCTTTGCGGATTGTGTAGTCGGAGTAACTATTAGCCTTCAGAGCTTGGTGTACGTGCTTGAGTTCACTGGCAATGTGTTCCTGGTCGGAGATGCATTGGGCTCTATGGTGTAGAGTCTTGATGAGAGAATTCTTCTGGGATGGATGGTGGTGGGAATCCGGTTTTAGGTAAGCATCTGTATCGGTAGCTTTCCTGAAGACAGAGTGGCTCATTGAACCATCAGGTCTCCTTTTAATTAGGACATCCAAAAAGGGTAGCTTGCCATCATTTTCGACTTCCATGGTGAATCTGATGGCTGGGTGTATGGAATTGATGTGGTCGAGGAATTGGTCTAGAGCAGGCCGGCCATGTGGCCAGATGACAAAAGTATCATCTACATACCTCTTCCATAAGGTCGGGCGTAGAGTGGCAGTCTGGATGGCGTCAGTCTCAAATTTCTCCATGAAAACGTTGGCTACAACCGGAGATAGGGGGGAGCCCATTGGGGTGCCCTCAGTTTGTTTGTAGAAAGTTCCATTCCAGGTGAAGTATGTATTGGTTAAGCAGTGTCTCACCAGGGGGGGTACCTCAGTATTCAGTCCTTGATGAACAAAGTCTTCAATGATTGCGATGGTGTCAGGTACAGGAACTTTGGTGAATAAGGAAACCACATCAAAACTGACAAGCAGGTCGTCCCAACATGCTGTTCCATAATCCGGGTCCAAGCAAGAACATCTGCTGGAATATGAAGTTACGGAAAAGCGAATGTGGGCCCATGGCCTTGACACCAGGACCTAATGTGTAGCCGATCTGCCCACTGACCATCGGCTTGGTCACAGAAAGATGCGCTTACCAGGCTTCCACTCCGGTGGTGGGTGTCCATCTAGGACCCCATTCAAACCCACAGTGGAATGGTCGCAGCCAGCTAATGAAAGATGCAAGCAAGAATTTCATTATCGCTCCCCTCTCCTCCTGATGCCCATCCATCTTGTGCTTAACCAGGCTGTATTTTGAGCTCACAAATCCTTGAAAGATTTGGATATTCCCATCAAGTGAGCTCTTCTGACGGGCAATTCTTGAGTTGACTGGGTCATCTAGCCAACATACCCGCCACCACATGCTCAATCAGCTTCTGTTGGGGCAGATAGAGGGTTCTAAATGGACATCACACAGGCTGGAAAAGAGATGGACGGATGCAGTAAAGGAGAATGTGGAGCTGAGTGGATTTTCTGACGGCGCTCAGGGCAGAGCTGAATTCTGGGGACATGGGTGTTACGAGATAAATTGTGAGGCTGAGCCATTGTCGCAAAGAGCACTTACCTCTAGAGCCTGTATGGCTATTAGAGGATCTTTGTCTTTGCTTTCTGTGTGGAGGAAAGGTAAAATGTGCTCTTAGCATAGAGATAATTACAAAATTAATGATAATACCAATGCTATCTACGAAAACATCACCGTGTCTCTAGACTCCTTTTTGAAGAGTTTCCTGCCCTGAGACGGCTGACCATTTCCATGAAACAGGTGTTTGGCTTTGTGTGGGAGGGAACCGGAGTACCCGGAGAAATCAGATCTGCAACTACTTGAGCCAAGATGTCTTTGCTCATGTCCCCTATTCTGTCGATGACTGTCATTTGAAAGAGGAATTTGGGATAACTTAACCTCAGCCGCTTTTCCCAGCATGATATTCGCCATCTTCAACACAGCTGGTTTTATGAGTGTTTCACCAATGGTGTGTGGTTTGCCCTGCTTTGCGATCAGGTAAGCAACTTCGTACGATGCTGTGAGGATCGGTTTGTTGATGGGTACAAAGCCGAGAACAGGCAGAGTAGTCTTTTAATCGAATCTGGCTCTCTTCACCTTGAATTCAGCGAGCGTTGTGTTCTTGTATTCCCCATCTCCATGCAGCTTAAGGAAGTGTTCCCTTAGTTTTGCCGGTGCTAGACTAGAATTGCTCAACTTGGCATTGCAAATCATGCAGTTAGGACGCCGACTCCCATCACGTTCCGTTATACATGTGAATCCATATTGTACATATTCGTCCGACCACTTTCTTTTTTTTCTCGACATAGTTAGTATGAAGGGATTAAAATATTAAGAAAGAAATCACACGACGTACCATCACGACAGTCACAAGTCGACTACCGAGCGCACCAAATTCCCTGCCGCACAGATAGGCCAAGCGATGTAGCATGATCACTTGCAGCCAATTATGACCAAGCCGGACGTGTCATCACGAATCATATGAGTCGGGTGTGTGTCTTAACCTTCGCCGAACCCCTGAGACTGACTCACCGAACCCCTGGGGTTCGATCGAACCCCTGGGGTTCGATCGAACCCAGGTTAAGAACCACTGTGCTAGATAAAGGCCTTCCTATGTATTATCTGTAGTAATGCTGTTTTGCTATACTTCACCATTATGCCCAGTATGGGTTGGTGAAGCGATGGGGGCTGAACCGATTCTTCTGTCACTCGACTGATTTCAGGCAATGGGTTTGTAGTGCAGTGCTCTAAGCACTGTCCGCGAGGGAATGGGACACGAGACTGGGTGGAGGGAGGGAAGTGGGCGGGGCTAGAAGTTCGAGGCTGGGTTTCCGAGAGATGCACGGGGGGGAGAGGAGTCGGCAACACAATTGCTGCCAAGATAAATGATGGTCGAGCCCAAAACAAAAGTCGCACTGCTGAACGTAGAAGGGAAATAATAAAATAATAAAAATAAAACAATAAAAAATAAAAAGGGGAAAAACCCTATTAGTATATTTTGGTACTGGCAAAGGAGGTCCCATGATGTAGCTGCTCACCCCGAGCTCTCATTACTCTGGTAGTGCGTTGTCTTTGAACTGTGCGCCTTTTGGCGTCATCTGGTCGAACACCATATGAGACTAGGCTCCAAAGAAAGCTGTCTCTGGTGTGGACCAATCAGTTTCAAAGACAATGCATAAATTATTAGAGTATTGTTTTTTGTTTGCATTTGACTGCAAGTATTGTGGTTAATGTAAGCATGATTCCTTGCAAAAGGTGTCAGTTTTGTTGACAGAAAAAAGGGGAAAACCCCTATTAGTAGTAATAAAATAATTCTCCCGACGTTTCGGCCACAACGCAAGCAGCCGTCCTCAGGTGAAGAACAGGTCTATCGGGAAGACAGATGTTATTAACAAAGTAGAAATGTGATTGTTCTTAGTTGCTCTATCTTATTTGCCGGGTACGTCTATTTTACCAAGTTAATTGTATCCTCAACGTTCAGCAGTGCGACTGTTTTTTGGGCTCCACCATTTATCTTGGTAAAAATCATGTTGCCGGTTTGCTCCCCCTCTCCCACTCCGCGCATCTCTCTGAACCAGTCTCGAACTTTTAGCCCCGCCCACTTCCCACCCCCACCCAGTCTCGTGTCCCATTCCCTAGCGTACACGCTACGCTCACTCACTCCGTCCTTCCCCACCACCTCCCCCCTCTACCGCCTTCTCTGCCTTATATAGCCTTCCTAACTCCGACATCTATCCCACTTCAGTAAAAATGTTCTTGCTGTGGTTGTCATACCTGATGATGATTGCTTGTTGCAATCGAAACGTCGCGATTTAATTTACTTTATTTTTATTTTCATCTACGTGACTTTACCGAAAGAACCAAAGAGTATAAAGTGTATTTGTTTAACCAGGTTTGTAACCTGGATAGTTTCAATTGCAAGTGTGATCTGAGGCACCAGAATCGAAAACTAATAAATTAGAGCAATGAAAGAGAATTCAGAGCAAAAACAACTTTAAAACAATCAATAACAAATGTATGCGAGCTGAAGATTATTTTTAGACCAATCAGCGCAATTGAAAGTTAAAATACAAGAATATTAAACAGATATAGCGTGACTATTTAAGTCATACGTCAAGAGACTGATATGTGCATGAGTGTGATACCCCTATGTAAGCACATTCATGCAAAACATTTCTACTCAGTGAAACCATGGTGAGCTGCCAGACCATTTAAAATTCCCCCCCCCCCCCGCATGCCCCCCGCATGCCCCCCGCCACCCCTCCCCCACCACCCCCAACATCGTTTCCCGACACCATATTCATAAATATGTAGGGGTGTCAGGGGAAGGATTCCCACCAATAGGAGGGTTAGTGGGAGGGGTGATCGAGGAGATATAAGGGGAGAACGGGCGGGAAGAAGGGGCCTTTGGGCGGGAACGAGATTGGGACGGCTGGGGACAGGTGTGGATGGGAGAAAAGGATTAAAAGACGGAACACCTGCAATCTTGTGTCGGCTCTCCTTTACATCTGGTGGCAGCGGTGGGATCTACAATGGCTACGAAGAAGCATCCCCGCGGGAAAGAGCTAAGGGAAGAGGAAGCAGGGGCCGGGGATCCTTCCCATCCCGGGCAACAAGGGGGCCTGCTACCAGAAGCAGCAGCAGGGGGCCTGGATCGCCTGGAGGACCCCATGGAGGACCGCATGGCCCGCGTGGAGAGGGCACTCCAGGAGCTACTGCAGAGGCTCCCTATGGGGGGCCCACCAGCACCCGAACCCCCACCCCCACGCGTACTGCGGGAGGAGAGGCCACGGGACCCGGAGGCCGACCGGCCGGCCGGGCAGGAGCCGCAACCAACCTCGTCACGCCAGCCGCCGCCGCTCCCGCCAAAACCCCCAGGGCTAAACACCCAACACGGAGAGCAGGGGGCAGGACGGCCGCGTCGGCTGGGGCCCGTCGACAAATTCGTGGCCGAGGAAGAAGATTGGGAGGGGTTTGTCCGCCGATTCGAGGCTGCCTTCCACGCTCTCGAGTGGACAGACGAAGAGGCATTACGAGCTTTGCCATCCGTTCTGGCCGAAGAGGCACTCTCCTCTTACACCTCCCTTCCCTCGCACAGCAAGACCACGCTACAGGCCGCCTACGAGGCTTTGGGGGAGATCTATTGCCCGGCGGAAGGAGCCTTTAAACGGTTCCAGGACCGCCAGCGAGGGGCTAGAGAATCCCCATTAGCCTACAGGGGTGCGCTGCTCGTGTTGGCGAGGCGGGCTTTCCCTCGCCTGGCTGAAGAGGCGCTCGAGGACCTCGTGGTCGAGCACCTCATCGCCTACGCTTGCCGTGCCGGCATTGTAATGCCCGTGGTGACGCCGGAGGAACGCACCTCGCTGTGGGCTGCCCGGACCATCCAAGCCCACGAGCAGGTCATGGGCCGGGCACCACCCGTGGGCCCGGTGGCTGGCGCGGCGGGGGGTAACAGCCAAGCCGTTGCCGCGGCGCTACTGGGTCCAGCGACACCAACCGCCGAACCTGCACTGTCGCCACAGGCTGCCTGTGGGGCAGCTGGGAACGGACCCCCGACGTCTGAGCCGGAGCCATCGCTGCGGGAGATGTACGCGGCGATCTGGGGGCTGGCGGAGCAGAGGGACCAGGGGCGCGACCAGCCGCCGCGTCGCTGGCAGCCGCCTCTACAACATCGCGCCGAGCCACCCCGACGGAACGCCCCGTGGGTCTGCCACCGTTGTGGTCGAGAAGGGCATGTGGCGAGGGGGTGCCGCACGGAGCCGGAGGCCGCCAACGCCACCTGGAACCCGCCGGGGCCGAACGCCGACAGGATCCAGGCGAGTGACGCCGCGAACTCACCGGGGGTCTCCTCGGGGTGGGCGCCGTCGGTGTCGTTCCCCGGGGCCCACTGTCCTGGTCGGGGGAAGGGGATCGCGCCGGGGATAGAGCCGGGGCCGGGGATCGCATCGCGACCAGAAGTGGCGTCGCGAACGGACGCGACATTGCATCCGGAAGTGACGTTGCATCCGGAAGTGACGTCACATCCGGAAGTGACGTCGCGGCCGAAAGTGGTGTCGTGGATCGCGCCAGGAATTGCGCCGGGGCCGGGGACCGCGCCGGGGATCGCGCCGAGGCCAGGGACCGCACCGGGAATCTCGCTGAGGCCAGGAGGGACGTCGCGGGCGGAGGTGACGTCGCGGGCGGAGGTGACGTCGCGGGCGGAGGTGACGTCGCGGGCGGAGGTGACATCGCGGCCGGAGGTGACGTCGCGGGCGGAGGTGACGTCGCGGGCGGAGGTGACGTCGCGGGCGGGAGTGACGTCACGGGCGGGAGCGACGTCGCGGGCGGAAGTGACGTCGCGACCGGACGTGGTTTCGCGGGCGGGCGTGACGTCACAACCGGAAGTGACGTCACTAGTTACCTGCGACGCCGGCGAGTTGCCAGGGGCAACGGGCCTTGGGCTGAGGCAGCACAAAAAATTGACATTGCGCCCTGGAGCAGTTCCACGGCCCGCCTCACCACCGTTTAGCGGCGGAGCGAGACAGAACCAGGGGGACCATGCCTCCGTGACAAAGGAAGGGGAGGCGAGAAGGGAGGGGCTCACGGGAAGGCCCACCCCCCAGTCCCCACCGCCCCCTACAATGGGGGGGTCCCCCCACACCACAAGGGTAGCCCATCCTACGTCACCAAGGGGGGGTAATTTGCACCACATAGAGAGCCCAGCCCGCAACCCTAGGGGAAGCCCACACTATGTAACAAGGGCGCGTTCACCCTGCTGCGACGCACTCCAAAGGGAGGAACCCCATCTTAAGTCCATTCACATCCATCACCCATCATCTCACCATGCACCACAGGATAACGAGACGCCGCCTGGTCAGTGGCCGGACTCAGCCACACAATGGAGGAAGCTGGCAAGGCGGGTGGTAGCGGCCATGTCAGGAACCTCGGTCCTGGTCGGGGAAATCGCGGGAGTGTCGGCACGTATCTTGGTTGATACGGGGGCATCAGCCACGATAATCTCGAGCACCATGCACGAGATGCTGCCGGATAAAATCCGACCTTTAGTCCCCGTCAAGACGACGTTCATTGCAGCAAATGGAGGCAGCATGGGCTTCCTGGGCCAGGTTGAAGCCCCGATACAGATTGGGCAGCTTTCGGTAGCAGGACCCATCCTTGTCTCCGCAACGTTGCCCGTACCTTGCCTGTTGGGGACGGACTTTCTGAGGCGGATGCCAATGAAAATCGATCTGGCCAATGGGCGGGTGGAAGTCCAGGGAACGCATCTCCATTTCCTAAAGGCAGAGGGGGCCAGCCGGGGTGTACCCTACGTGCAGGCTCTGGTCAGTAAGTCTGTCTCCATTCCCCCGGTAGCCCAGATGCTGGTTCCGCTGCAATATCGGTCCCCCCTCGTGACAGCCCGACCGGACTCACCCATCCTGGTGTCTCCGGCGTCAGCTGCCATGGATCGCCATGCGCTCGTGGGAGCCGAAACTATTGTACAGAGGAACCAGCATCTGTTCATTCAGGTGCTGAACACCTACGATAGAACAGCGACGGTGCAGGAGGGAACAGTTCTGGCCCACGTTAGTCCCTTGTCACTAGGAGCCCCAGGGACAGAGCCCGAGCTTGTAGGCAGCATCAGCCAGTCCGAGGACAGAGGGGCCGAATCGTGGATGGACCAGCTGGCGGGGCCTGAGCCGGGATTGCCGCCCGACCAGAAACACCAGCTGCACTTGTTATTGCATGAGTTCTTGGACGTGTTCAGCCGGGGACCGTTCGACCTAGGGCGCACAAATCTGTCGCAGCACCACATCAACACGGGAGACGCCGCACCCCTGCGCCAAAACACATATAGAATGAGCCCAATGGAAAAAGGGCACATTCAACAAGCGGTGCAGGAGATGCTGCGGGCCGACATAATTTCGCCATCCTCGAGTCCCTGGGGGGCACCGGTGGTCCTAGTCAAGAAGTCAGACGGGTCACTGAGATTGTGTGGACTTCCGACGCCTCAATGCCGTCACGCTGGCCGACGCATATCCCCTACCACGTATCGACGACTCATTGGATGCACTGGCGGGAGCAACATTTTTCAGTACGCTGGATTTATTGTCCGGGTTCTGGCAGGTCCCACTAGACGCGGACTCCCAGCCTAAAACAGCGTTCCGGACACCACAGGGCCTGTTTGAGTTCAACTGCCTGCCTATGGGCCTCCAGACTGCACCGGCGACGTTCCAATGCATAATGGAGTTGGCCTTAGCAGGCCTCCAATGGGAAACGTGCCTCATCTACCTGGATGACGTCATTGTCTTCAGCCGATCATTCGAGGAACACATTGACCGATTACGTCAGGTATTCCTGCGGTTCCGGAACGCGAACTTGAAGCTCAAGCCGTCAAAGTGCCACCTTATGCAGTCGTCGGTACGCTACTTGGGCCACGTCGTCAGTGAGTCTGGAGTGGCTACAGACCCGGAAAAGACGGCCTGCGTGAGGGCCTGGGCTGTTCCCACAACGGTTCCAGAGGTACGCCGGTTTGTGGGTTTCGTTTCTTACTACTGCCGGTTTGTACCCAACTTCGCAACCATTGCCAAGCCCTTGCACGTGTTGACGGCAAAGAACCAGAGGTTTTATTGGGGCCCTCTGGAGGAAGAGGCATTCCAGCAGCTGCGCTCAATTCTGACAGATGCACCACCATTGGCCTTTCCAGATTTTGGCCTCCCCTTTATCCTGGACACGGACGCCAGCGATGTGGGCATCGGCAGTGTTTTGTCGCAAGTCCAGCAGGGTCGGGAGGTGGTTATCGCCTACGGTAGTCGCGTACTTTCATCAGCGGAGCAGCGCTACTGCGTCACACGTAGGGAACTCCTGGCAGTCGTTCACTTCGTGCAGCAATTCCGACCCTACCTGTATGGCCGCAAATTTACGGTCCGCACTGACCACGCGGCCTTGCAGTATTCGCTCCGCATCGACCAGCCTTCGGGCCAGCTGGCCAGATGGATAGAGCGCCTGCAGGAGTACAGGTACCAAGTGGTGCATCGCAAAGGGACCAGACACGCCAACGCAGACGCATTGTCCCGACTGGCGCCCCAGGGCCCTTGTGCATGCACCACAGGCGGGGCACGCTGCAAGGAAGCGAGGTCGGAGGGGACGGTCATCGCTCCCGTACTTACGGCGGAAGGCGCACAGGGTGAAGTCCAGCTGACCGACCACGACCTGGGCCTGACCTTGGACGATTGGAGACGGCTACAGCTGGAGGAAGCCCCACTGCGAACGCTACGCGCCTCAGCAGAGGCAGGGGGGGAGGAGTACATCGTATGGGAGGACCTCCTCATGCGATGGGACCCGACAAGGCGCCGGCGATGCCTGGTAGTTCCGGAGTCGCTGCGTCAACAATTGGTTATGGACGTACACGGCCGCCAGCTGCTGCACCTGGCAGGGCGGAAGACACTGTACACATTACAGGGTCGGTACTTTTGGCCAGCTATGACCACTGACGTGCATCGATGGGTCGCTACCTGCGTCGAATGTGCGCGGCGAAAGCCGCCACCCCGGGTAAGCCGGGCGCCCCTACAGCCCATCACGGTGACCAGGGTCAACGAATTGGTTGCGTTGGACATCCTGGGACCACTGCCGGTCACGCCACGGGGAAATAAATACCTGTTGGTCGGAGTCGAGTACTGCACGAGGTGGCCGATGGCGTGGGCCCTCCCGGACCAAACGGCACAGACCATCGCCGATGCCTTCGTGGGAGGCTATGTCCTTGATAAGGGGGCACCGGAGCGGTTGCTCACGGATCAGGGCAGGAATTTCTCCTCACGGCTATTGAAGGACGTCTGCTCTATCCTGGGCACTAAAAAGGTCCGAACATCTCCATATCATCCCCAGACCGATGGGATGGTAGAGCGGCTTAACCGCACCATAGCGGCCATGCTGTCCCAAGTGGTGGACGAAAACCATTCCGACTGGGACCTCCACATTCCATCGGTCTTAGCGGCGTACAGGGTGGCCCCACACGCGGCAACGGGGTTCTCGCCGTTTTTCCTGATGTACAGACGGGATCCCGTTCCGCCTATTGAGGTGCAGCTGACGGACATTCCCGCAAGAGCTGACGCATGGCCGAAGGCACTAAAGACCTCCCTCATTTATTTGAGAGGCCCGCCAAGCAGCCGAGGCCGCATCGGCCACGAGCCAAGAGAGTAATGTATGGATACGGGAGAGGACAGTGTCAGCCAAGCCTTTTAAAGTCGGGGACCAGGCATGGCTACACTGTCCTCAGGTGCCGGTTGGCCTCTCACCAAAGCTGCACCGACCCTGGAAAGGGCCGGTCGAGGTCATTAAAGCACTCCGACCGCAGTGCGTCCAGGTCCAACTGGGTAAGCGACGATGGTTTGTACACCCCACCCGCCTTAAGCCATACATCTCTCCACCGTCATCTTCACCAACATCACCACCAACATCACTGCCAACATCATCATCATCCCTACCCAGGCCAAGGTCGCCGACCACCCCGCGCTGACCGGCAAGGGGTTCGGTGCCCTGTGTTCCCTTGTCACCTACAGCACCCCATGTGAGGCCTGACGGAGCGGCGGCACGAGCGGGGGCCGGAGAGACAGCGGCGCCAGGCACGGCAACACCGGCACCACCGAACCAGGGACCGTGACGAGAGGGCCTTCGAAGGAGGGGGCCGCCACGGTCATCTGCTGCCTGTGGATGTCCGGGCTGTTACGGGATGCTGGCTGGAGACCTGGGCAGGCCGCGCAATTGATTTTGTTGTGTTATATTGCATTGTATGGTTGTGGGGGGGTTAAGGGCTGTCGTCACTGTCAGTGGTGGGGGGCATGGGGAGACTTAAATGGTCCATGGAGGAGGCAGAACCGAGGACGGTTTTTTTTTTCCGGGGGGGAGGGTGATGTAGGGGTGTCAGGGGAAGGATTCCCACCAATAGGAGGGTTAGTGGGAGGGGTGATCGAGGAGATATAAGGGAAGAACGGGCGGGAAGAAGGGGCCTTTGGGCGGGAACGAGATTGGGACGGCTGGGGACAGGTGTGGATGGGAGAAAAGGATTAAAAGACGGAACCCCTGCAATCTTGTCGGCTCTCCTTTACAAATACAGTTACACATCGGAATCACCACGCTCATCAGCATCTTGGAGCCGCTTTCACCCTCGGCTTCATGTGGAGCTCACAAAGAGCTCCCCGCTCTGTCGTCTCAGCCCCGCTCAGAGTCGGTGCCGGTGATCGGAGCTGTGGAGGTGAAATGCGCCGGGCTTTGCGAGTCGCGCGTGGGGCAGCTCCGTCTGTTGCAGGGCCAGCGTCGCCTCTCAGCTTAAACATAAATTTCCAGGCCTCTTCTGTGAGTCCATTTGCTCTTCAGCTCCTCCATCCCCTTCCAACTGAAGCCATTGCTCTCCAACCTGCAGCACAGAGAGAGGTTCACGCTGACGCGGGTTCACACGGAGACTCGGGCAACTGCTCACAGTTCGAGACCCACGCAGCCCCCACAACCACGCTGGATGAAGGTCTCCCCATGCCATGAGATTTGCTTTACCATACTTCACCACGCAAGTCATTGCAGGTCTGTGATGGCAGGGACTGCAGATCAAGGATCGTAGTATAGTTCAAGGGTAGATTGTGCTGCACACTGCAGTCTGTTGCCCGCAACTTAGCTCTGCTGCCTATAACGCCTGTGGTTATGTGCGGTGGTCAACCATCTAAGCACTATCCAGGCTATGTGCCTGAATATTAAATGCACTGGAATACATCCACTACTAATCCCACTTCTGGCAATGGCTCTCATAGCACATAAACGTCATGTGAAGGAGGCCCATTGCCCAAAACGTTGCTTTTCCATGTTTTTTTCTGTTAAGGCCACAGTGTTACTAACGAATCTAAGTTCTTTAGCAGCAAAGAGCATGCGAGACACGAGTAGCAGAGCTTACTTGAGTGTCCTCAATGCTTTGTTGGTGATCATGATGTCATGAAGAGCTGGGATCGATTTGTCCGTCAGTGAGCAGTTCGACAGACTACAGGAAGAGAAGAGGCACTGAGTGGGGTGAAATTGGAAAATAGTGTACACTCACAAGAAATGGAGAGCAACGCAACATCCTTTTTTACAATGACAAGGGTGGAAATATCGTAGAATCAGTTAAACAAGCGGGAGGGAGTGATCATCGCGGACCCAGGAACGCAACCCTATTTGTCTATTATTTGTTTAATGTGGCTTTGTCCAACACGGCATTTTACAGGAACGTAACCTAGTGCATTTGGCGAGGTCTGCCTGCGCAATATATTGTATTAAACATCGCGTTTGTCCATGAAAGGCCACTAGATACAGGCAGAGTAGCCAGAATCAAAATCTGACTATTTATTTATATTGGAGGCCAAGGCTGGTTTAAACTGTATATTGGGTAAGGATAAAAATAATGTTAAAATGTATAGGGTTGACATATAAGAGCCATTGGTGACTTGATGGCTTTAATAAGGGTCACGTTGTGGTGTTATTAATGTAAACGTATGGGTGGGCAATAAATATCAAGATCTCTGCCGTTCGTTATTTAAATTCTTAATTGTCATTGATGGCGTTAAATATAAATGGATTATCCAAAGCGTGCTTATCTGGCTTCCAACATCCGGTAAAACCGCTGCAAATGTTGTACCAGTCCGGAGATCGACACCATGTGCGTGACAACACGAGTAGCTGTGCTTTGTTTCAGTGTCAAATAATATATATAGTACATTATACATACTCTTTGGTTTTTTCGGTAAAGTGACGTAGGTATAAAATAAAAATAACCAGAGTATGGATACCTGCAGTCACGAAAACTTCAAATCTAGATAGTACATTATACACTACATACAACAAGTTAAACAATACAAATACTGCACGTACAGTGAGGGAAAAAAGTATTTGATCCCCTGCTGATTTTGTACGTTTTCCCACTGACAAAGAAATGATCAGTCTATAATTTTTTAATGGTAAGTTTATTTGAACAGTGAGAGACAGAATAACAACAACAAAATCCAGAAAAACGCATGTCAAAAATGTTATAAATTTGTAATGCGAGCGTAAATGGGGTTGTTGCTGGGCTCTGGTCCAATCACACGGCCCGGGGTATTGGGGGGCGGAGCCTGGTCTGCGGGGCGTGTGGGAGGGGCCACTGTTCACCTCGGCTCCAATGGGAGGCGAGGTGAATGGGGGCGGAGCCAGCGGGGTAGTATGGGAAGGCCAGATCTGACGATCCGGAAGGGGAGGAGTCAGGGTCACGTGGGGGGAATGTATATAAGTTGGAGCCCGGAAGAGGTCGGGGCAGTCGGGGAAGTTAAGAGGCTAAGCCACGTTGGGTGGTGAGGAAAGATCCGCGCCATCGGCCACGTGGCCGAAGAACCTCAGCACGGCGTCGGCCAGCGGTGTGCGGGAATAGAGGAGCTAATGGGGGAGCGTACGGAGCACGCGAGAGAGAGAGAACGTGCGTGGCACATGAGAGGGAGCGTGCGTGGGGCGCGCGCGAGACGACACTGGCCCGAGAGGAGACCAGTGGGGGGTGCGGAGAAGAACCTAAATAAAAGTCAAGCGGAGACCGGCAGTGCCTGACGGAGTCTTTTATTACTAATTGATTTGCATTTTAATGAGGGCAATAAGTATTTGACCCCTCTGCAAAACATGACTTAGTACTTTGTGGCAAAATCCTTGTTGGCAATCACAGAGGTCAGACGTTTCTTGTAGTTGGCCACCAGGTTTGCACACATCTCAGGAAGGATTTTGTCCCACTCCTCTTTGCAGATCTTCTCCAAGTCATTAAGGTTTCGAGGCTGACGTTTGGCAACTCGAACCTTCAGCTCCCTCCACAGATTTTCTATGGGATTAAGGTCTGGAGACTGGCTAGGCCACTCCAGGACCTTAATGTGCTTCTTCTTGAGCCACTCCTTTGTTGCCTTGGCCGTGTGTTTTGGGTCATTGTCATGCTGGAATACCCATCCACGACCCATTTTCAATGCCCTGGCTGAGGGAACGAGGTTCTCACCCAAGATTTGGCGGTACATGGCCCCGTCCATCGTCCCTTTGATGCGGTGAAGTTGTCCTGTCCCCTTAGCAGAAAAACACCCCCAAAGCATAATGTTTCCACCTCCATGTTTGACGGTGGGGATGGTGTTCTTGGGGTCATAGGCAGCATTCCTCCTCCAAACACGGCAAGTTGAGTTGATGCCAAAGAGCTCCATTTTGGTCCAATCTGACCACAACACTTTCACCCAATTGTCCTCTGAATCATTCAGATGTTCGTTGGCAAACTTCATACGGGCATGTATATGTGCTTTCTTGAGCAGGGGGACCTTGCGGGCGCTGCAGGATTTCAGTCCTTCACGGCGTAGTGTTACCAAATGTTTTCTTGGTGACTATGGTCCCAGCTGCCTTGAGATCATTGACAAGATCCTCCCGTGTAGTTCTGGGCTGATTCCTCACCGTTCTCATGATCATTGCAACTCCATGAGGTGAGATCTTGCATGGAGTCCCAGGCCGAGGGAGATTGACAGTTCTTTTGTGCTTCTTCCATTTGAGAATAATCGCACCAACTGTTGTCACCTTCTCACTCCGTACACTTCAACTCACAACTCCCCATCAACATCACTCAATGTCCCTCCGCTCGCTCGCTCCGCTGGCTTCGCTCGCTCTCCTGCTCCTCCAGCGATCCTCCTCTCTGCTCTCTCTCTCTCTCTCCAGCACGGTCGCTCTTTGTTAACTCTGTCGTCCCACTCCATCGTAACTCTCCGTCGTCTCTCTCCACCAAGGTCTGTTACTCCGCTATCCTATGCTGTATTCTCTCTATCCACTGCTACCGTACACTGTATTCTTTGTCCACTGCTACCTTATACTGAACTTTCTATCCAGTGCTACCCTATGCTATACTCACTCTATCCACTGCTCTGTCTCTCCATCCGTTCGTCACTCGTCCCAGGCACCAACTCCCGTTTCACTCCACGCTCTCCGCCTTTATCCCTGAACCAATTCCCCTTAATTAATTGGGTCGAACACCATATGAGACGAGGCTCCAAAGAAAGCTGTCTCTGGTGTGGACCAATCAGTTTCAAAGACAATGCATAAATTACCAGAGTATTGTGTTTTTGTTTGCATTTGACTGCAAGTATTGTGTTTAATGTAGACATGATTCCTTGCAAAAGGTGTCAGTTTTGTTGCCAGAAAAAAAGGGGAAAACCCCTATTGGTAAAATACACACTGTTATAAAAAAATGTCATTGTCACAATTACCTTTATTTTTCAAATGACAATGGAACCAAATATAAGTCACTCAGGTAGACGTGAACAACTCTAAAAACACAATTCTACCTTTCATTCAGTTAGATAACATTGAACAACCTGTATAGAATATCTTAAATGTCCATGAGTTAAATATATTTGCCTCATGTACATTTTAAACAGGAGTTATAAGTAATGCAAAGTGGTCTGTTATTATTAAACTTTAAAACAAGTGAAGTTTTCCCTTGTCTTTTACAAGATCTTTCAGAAAGCAATAGTTTGTGTCACATCTACAGGTACATAACATCAACAGCTATAACCAAATCTTATTCAAGAGTTTAATAAAACAAGTGCCATAAATCCAAGTGCATTAGTGTGCTTTAGGCTTTTCACTGTTAATAGTGACAGATGTTACCGTTCAAAACACTCAATTTCAGATTGATCAAGGAACAGATAACTTGCTGACACAAATGAGAAGGGTGATACTTGAGGGCAGTGGTTGAGATGCGTAAAATGTCACGCAAGTGGGAGTCACTCATCCTTGACTTCAATCGGTTCTTGTTTAAGTTCATGACTGAGAATGTTTGCTCACACAAATATGTGGAGCCGAATAAACACAGAATTTTCTTAGCGAATGACCGCATTTCTGGAAACCTGCTTTTGTCCAGCTGCCGGTAAAAGTCAACAAGAGAACACTGCTGGTGTTTTCCGCGGCCCTCATCGTCACACTGCAGCTCAAAGAGCTCCAGTTGCAGCTGTGGATGAGCATCATCAGGGTCCACGGAGAAGGGAGAAGAGAAAAGCAACATGTCCTTTTCAATAACTGCAAAGTCCCAAAAGCGTTTGTTAAATTCCACAGAAAGAGATGCGATAGCTTTTGCATAACTCTTCATTTGTGCACCGATGTTGTCCTGTGGGAAACTGTCAATGACCTCTTTCAAAGCTGGGAAGTATGCAGCGCAGGGCTCTGTTTGGGACAAGTGTCTTTGGAAAAGTTGCAGTTTGGTTCCAAAGGCCTTGATATGAGCATATAGCTGGCTCACCACTGCATCTTTTCCTTTAATATTAACATTCAGCGCATTCATATGCTTCGTTATGTCAACCAAAAAAGCCAGATTTGCCAGCCATACAGGATCGGACAGTTCTTTCATTGGTTGTCCCTTCTCACCCAAAAAATGTCCAATTTCCTCTTTGAGAGAGAAAAATCGCTGCAGTGCGGACCCCCGACTTAGCCACCTCACATCGTTGTGATATATTACGTCACCGTATTCAGCCTGGATGTCACGCAAGAACTGCTGAAACTATCGGTGGTATAGAGCTTTAGAGCGAATAGAATTGATTGCCTTTGCCACTGGTTTCTTAACATCGTCAAATTTGAGATGTTTGGCGCAGAGAGCCTGCTGGTGAATGATACAGTGACGTTTAATAGCGTTACCTGCTTCTTCACTGACTTTATTGCAGATCAGTGTGGACAATACACTTCGCTCACCAGCCATGGCAGGTGCACCATTGGTAATGCTCCCAGAAACTTTACTCCATGGTAGTTTCATATCATCAACAGCTTCACAAACAGAAACGAATAAATCTGTTCCTCTGGTTTGCCCTTTAAAGCTTTTGAGGTCAAGCAGCTCCTCCGTCACGTTCATGTTGTCATCAACTCCTCTTTAAAAAATAAGTAGTTGTGCAGTGTCAGATGCATCGGTGCTTTCATCACAGGCTAATGAGAAATAATCAAAATCCACTCCCCTGTCCCCCAGTTGTTTCTGAATATCTGACGATATGTACTCAACTCTCCGTGCCACAGTGTTGCGTGCCAGGCAAACATTCATAAATTCTTGCTTCTTCTCGGGGCAAATGTTCTCCACCATTTTCATGACAGTTTTTGATAAATGCACGTTCAGTAAAAGGTTTGCCATGTTTAGCTATTAACATGGCCACTTCGTAACTCGCTTTGGTGATGTTTTCCTTTGACTCACAGGCCTGCGTGAAGAATCGCTGTTGCGATGCTAGAGCAGCTTGGAGTTGCTTCACTTTTTCAGCGCGGTCACTCCCTGTTAGCTTGTCGTATGTTGTAGCATGTTTAGTCTCGTAGTGTCTCTTTACGTTGAAATCCTTAAACAAGGCAACCGTCTCTTTACAAATTAGACAAACACAATTGCCTCGATTTTCAGTGAAGTATTGTAATTCCCACCGCTCCTGAAAGCGGCGGCCCTCACTGTTAACTTTTATCTTTTTTTTTGCAGTCGCCATGGCAGAAATTATTCGAGAAGGGTTCGCGGCACGGATGCAGAGCCAGATAGCATTAGAATAGTGCTGCCACCGTGTGGTGAAAGGAGGAATTACATCTTTATAGTTTTATGATTTATTTATTCTGACAGAGCTAGCGAGCCATAAATAGCACATTATAAGACCGAAGCTGCGGGCCGTATGAAATCTGACCGCGGGCCGTGATTGGCCCGCGGGCCGGACTTTGGACATGCCTGAAATAAACCTACCATTAAAATGATAGATTGATCATTTATTTGTCAGTGGGCAAGCGTACAAAATCAGCAGGGGATCAAATACTTTTTTCCCTCACTGTATATACATTTTTCATGACTAATAACTAGTCATAGAAACAGTAAATATACAGTGCGATCGGGCGAAAATTTCGTGCAATTCGGTGTTCGCCAGAGCACCGGTCTGAAGGCTGCATCAGTCCAACGATTGTCAAATACAAGTTGTTGTTGTCAAACACAAGTTGTTGTTGTCAAACACAAGTTGTTGTTAAACACGTGTTGTTGTGAAACAAGTTGTTGTCAAACACAAGTTGTTCTTCTTCTTGGTTCTTTCGGTAAAGTCACGTATAAGGGAAAAACCAAGTTTATTTATTTATTTTATTATGTTTTGTTTTATTATTTCCCTTCTACGTGACTTTACCGAAAGAACCAAGAAGATGAATCCCTGCAGACACGAAAGCTTTAAATCGAAAGTCGTTGTCAAACACAAGTTATTGACAAGAGCGGAGTACGCACATCATCCCATGTAGAGTCGTCGATATTGGAGTGGTGAGTGCGGTACAGTAAATACAGTCACTTTTTACAGCAGGATAGTTATTTTGTATTTGTATATTTATTTAAGCGATTTTCACATCGCAAACTATTTTAAAAAAGATATATACAGAACACCTATAAACATCTTATTCAAGAATGTGCAAAAATAAACTATTTTAAATAATGATGCGATTATCTGCTATTTTTGAAAATCCAGTTCCCCCTTCCCTCTGAAGCCGCTGGATAATTTAATCAATGATCTACTGTATTAATATAATATAGTTTAAAACAATATCATTGGTTAGAGTAGGTAATGTGACAATTGTAATTGCATTGTTATTTAATAGTGGTTAAAAGTGCTGTAATAAGTGTGGCTAATAACTTAATTGATGAGTGCATAAAAAATAAAGTTATAATAGACGTTAAAAAACAACATTATTATGCTATACTGAGTATCTTTGTGTTTTGCGTCCATATATGTTTATATATAATTGTTTAGGTGTGCTTATATTAGTGTGTGTGCATCAGGACATTACTCACTCTAACGTCTCCAAACTTCCTTCTCTCCCAAACATCCCATCCGCTAAAAGTCGGAGTCCGCTGTCTCCGATCGTGTTGAAACGCAGCCTAAACCCGGGTGGATGGGAGAAGGGACAGCGCTGACTCACTGAGCCTACGGGAACCGCGGAGTCAAACACGTGGTGAGTGAGGGACACTCACAAAGGTGGTGAACATGACCAGAGCACACACGTTCATGAGCAAAGCTGCTCATTGTTTAATGCTTCTGTGTTATACATTATATATATAACAGGTGGCTTTCACAAATATCAGTTTACTCACAATCATCCATTCAATTATACTGCACTTTTCTAATATTAAAAGTGTTTGTGTTTTCTCAACACAAGGTTACAACAGAGGATCACACACAAGTACATTTTCATTGAGGAACACAGGGAGATGTTTACAATGAATTAATGTATCTGCTAACAATATGAATATTGCTTTAGCCGACGTGTTAAACTAAAGAAATGTGTTAAGATTACAGTAAAACATTTTGAAAGTGGACTCGATTAAGCAGGACAGCAAAAGTAAATGTGTTCACATTTAAATGTTTACTTCACGACGCGTTGCACCAACAATTAGCACAGTTCGTGCACAGAGCACATGTGAGAAACGAACAGCAGAGCTTACCAGAGATTATTCAAACCTGTGTTGGCTTTCAGGATGACACTGAGAGAGGAAACCGACTTGTCCGTCAGGGTGCAGGCAGACAGACTGCAGGGAGAGAAGAGACTGTTACTGGGGGCAGAGAGGATGGGTGGAGGGTCTGGGCACAGAGTGGGGGATGGTGAGGGATGGTGAGAGGTGGTGGTGGTTGACGGAACAGTGGTTGAGGGTCGTGTTTGTGCTTATAGACTATACATTGTAATATTACACTATGTATTATTCTACCAACCCTACTGTATATCACACTGCTGTATATTCACTATACAATTACGATACTATATATTACTTTTTACATTGTATAAAACATTACAATTGTATACTATTTATTATTATACAATCATCTATACACTATACCATTGACCGCCGCGTGAAAGATACTAAGAGGAAGCAACAAAATATGTCAATGGGAGAGTGGTAGTAGGAAACTTGCAGCGGAGCAAAGAATACATTCCCTGTGGAGAGGAATTTAGCATATTTGTAATAAAGGACTCTCTCTCAGATGTCGATCTCCGTTGTCCTTTATTGGGTTCGTAGAATCTCGATACCACGGCGTCTTGCTCAGGCCCGCGTCCCGCTTGACGACCTCTCCACAGCCCTCGGCTGCTCCGTTGTGCAGTCTCCCTGCTGCTCCAATATGCAGTCTCCCTGCTGCTCCGTCAGGCAATCCTTGCAGCCACACCACTGCCCCGCTATCTAGCGTCACTGCTGCCCCTTACCCAGCTAGCCTCTCACTGCCCCTTTGGCTCTCTTCGTCTGACACCGATGGCTGTCGGTGTCGACGTCTCCCACCGCGTGGAGACCGCGCCACTCTCTCCGTCTTGCCCAGCGTGGCCTCCTCGTGTTTCACTCCGTCTCAACTCCCCCTTCCCCTTCCGGTTCTCTCCCTAAATCCTATCCCCCACGTGACCCTAACTCCACCCACTCCCCACGTGACCCAGACTCCGCCCCCCTCAATCCTTGCTCGCATTACATATTTATGGAAAATGCAGATATGCGATTAGTACTACTTGTGAAATGCGTAAGAGGTTTGGCGAGGGGTTTAAAGTCATTATGCAGGATTAGCAGCATCAAAGGGAGGGGGTAGGGGTAGCATTACTAAAGAGAAGGAATGTTAATAGTATGTATCTGCAGTAACTAAACCACCACGTAAACAACTAAGGTATAAACTATATAGTATCATTAGTATACTAAATATACTCTTCAATAAGCTGAGCTACTAACAGTAAGTAATACATTACAATTCTACGTCGCAAAAAATATAATATGCTTCCAGCTAAACTTTATTCTCTTACATCACACGGGTATACCCCCCGTACCATATACTGCCATAGACAAACCCAACATTAAATTATATACTGTATTATAATACACCACTCTATACCTTATACATTGTAATATTACACTATGTATTATTCTACCTACCCTACTGTATATCACACTGCTGTATATTCACTATACAATTACGATACTATATATTACTTTTTACATTGTATGAAACATTACAATTGAATACTATTTATTATTATACAATCAGCTATACACTATACCATTGACCGTCGCGTGAAAGATACTAAGAGGAAGCAACGAAATATGTCAATGGGAGAGTGGTGATCAAACCACACAATTCTCGTTGAAACCTTCTGCAGCCAGGCCACCAAGATTATATGGCTTGCCAAAGATACATAAAGAAGATACACCTCTTCGTCCCATTGTCTCTACTATCAACTCCCCCACCTACAAACTGGCTCGTTTTTTGTCTGAAATCCTTCGGCCTTTCACTGGAAAACCCACCTCTGCGGTACTAAAATCTACTGACCTGGTATCGACAATCAAGGGAATTTTCCTGTCCCCAGACGACCTGCTTGTCAGTTTTGATGTGGTTTCCTTATTCACCAAAGTGCCTGTACCTGACACTATCGCAATCATTGAAGACTTGGTTCATCAAGGACTGAATACGGGGGTACCCCCCC
>CM025660.2:11211948-11246036 GCA_014621495.2 Entosphenus tridentatus | reverse complement strand
GGGTGGGAGGGGCAGCGGGTCGCGGGGCGGGTGGGAGGGGCAGCGGGTCGCGGGGCGGGTGGGAGGGGCAGCGGGTCGCGGGGCGGGTGGGAGGGGCAGCGGGTCGCGGGGCGGGTGGGAGGGGCAGCGGGTCGCGGGGCGGGTGGGAGGGGCAGCGGGTCGCGGGGCGGGTGGGAGGGGCAGCGGGTCGCGGGGCGGGTGGGAGGGGCAGCGGGTCGCGGGGCGGGTGGGAGGGGCAGCGGGTCGCGGGGCGGGTGGGAGGGGCAGCGGGTCGCGGGGCGGGTGGGAGGGGCAGCGGGTCGCGGGGCGGGTGGGAGGGGCAGCGGGGCGGGTGGGAGCCTCTCGTCACGTGACGCAAGCGCCGCTGCCGCGCCCTTTGATGACGTCACCCGAGTTACCCCGAGCGACCAGCGGCCCAAGACGCGCGGCGATGAGCAACGGCGTGAGGAGACACAATAACACTAATAACACTACAAATACTACTAATACTGCAAATACTACTACTAGTAGTCAATACTACTGCTACTAACACAGACAGCACAAACAACAACACTAGTCACTACTAGTCACCACTACTACTAACACAGACACCACAAACACTAACACTAGTCGCTTCTAGTCACCACTACTACTAACACAGACCTCACAAACAACACTCGTCACTACTAGTCACTATTATTACTAACACGACAAAAACAAATACTCACTAACACTACTACTACACACTACAAATACTGCTCACTACGACTACTACTACCACAGAGACACTACAAACAATAATACTCTTACTAGTCACTACTACTAACACTGATACTAACACTACTACTGCTAGAGACACTACAAACAATATTACTCACACTACTACTACTAACACTACTACTCACTGCCAAAGAGACACGATTGCAGAAACTCACTGCAGTAGAGACGCATTCACTGTGACTACCCACACACCACACGACTCACAAATAACCCTACAGTCTCTATGCAGCACTCGACAGCACAATAACAACACATAATTTACCTCCCAAAAACGCAACTCACCACGATCGACAACAATACACGTGCATTTTAAGGACGCGTTTACAGTATTTTTTGCTGCTATACATTTCCACACGATAATAAACTTAATTGAGATTTCAATTGTGACCAGGTCGCTTCTGAAAAAAAGTGCTACATAGCTCAGTGGGCATTACCTGGTAAAATAAAACATAGTTTAATACTAACACAACTGCAAAATAGCTGAATTCATCGTTACGTCCCTTCGGTTCCGTTTCTTGGCTGCTGTTCCGTGATTACTCTTCACTGAGTGCCATCATTCCCGTGTAGCCGTGACGCCTCCTGCCCAAGCCCCCTCACTCTCCGTGGCAGTCAAAGATGATGCCCGCAGTATCCCGCGTGCGTTCTCTCTCACCCGTGTGCCCCCCTCTCAGTGAAATCCATGCATCTCTCCATGCTTGTTTGCACACTTTACATTTTCTGCGTTAGCGACCACATTTATGAGCCATGTCAGCAGTTCATGCTCATTCATTAAAAGAGTGAATACTCCCACAGACAACCGTTTGTTGGTAAGCATTACAAAATCCATGCGTATGTATGATTTTGCTATTTTCTTTTGCAGAATATTCCTCGGGCTTTGCCACCTCTCCCCATGTAAGATGAATTGTTACTTCAATTTAGTTAAATAGCTGCAGTGCTAAGCCACGTTACATACAACTAGCAACATGCAACTTATAACTCAAACATGTCATTTTAACCATAAGAAGCCGATGCTGCTTTTGTGTTACATCAAAAATCCGCTTGTAAAAACTGAGCAACAAAAACATTAACCTTGGAGCGAGGCAAGGCCTCATTGAAAATAACCGTGAGACAAGCCAACACACACACACAGTGGCCGTGTTGAAGCAAATGATCCTGGGACATGCGTATAAGTCAGTTGGTTAAATTAGACTTTAACCAGGTAAAACACAACGGCATTATCACTTACAGAATGCCACATTTTTGGGACATTTTACTATCCTTAAAAGAGCACCGTGTTATTAATGATCGTTTGCATTGTCCTTTACTGCTCGCCTTTTTGCGGCCTTTGATCTCGCAATGGTGAGATAGCTCCAAAAATGAGGCTGTCTCGTGCAGGCCATTCAGTTTCACGAAAAGTGCATATTTTATATTCTTGGTTCTTTCGGTAAAGTCACGTAGAAGGGAAACAATAATACAATAAAAATATAAAACAATAAAATTATCACGACGTTTCGACTGCAACACAAGCAATCATCATCAGGTGTGAAAAACAGCAAGAAAATTTGAAAAAAGTGGCGTTTTTTACTTAACGTCAGCACCACGGACAGCGATTTTGGCAGTTCAGATGGACGAGTCCATATATGTTCGGAAAAGAGGAGGGGGGATAGGAAGAGAATGGAATGCGGTCTGAAAGTCACCGTAAACGTGAACACAATCAATTATGGTTGATCAAATCCTTCCAATGACTGCTAAGCCAGAATCCATCTTCTCGGTTGAAATTGTCTCTGTGTTTGTATATGTGGATAGCCTCATGAATGAATCTCTCATGGTAGCCAGATGGCTTGCAGATAACCTCTGTCTTAGAGAAGTCAATGCCAAGTGAGCCCACTGAATTATAAATCGCTCCGTGGTGCTAACGTTAAGAAAACGCCACTTTTTTCAAATTCTCTTGCCGTGTTTTTCACACCTGATGATGATTGCTTTGTGTTGCAGTCGAAACGTCGTAAGAATTTTATTGTTTTATATTTTTATTATTTTATTGTTTCCCTTCTACGTGACTTTACCGAAAGAACCAATAATATGAATCCCTGCAGTCACGAAAGCTTTAAATCAAAATTTAGTGCATACTTTATCAAAGCATATTAGCGTTTTTTTTATATTACAGGTATGGGCTATGCCTTGTAATTGGTGTTTGGTGTTTGAACGTCTTAACACTTGTATTTATGCCAAAAAGATTAAAGGCGTTGCATCACTCAATGTATTTTATGTGTTTGTATTTTTCTTTACAGAAAAGGGGGTGAAGGTAAGTGAATGTTCTCTAAAACTATTTGAGGTGGTTGTTTTGGCTTAATGCATTAATGCCTGTGGCAGGGTACTGGTCCAGTAATGGTAAGAATCTAACGTTATTTTAAAAAAGGGTCAGACATGTGTGCTGGAATCATACTCCAAACTTCAACATTTGGGGAAAATAACCCACCAATGACAACTTGGTAGAACCACATTGCAACATCGGCAGACTAGGTCCATCTGTGAAATAGCACCTTCAAAAGATAGCAACAACCCCTGGTGCACTCGTTTGCATGTAAGGCCCATGAGCACTATTGGATAAGAGTAATTGCTTCAAAATACATTTTTAAAAGTTACAATTATATATAGAGTTATTCATATTAAAAAAATGAATGTGTTTATTGTTACAGGATAATTAAAATGCTGGATTGTATTTCGCTGCAGAATACTGATTCATCTCGCATATCTACCGGTGTCATATAGAACCATACACACGTGGTTTCTCTGGATGGGACCCCATCCTAGTGATGGTGTCATGTTTTTCCTGGTTAGGTGATGATATTCCACTGACATCTGTAAGAAAGAAGAAAAAGAAAAATGTCAACACAAAGTCAGGTCTGTAAATGCTTCATGTCCACTACTTCTTATATAATTGGCTGTGTTATGTTCTCTGAACAGTGCCTAACAAGAAACATTTTCACTGTTCACAGAAAGATTTACTGAAAAGACTGGATCCAACAGTGAAAAGGAATCGGAAATCCCAGCTTCAGTGGTCCAAAAGAAAAAGAAAAAGCAAGCACATGTCACAGGTAATGCTGCTGGATCATGTGAAATAATGCACTGCACATTATTCTCGGTCTTTACACACCCATTCAAAGATAGTCCACAGTCATCACTTGCAAAACTTTTCATGTGTAATGGAATACACATTTTTTTAAGGTCGGAAACAGCTGTGAATCAAAATCAACGAACAAAAAATTTAAAGTGCGCATAGAAGCATGGAGAGAAGCATACTTGCAATTACTGTGAGAGACAGGAAAAAACATGTGGATTATAAAATGCATGCAGGTTAATGACATCATCCGAACTGTTAAGCAAAGTCTGCTTGGCTTGGAAGCTTCATGATCAGAAGGTACGATGAACCGTGGTTGAGAATAATAACTAAGGAATGGAACATGTCCGAGAGAAAGAACACCGAGGAGGAGATTAAGTGATTAACCCGTGTGCTCGGTGCTGAATTGATTGTTGCAATGCAACATTGTTGGATTGATCATGGCTGTTGATACCTTGGGACTAAGGCTTTTCCGCTTTCCAAGCTGAGGCCATTACAAGCCAGACATGAACAGAGACTTCCTTATGAAATGCCACAGTTGCACAGTGGTGGTGTGAGAGGTATTTTTGTATAAGCAACATTCAAAGGCACAAAAGTATCTTAATATGATAACACAAAGCTGCAAACACATGTTGTGCAAGAAAGTCAGTTATGAATTTCAGTGTGATATTTTTTCTATTTCTGATGTCTTCTCTAGGCAATGATGAGACATTCTCTTATTCTATGGAACAAAATACCACAGGTCTGCCCGAAGATGAGAAGGTTACTCAAAAACCCAAAAAGAGAACCAAGTAAGACAATTCCATCAGTCTTTTGCTTATGATCAGAATATGGATATGTAGTATGCACATGTACATCCAACAGAGGTGGTAACGCGGCCCAGTGGTACCACATTTACCGCGTATTGCAGAGGCTTGCGGTTTGAACCCAGCAAGCCACTCTGGTAAAGACTGCGGGTCGATAACCATAAAAGACACGCCGACATCACGGTCCAAATTAAAATGACTCGCAATTTCCTTAAGTAGAAAACACTTGGCAATTGTCACATTGTGATTTTTGATGACTTCTGTGGTATTTTTTTTATTTTAAATATTTTTTTGTATATTTATTTAATACTAGCGGGAAGAACCCGGCGTTGCCCGGGGGGAAAATATATTTCAAAACTTGTCTTCTCTTAAAAACATAACATATACATATGTAGTGGGCACAAACGGACACTCAGACACGCGGGCTGGAGGCAACACATTTATTAGTCGACCGCGCTAACACAAAGGAGTAACTGCCCCTTTACCAGATGCTAACCTAAGGTGGTGGTCCACCGGGCTAATTACACTAGCTACACGGGGAGTAGCTACTACGGACAGGACCCCAGCTTGGGTCCTCGTCCCGGGTGGGTCTTCGTCTTCAGGCGGAGGCAGCACGTAGAGTCTTCAGGATGATAACAGCCCCGTCCCACTGGGGACCTGGCTCGCTCCGCCCCTAGCCATGACTCCCTTCTCGAACTCTCGAGGAGGTTCCCCCAGCCCCCCTTTTGGGGGCCCCCGGGTAAACATCTCTGGTCACGTGTCCTCCGGGGTCAACCAGAGTGCCGTGGAACCCCGTTCCCGAAGCCGGCACCCCCCTGTGCGCTCTATCCATTAGGGCTGGCAGTCCATGCTTGCTCAGCACCATGAGGCCCGGTACTGCATCCCCATTCATTTGTGTCCGTGATATCAATACATTGCATGGCGTGCCCCACACAGTAACAACCATCACCCCCCCTCCCCGTCGTAAAATTCAGCCGTCCCGGCTGACAACTCCCCCTTAGCAACTAACTATCAATCGACCTAACTATTAAACAAGAACAAAGTGGGCCTCAGCAAACCAAGAACAATAACAACAATTAACAATTAAATACCCAAACCCACGTATACAATATTTACACTATCAACAAATGTACAACCCAATGGGGAAAAAGGTAAGCCCCGACAACAACACACAACACCTAAAAAAAAAAATTTGACACGCGACACCGGAATCCCCTCCATCACCCACATCTCCCACCCTCACCGTGCAACAACGCCCACGAGCACAACACAGGCTAGGTTCAGCCAATAGCTGGCATGATACAACGAGCGCGACAGCCAACCGATAGTGTGGGAGCGTGTGAGCATGGGGATCACGAAGACCGAGTTTTCGAGCGAGTCCGTGTGGCAGGGCCCCCAGGGTAGTTGGGCGCGCCCTTCCTGGAGGAACCATTCAATAGAGTCGTCGAACCCGGCTCCTCACGGAGAACGGTTGGCCGGGCCGACATGCTCCCGTCCTCTGCAGCCAACGGAGCCGGTGCAGACGGAGAATGGGCCTCGTCAGTCGCGCGGCACCTGAGTAAGGAGTCACACAATGCCGCCGAGGGTCGATCACAGTGGGCACATCCCCCAGCTCGTCCGACACATCAGACACTCGGCCACCGCGTTTTGGAGATGGGATGAATACACGAGGAGCGATGAAAGATTTTAGTTGCGACGGATGAACAAACCATGTCCGCCGACTGAACCGAATCTGAACACACTGTGGTCAGACCACCCGAAGCACATCGACCGGTCTCCTCCAGGATTTAAGCAATTTGGACGATGTCCTTACCGGCACCTGAGGACAGTGCAACCAAGCTCTCTCGCCAGCAGCTCAGGCATGGGTGGAAGTATGGAAACCCCTCAGCTGCTCGTTAGCCAATTAGCGTGATGCAGAGTTTCCCTGGAAGCCTCGCATGCTTCGGAAAGCTGAAGGGTAAGGCGAATGGCATCTGAGATCGTGGACTTATTTTTGTTGGGCGCAACACGTAATTGGACATCAATTGAGGGGTCATGGTCTCTGCCGTACATGAGAAAGAATGGTGAGTAGCCGGTGGACATGTGTGGAGCCATCCTATAGGCGGCCAATACGCAAAGCATATTGTAGCGCAGCATGGTCCGAGCGCACTGTAAATCATCTGCCGTACAGGTAGGGGCGGTATTGTTGCACAATAAAAATGATCGCCAGTAATTCCCGGCGCGTGACACAGTAGTGCTATTCAGCTAGCGACAACACCCTGCTGCCGTATGCAACGACACACTCCACCCCGTTGACAACCTGGGACAGAACTGCGCCGATGCCGGTGTTGCTCGCGTCTGTGTCAAGGATGAACGGCGCAGCAAAGTCAGGGTAGCGGAGGGGAGGGGCGTTCACCAGGGCCTCGCGGAGCGCAACAAATGCGGCCTCATCCTCCCGCCAATGAAACTTCTGACCTTTAGCCGTCAAAGCGTGGAGGGGTTTCACGATGGTGGCGAACCCGGCGACAAAACGGCGATAATAGGACATGTTATCTGATCCCATCTGTGAAGGATGTCATCCCTGACATCGAATACCCCGGCGTCTACAAACTAAGCTGTGTCTGTGGCAATAGTTATATTGGGGAAACTAAGCGACATGTCTCGGACCGTGTTCATGAACACAAGGCAGATCTGAAACATGGTAGAACCAATACCTCGGCTGTGGCTGATCATTGTTTTAATGTGGTGGGCTCACACGATATTGATTTCTCTAAAACGAAGGTACTTTGCAAACCCACTGGCTATCAACAAAGATTAATTCATGAAGCCATCCATATATATAGACACAGACAATTTCAACCCAGAGGATGGGTACAAACTTAGCAATCATTGTAAGGATGTTATTAACCAGTTAAAGTCATAACTGGCTGTGATGTTCCCATCTTCCGATGTTAGTTGTTATTTTAAGCTCTTCGATTTTATATTAACAGGTTCAATTTCTCACACCAACACAGCCACCTTCGCGTGCCGTACCTTGACATGGCGGTGGCTCTGCAATCTTACATTAACATGCTAATTTCTCACATTAACATAGCCACCTCAGCGCGCTTGCCGTGGAGGCCGCTCACCGATCTTACATTAACATGCAAATTTTTACCTGGCAGCCCTTTAATTTGTGGAAACCCACTGCCAATCACGGTCGCTGCCCATCACTCAGATCACACGAATTCTGTGGCAAGGTTATGTAAATAATTTCCGAAATTATGGTAGCAGATGTTCTTGTATCAATGAGCACCCACACCTCAACACCCTGCACGATCCCAATGACTGCCGATGATCCCGCCGCCGCAGCGATGATACGATGCCCCAACGCCGACCACTGACCCAGACGCTGCGGCCATCCGCCACCCGCCACAACCCAATTCTCATGCTCAGTAACACGGCGAGGAGTAACGATACATGAATCCGACCCGGCACGTGAACAAGATGCATGAGGTGACTGTGACGGCCGGGTGTGTGATGCATCGTGACTCGCCCATGGACTCGGAGGTGCAGAGGTCGGTAGAGTGGAAGATGATGCCGTCGTGGAGAATTTCCCCTGGTCGGTGCGGCATCCCCTGAGATATGACCCGGCTGGCCACACTTACAACAGACGATGAGAGCATTCCTTGGACGAAGAAGAGTCCCACCCCATTGGTATCGCTCCCCTCAACGATCTGCATCGCCTTTCCCGCGAGAATCAATGTTGACCGATGCCCTGAAAGTCCTGCGCAAGCAGCCACCCCAACTCGCCGCCGCAAGTTAAAGTGTGCTTGATTGCATCGCGCAACCTTGAGTGAAGATAAGTCATCCTCTTCCATGGCGGGCAGGAAAATATCCAATTCTTGGGCTAGCATCAAAATGAGCTCCAGCACCAAAGAGTCCAATCCAATTTGGCTTGAGTTGTTCCTACACCCAGCCAGCAAAATGGCGGCTGCCCGCACGGACTGGAGCTCCCCCACTTCCCGCACTCAGCAGCCAACAGCGGCGGGGCTGTCCGGATGCGGCTCTTGCACTCCAGCGTCTTCCTCTGGCTCCTCCATGTCCAACTACACCACCAACGCTGCTGCTGCAGACAACAAGTCCGCGAGGCAGGCGCTGCGCATCCGGCGTGCTTATCCCAACGACGGTAGCGCGGAGACGTCAGTTTCCTCCTGCTGTTCCGCCAGGAGAGCCTCCTCAGGAAAATTCTCCGGGGTCGCAGTCCCCGGGGCTGTCTGGGGAATCACTTCCCCGCTGTCTTCCTCGTCGGAAGACACCATGGCAAAAAGTTTCTTTCTCGTGAGCATCGTACACCATTAGAAGTTTCCGCTAAATTATTTTAAGCACTTCTGACACCAGATGTGGGTTTACTGTGAGACACCAACTCAGGAGGCAACATGTTTATTTTATGGACCACAACAGGATAACTACATAAACCAGGTCAGGACAGTCGGCACACTGCCTGACCCACTGTGCTGAGCATGAAGAACGAAGACCCAGGGGAAGATGTAACACGGAGGACTCCATTCCAACAGACAGCACCGACCCAACCTCGGGACCTCCCTTTTATGCCCCCCAGCGTGGCCTGGCTCCGCCCTCGGCCACTCCCCCTTTTGGAACCTACCAGAAGGTTCTGGGCCATACCCCACGTGTCCCTTCTGTCACCTTTGCCAGCCAATTGGGCTGCTATATTCTCAGATGCCCCCCCCAGCTACCAGAACTACGCCCCCTAGGGACCCGTTGCATGACATTGCATGCCCTACTGGCGGAGAGGGCTACTACACTCCCAGCTCCCCTATCAGTAACTGGTGCTAAGCACCATAGTAACCAATTCTATGTCACTACATCAGTATCTATTGAATATTTAGTCGTATATATTAACTCTATAGTAGTATCTACTGACTACAGTAGCAACTACGAACTCTATAGTAGTGTAGTGGATTCAACTGAGTTGCAGACGTACTCTTTGGACACATTTATTAACACCAACACAAAGGCGTAACTGCCCCTTTACCAGATAACAAACCTATGGTGGTGGAACACCAGGCTAACTACACTAATCACACTGGGAGTAGCTACAATGGACAGGACCCCGGCCTGGGTCCAGGTCCACCTTCTCGAATCCTCGCCCGACACGTGACCACCCCTAGCCCCCCACTTGGGGCCCCTGTGTAGATCTTACCCGTCACGTGCCTTCCAGGGTCAACCAGAGTGCCATGGCCTACATTAACCCCATTAATGGCCGGCACCCTCACACCCCCTCCTATAGGGGACAGCACCGCATTCCGAGCGTGGTGCCACTCAGCGCTCTATCAGCGCTCACTGAGCCCCTCTAGGGATGTAAGTACAGAACAACAACATGAGAAAAAAATGCAGTAAACCGCGCATGCTCAGAATCCCCTCCATCGCCAACATCTCCCACCCTCACCGTGTAACAACACCCGCAATAAAGGCTAGGTTCAGCCAATAGCCGATACGGCCTACCAAGTGTGACAACCAACTGACAGTGTGGGAGTGTGTGTGTCTGGGGATCACGAAAACCGAAGAGTTTTTGATCGAGTCCTTGTGGCCGGGCCTCCAGGGGAGGTGGGCTCGCTCTCCCTGGGGGTCCCGGGGGGAATATGCAAATGTCCCGTCAAAACCGGCTCCTCACGAAGAGCAGTAGGCCGGGTCGATGGGTTCTCCTCTCCCGAATCCAGTGGAGACGGCGCAGGCGGCTCGGGGAACGTCAGACGTGCGGCACCTGAGGACGGGATCACACGACTCCGCTGAGGAGCAACCTCAGCGGGCACACACCTCAGCTCGCCGGACACATTTAACACTCAGTCCCTGCGGTGTAGAGATGGAATGAACTCGCGATGAAAGGTTTGAGGCTTGAGGGATGTACAAACCAACTCTGCCGCCCCAAGCGGATCTGGACACACTGTGGTCAAACGACCCGAATCACATCAACTGGCCCTCTCCAGGGTTTTAACAATTTGTGCGACGTTACCCACCGGTACCTGTGGACAGTGCAACCAGGCTCTGTCCTCAGGCGCCCACTCATGTGCAGAAGTACGGAAACCCCTCAGCCGCTCATGGGCCAATTGGTGCGAATCGGAATTTACCCTGGAAGCTTCCGGCGATTCGGAAAGCTTTTGAAGGGTCAAGCGCACGGAGTCAGAAATTTTCGATTTAGCCTTGTTGGGTTGGCTTGTAACTGAACATCAACCAGGGGGTCGTGTTCTCTTCCGTACATTAAAAAAAATGGTGAGTAGCCAGTGGATGCGCGAGGGGCCATCCTATATGCAGATCGGACTCTGGGAATATGTAAATCCCAGTCGAGTTGGTGGGGGACCACCAGGCTAACTACACTAATAACACTGGAAGTAGCTACAACGGACAGGACCCCGGCTTGAGTCCAGGTACACGTGTTGATGACTCTTCTCGGACGTAGAGCGTAGAATGTAGATCTTCAGGATAACAACAGCAACGCTCCCCCCCGTCCATCTGGGGACTCGGTTTATATCCTCACTGGTCTTGGCTGGCCCCGCCCTTGGCCACGACCACCTTCTCGAATCCTCTAGCAGGATCTCGCCCGACACCCCTAGCCCCCCACTTGGGGCCCCTGTGTAGATCTTACCCATCACGTGCCTTCCGGATCAACCAGAGTGCCATGGCCTACATTAACTCTATTCATGGCTGGCATTCTCACACCCCCTCCTATAGGGGACAGCACTGCACGCCGAGCGTGGTGCCACTCGGCGCTCTCTATCAGCGCTCACCGAGCCCCTCTAGGGCTGCTACTACACCCACATGTACGGGGTGTCCGGCACCACACAGTGACATCCGCGATATCACTACAGTAGTATCTGCAGACTCTATAGCAGTATATGCTGATTCTATAGCAGTATCTACTAACTCTATAGTCGTATCTACCGATTCTACAGCAGTATATACTAACTATAGTGGTCCCTACTGACTCTAGTATTATCTGACTCCGTAAACTCATGTAGGTAGGAAAAATATGCTGAGAGCGAGTGAACCCTGAATTATCAGATATCTGAGATTGCAAAATGGGCCGGGTGTCTGATGTGTACCGACTCGCCTGTTGGGATTGAGGTTGAGCCATCGGAGGGGCAGCGGGCGCCGGAGCAGCAGTCGGTGTTGGAGGGCGATTCTGGCATCCCCTTGCGAAGTTCCCCGGCTGGCCGCAGCGGAAACAGGCAAAAGGCGGCCCCTGCGCCACCCAGTCCTCACGTTGACGTTGTCTCCAGCGCCATCGATGGCGTGCAGCGTCCCCCTGTCTCCGATTCCATGGCGGAACCACAGCAGCGACGTCCCCCTCCGAAGACGCATCGCTTTTCGGAACTCCAACCACTTTGTTAAGCAACCATCCTTTCGGTTCCCCGTCACGGCTGGGGTCCCCCGTCCACTCCACCATCTGAGACCAATGCTGTAGATTTTCCTGGGCCTGAAGACACCTGGCGTCCCACCGGGACGTTTGGATGTCTTTGTCACACACAGGTAAGACCACCCCCATGTCTCTAGACAGTCCCAACATCCGTTCCATAACGAGTGAGTCGAGGGCCTCCGGATTTACGCCAGGGTAAACAGCACCCGCTAATGCCAACAGTGCGCTGCGATAGGCGAGAGGCGTCTTGGCTTCCCCTCGCCTACGTTGAAGAAATTTGCGTCGCGTGTCGGAAGGCGGCTTGTACATGTCCGCCATCTCGGCATAATCACCTTGAAGTGTGGACTTTTTCTCGGCAGGAATAGCTCTAAAGACCGCAAGAGCGTCGTCATCCAAAACAGTCGGCAGAGCGTTCAGCGCCTCCTCCTCCATCCAATGTACTCAATGGAAAGCCGCCTCAAATCGCTAATTGAAGGCACTTCATGAGGCTATCCACATATACAAACACAGAGATAATTTCAACCGAGAAGATGGATTCTGGCTCAGCAATCATTGGAAGGACGTGATAAACCATTTCAGGTCTTAACTGATTGTGTTCACGTTTATGGTGACTTTCAGACCGCAGTCCATTCGCTGCCATTGACTATATATCTTTTGTATTCTCCTCATGGATCTTTGCTCTGCTGCAAGTCTCCTGCTACCACTCTCCCATTACATATTTCGTTGCTTCCTTTTAGTACCTTTCACGTGACGGTCAATGGTATGGTGTATAGCAGATTGTATAATAATAGTATAACAGTGTAATGTTTAATATATGGTAGTCATTATATTCTGTAGTGTATACCCAGTTACTTAATGTTAATAGCTCAGCTTATTGGAGAGTATATTGAGCACATTGATTATATTGATGTAGTTTATATATATTTTTTCACATCGGTTTATTGTATGGTAGTTGGGTAGTTGCAGTTATTTAGCGTCAATATGCTAAATTCCTCTGTTGATATGTAAATGTAGCTTATTGGAGAGTATATTGAGTATTGATGATATTGATGTGGTTTATATTTTAGTTTTGTATCGGTTCACTATATGGTAGTCATTATATAGTGTAGTGTATACCCAGTTACTTAATGTTAATAGCTAAGCTTATTGGAGAGTATATTGAGTACAGATGTAGAGGAGTAGAAGAGGGTAGTGGCGTCATGTGCGCTGTCCGGTGTAATGGCGTCACGGGACATGGGGTCATGCGCTCTGGACGGCGCAATGATGACACAGCTCCTCGAGTATAAAGGGGGGACCCTGTGAGGTAAGCGGGGTCGTAGCTGGAGTCAAGGGTCGAGAGAGGGTGAAACGGGCAGCCAGGGGAAAGAGGGTAGGGATAAGGGATATAGCACAGCGCCAGGACTGGACGTGGCTGTGCTCCTCGGTCGGCCGTGTTGGCTGATCCCACGGCCGGCGCAGAGGAGACAGCACAGGGCAGCCGGCTGTGTTGGGACCCAGTGGAACCGAGCTTGGGACCCCTAACCCCTGGGAAGTTGTTACACACTGGTGTATTCCCATAACTTTAATAAACCCTTGGCGGAAGCCCTTAAACTTACCTCCATCTCCGAGTGCATCCCGGGAACTTCTCAACACATTTATTATATTGATGTATTTTATATTTATATTTACAATGAAATCGTAGTCTTGGTGGACTTTGAGCCACCGAGAGAGCTGGCCGGATGGTTGATCAACACGCAGAGCGTATTGCAACGCCGAATGATCGGAGCGTACGGTAAAACGCTGACCGTACAGGTATGGCCTATATTGCTGAATGAAATAAACAATGGCCAGCAGCTCGCGTAGGGTTATGCAATAGCGTTGTTCAGCAGGAGACAGAACCCTGCTCCCGTAGGCCACGATCCTCTCAATGCCATTGCTATTCTGGGACAGCACCCCACCGATCCCAGTGTTGCTGGCATCGGTGTGCAGAATAAACGGTTTTGCAAAATCGGGGTAAGCCAAGGGCGGTGCCGCCACGAGAGCGTTCCACAGAGAGTCAAACGCGGCCTGTTCAGTGTCCCTCCAATTAAATTTCACCCCTTTTGACGTAAGGGCATGCAGTGGCTTGGCAATCGTCGCGAAGCCAGCAACAAAACGCCGGTAATATGACGCAAAACCAATAAAACTGCGAACATCCCCAGCAGAGGTGGGAGTAAGCCATTGGCTAACGCATTTGGTCTTTTCGGGGTCGGTGGAAATTCCAGAGCGGCTGACTATGTGGCCCAAATAGCGCACAGACTCACGCAGAAGATGACATTTCTGCATTTCTGCGGCTTGAATTTCAAGTTAGCACGCATCTTCAAGAAAACAGCGCGCAACCGTTCAATGTGTTTGTTGAACGTGCGGACAAAGACGATGGCGTCATCAAGGTAAATGAGACATGAGTCCCACTAGAGCTCAGCGAGGACGAGCTCCATGAGCCTCTGAAAAGTCGCTGGAGCCGAGTGGAGACCCATAGGCAACCTATTAAACTCGAAAAGGCCCTGTGGTGTCCGAAAAGCAGTCTTCGGTTTAGACGCCTCGTCGAGGGGAAGTTGCCAAAACCCCGACAGAAGGTCTAGAGTGGAAAAATAACGCTCCCCTGCCAGAGCATCCAATGACTCGTCTATACGTGGGAGAGGATAGGCGTCAGCCACCGAAATTTTATTTAGGCGCCGAAAATCAACACAAAAACAAAGACTGCTATCGTGATTTTCGACCAGCACTATCGGAGCACCCCAGGGACTGGTTAAAGGAGAAATGATATCAGCCGCCAGCATGTCATCAACTGCCAATTTAACATGCTGTTTCTCCGCCGGGCTGAGCTGAAACAGGTTTTGATGGATAGGGGCAGCATCACTAGTATCAATGTGGTGACGCAGCAGCTTGGTGCAGCCAATATCTAATTTTGATTTACTGAACACATCCGAGAATTCTCGCAAAAGAGCCCGCAATTTCATCTGCTGTGACCTGGAAAAATCGCCAGCATCCGCGCAAAGTGCATCTAACCATCCCTCGTCTGATTTGGGAGGAGGTTGAGGCTGCGGGTCATCAAATACATGTCCCACGACCTCGGTCCCCAGGGGCGCTACTGTCGTGTGAGCGAGCACAGTCCCCTGTGGAACGACGGTTTCGGACAGGCCAACATTCAAAACTTGCAAAAATGGCTCCCTGTCGGCCGCTACAAGGGTCTGTGCAGCCACCAATGCTAGGCCCTTTACCGCCGTGTTTGAGGGCCCTAAAAGAACGATATGTACCGAGGCATTAGGAGCGAGCGGTTTCTTTAATCACAGGGGTATGAGCATTTGTGCTCCAGGCGGAATGCGTATTGTGCAAGCCGCGAATGCCTGCACAAGGCATTTGCCGTGCGTGGATGCGTGATCGCGGGTAAAACCGCCATTCGATGGCCCGACGGAAGTTCAATACACCCCTGATCCACAAGGATTTGAATGGGCATTTTGGCGAGAAAGTCGGTTCCCAGGAGGCACGGCACCGCGAGGGAGGGAGGAAGAGACCAAACCAGGGCAAACCAATTTGATATCATTCTTTGGTTCTTTCGGTAAAGTCACGTATAAAGATAAAATAATAAATTAAATACTATCATACGACGTTTCTATTGCAACACAAGCAATCATCATCAGGTATAAATTCAATAGAAACACAAATCAAGTATACTTAGAAATGTAATGTAATACAACAGAGAGTCGGATAACATAACAGTCAACACCCTACCTGGTTGATTACGTTCTTCCTGAGAATGCTAAATTTGAGAGAGATATAAAACATAGAACCAGAGACATATAGACAGACATATAAGCAGACAGATATCACAGAGATACATAGAGAGAGAACAAACATAGGCACACAGAGAAACCACGCCTCTGTGTCGAGGCCTTAAATAGAGAGAGGGGGCGGGGGCAGAGAGAGAGGGAGGGGTTAGAGAAATTAGCATGTCAATGAGTAGCACGGTGAGTGGTACGGTGCGAAAGCTTGAAAAAATTAGGAGACAGGGAGAGATTTAGTGTACTTTCTCTGTCTCCACTCGTTTTGTCGTTCTTATGTTCTGCTCTCTCTGTGTGTCTCGGCTGTTGTCCCTCTCCCTCTCTGCTTTTGTCTGTTCTTCGTGTTTGTTGTCTTGTCTCTGGTTAAAATTTCACACTTAACTTCTAACTTAGCAATCTTTGAAAAACGTAATCAACCAGGCAATGCGTTAATTGTGTGTTGACCGACTCTCTGTGTTGTATTACATTACATTTCGAAATTTTGCTAGGTTATTTAATTTAGTGTGTCTCTCTCCCTGTCTCCTAATTTCTTCAAGCTTTCGCACCGTTCCACTCACCGTGCTACTCAATGACATGCTAATTTCTCTAACCCCTCCCTCTCTCTCCGCCCCCGCCCCCTCTCTCAAGCTTTTGCACCTTGCCACTCACCGTGCCACTGATGGACATGCTAATTTATCTAACCCCTCCCTCTCTCTCCGCCTCTGCCCCCTCTCTCGATTTAAGGCCTCGACTCAGAGGCGTGGTTTCTCTGTGTGCCTATGTTTGTTCTCTCTCTATGTATCTCTGTGATATCTGTCTGCTTATACGTCTGTCTATATGTCTCTGGTTCTGTGTTTTATCTCTCTCTCAAATTTAGCATTCTCAGGAAGAATGTAATCAACCAGGTAGGGTGTTGACTGTTATGTTATCCGACTGTCTGTTGTATTACATTACATTTCTAAGTATACTAGATTTGTGTTTCTATTTAATTTATACCTGATGATGATTGCTTGTGTTGCAATCGAAACGTCGTATGCTAGTATTTAATTTATTATTTTATTTTTATACATGACTTTACCGAAAGAACCAAAGAATAATTCCTGCAGTCACGAAAGCTCCAAATTAAGTTTGAACCACTTCTACGGGGAAGTTTTAAGTTTGTTTTTTCTCTCTCTCTGGGTTTTTTCGTTGTCTTTCTCTGCTTGTGTAACGGTCTTCGTGTCTGTGTCTTTCAAATTTCACACTTCTAATTTAGCAATCTTTGGAAGAACGTAATCAACCGGGCTATGTGTTAATTGTGTGTTGACCGACCCTCTGTGTTGCATTGCATTACATTTCGAAATTTTGCTAGGTTTATTTGATTTAGTGTACTTTCTCTGTTTCCACTCGTTTTGTCGTTCTTATGTTCTGCTCTCTCTGTGTGTCTCGGCTGTTGTCCCTTTCCCTCTCTGCTTTTGTCTGTTCTTCGTGTTTGTTGTCTTGTCTCTCGTTAAAATTTCACACTTAACTTCTAACTTAGCAATCTTTGAAAAACGTAATCAACCAGGCAATGCGTTAATTGTGTGTTGACCAACTCTCTGTGTTGCATTACATTTCGAAATTTTGTTAGGTTAATTAATTTAGTGTGTCTCTCTCCCTGTCTCCTAATTTTTTCAAGCTTTCGCACCGTACCACTCACCGTGGTACTTATTGACATGCTAATTTCTCTAACCCCTCCCTCTCTCTCCGCCCCCTCTCTAAAGCTTTTGCACCTTGCCACTCACCGTGCCACTCATGGACATGCTAATTTCTCTAACCCCTCCCTCTCTCTCCGCCCCCACCCCCTCTCTCTATTTAAGGCCTCGGCACAGAGGCGTGGTTTCTCTATGTGCCTATGTTTGTTCTCTCTCTATGTATCTCTGTGATATCTGTCTGCTTATATGTCTGTCTATATGGCTCTGGTTCTGTGTTTTATCTCTCTCTCAAATTTAGCATTCTCAGGAAGAACGTAATCAACCAGGTACGGTGTTGACTGTTATGTTATCCGACTATCTGTTGTATTACATTACATTTTTAAGTATACTAGATTTGTCTTTCTATTTAATTTATACCTGATGATGATTGCTTGTGTTGCAATCGAAACGTCGTATGCTAGTATTTAATTTATTATTTTATCTTTATACGTGACTTTACCGAAAGAACCAAGAATAATTCCTGCAGTCACGAAAGCTCCAAATTAAGTTTCAATTTGATATCATAAATCGAAATTTGCGCCCGAATTTGTCCAATATCCAGCAAACTTCCATTAGCTGCAAAACACGGAACAGAGACCTTCTGCAAGGATCGACATTGCACCGGCAATATGTTATAAATTAAGTCCGAGATGATAGTGGCCGATGCACCGGTGTCGACTAGAACGCGAACCTCGACACCTTCGATTGAACCCACAACCACCGAGGAGCCTGCCGTCGCTGCGACCACTCTATGGGCTAGCTCCGACCACTGCCCAGGTCGGAGCGGCCATGAAGAATCACCAGAACACCACACATCATACGTTGAATCACGAGTGTTGTCAATGGTGCGTTGCAGTGTATAAGGTGTGAGTGAGGGCCGAGCTTGAGGGGTGCCGCGACTCGCCTGTTTATGCCGCGGTGCGTTGGGTGCCCTGCGGTCCTGGCCACGGGATTCGGAGGAGCGTTGACGAGGTGCACGGCAGTCGGTGGAAATGTGGCCCCGGCGACCACAGTTGAAGCACGTGCCAGCAGCTTCCACGCGCCAGCAGCTTCTGGAGGACGAGAGCGTCTATGGCCTCATCGTCCATGCGGGGGTAAGCCGCTCTTGCCATGGCGAGTAGTGTGGTACGGTACGCCAATGGCGATTCTTTAGGTTTGCATCGTCTCTCATAGAACCGGTGGCGGGCGGCGGAAGGAGGTCCGTAGACATCGGACATTCTCCGACGTGCCAATTGTAGAGTTCTTTGTTGCTTGGGAATGGTGATGAGCATGGCGAGAGCATCGTCGTCCAAGGTGGCCGGCAGTGCCCGTAGCGCCTGTGCGTCCGACCAGCCCACCATCTCTTGGTGGCTGAGGAAGCGACGCTGAAACGCCGTCCAGTCGCCCCCTGTGGACGTGAACTCGCGGAAGATGGGCAGACGTTGTTGGAGAGCAGCCGTCTTTTCTTCCTCCGCTTGCTCGGACTCAATCCCGAACGCGGCGATCGCCTGGCCTACAACGTCCATTGTACAGCGTTGCTGCTGTGATGACGTGGTGTTGTCCGTGCAACTTGCGGAGGCAGCGTCGCATGCCGATGACGCGCGTGCCATGATTGGCTCTCAACGTTCCCAGCGTGCACTTGATTTCTGCTTCCAGCGGAAGCACGTGATCCTCTGGCGGGAAATTCGAATCGTTCCGGGTTCCCAATAGCAGGAACGTCCGCCGGCGGTTGGTCCACCCCGCCCGCAGCCCCCAAGTTGATTTCTTCAAGGATGGAGGCTGCAGCATGCAGCAGTTGGGCGAGACGGCCATGCGCAGCCCGGATCTCGTCGCCCGTGGCAATCGGCGGTCGGGCTGTCAGTTGGGCGGCCGGCTGCATTTCTCGCATCTTCAGCGGCGCTCTCTGCTCCTGCAGGTGAGTCGGAGTTTTCTTCATCCGGGCCTCGCACACGGACTGTGCGTCTTGTTTCCATGTTCGTTTTCAACCACTTCTGACTCCAGTTGTAGTGTTGTAAATAACAGATGAATAAACTCCTTCAAGGCACACACTGGTTTATTGTCTTTCTTTCGACACAGTCCCTACACACACGGAGGGATATACGGTTCCCTCACCCATAGCTTAACGAGGTAGAGCCTCCGTACCTGGTGGGACCTATACACGGGTCTGGCTGCTAGCCTAGGGAGGTACAGCCTCCAAACTGGCTTGAGCTATTCTCAGTCTACCCGCTACCCTAGCGTCCTCCGGCTGGGACCTAGGGGAGGCTAGCTTGACCCACCACTGGCTTGGTGGGTCCCCTGATCACTGGTCGTGCAGAGCCTTAGCTCTTAGAAGAGCTGGAAGGCTGGGGAGCCAGGGTCCTGCCTGCCAGGACCTATTCTCCCCTTGACCGCTGGAACACTGAGCCTTAGCTCTTAGAAGAGCTGGAGGGCTTGGTCCAGGGTCCTAGCTTCTTCAGCCCGGGCTTCGGTCTTCGTGTGAGGAGAACTGGCGCGTGCTCCCCGCGCTCGCCCTTTTATACCCGTTTGTAACTGTTTTTATCCAATCCCACGCTCCCTCGTGGAACCCTCGGATTGGTTCTTTACAGTCCGTGGTTTCGATCCTCTTTTACCTCATCTGACCCCTGGCCGTTGGTCTGGCGGGAATCTATGTTTACGATCCGCTCTCACCTCTCCCTGGCCCCGGCCGTTGGTCCCAGAGCGGTAACGCTGCATTGCCCCTCTGATACATAGTGGCCCCGCAGGTTTCCGAATAGAGTGTCTAGCACCTCTACACCTGCATAGGACCCTGACATCTATGTTGTGTCAGCAAGTTAACGAGGCGCAGTCCTACTGGGATTTGCACGTTCAGGGGGTTCTCATGGCCTATAGAATGGCTCCTCACGCTTCTACTGGATTCTCACCTTTTTTCCTTATGTACGGGAGAGAACGGGATCCCCCCATAGAAGTCCAATTGAATATGGAGCCGGATAAGAAGAAGGTTGCTATACCGGCCTTTATGCATCTTACCCCTAAGCAGTTGTCGGAATGATAATTGGTTTTTTACCCTTTTATCTGGCAACAAAACTGACACCTTTTTTACAAGGAGTCATGTTTGCATTGACCACAATACTTGCAGTCGGAATGCAAACAAAAAACACAACTCTGATAATGTATGCACTGTCCTTGAAATTGATTGGTCCACACCCAAGACAGCTTTTCTTAGAGCCTAGTCTCACATGGTATTGGACCAGATGACGCCAAAAGTGCGCCTTTTGGCTGTCTCATGACAGCTTCGGAAGCGTGGGAGGCATCCCAAGTGAATTCGGCCATGCTGCAAGCGGCTAATGAAAAGTTGGTGGAGCTCCGGGAATCTGGAACCAAATGGAAACCGGGGGATAAGGCTTGGCTGCACTGCCTTCAAGTGCCAGTGGGCACGTCCCCTAAATTGTATATACCATGGCAGGGCCCGGTTGAAGTGATTGAGGTTAGGAGACCCCAGAGTTTTCGGATCCAGTTTGGTCGTAGGCGTTGGCACGTACACCCGTCGCGGCTGAAACCGTATTTCCCGCCTTACCTCTGTCGTTTTTTTTGCATTTTGAATGCGAATGATAATTTTCCCCCGTCCCCACCGAGTATTCTTGTGCATGCGCAGATGCGTACTTTGGCGCCACCCACAGCGTTTTAAATTAATGAGTTGTTAATTTAAGTACTTTAAATTTAACAGATGGTAAAAACGAATAGCGCGTTTTCGTCCCGGGGCTTATTGCATGGTATCTGGGTACTTTTTTGATACAGTTTGTCAGTTAAAAGCGTCACAAGGTATCCGTGCAGACAGACAGACACACAGACAAAAATGTACATTCATAGGTAAGACTAGCGGTTAGTACCCGGCATTGCCCAGGCGAAAAAGGCAGACACACATGTAGTTACACACGCAAATGGACTGACACACACACGTAGAGTTACACACACAAATGGACTCACACATACATACATCGACTGAAAAACAACAACCACCATTGGCCACTAAGTGGTGGTGATGTCACGACAACGCTTGTGCCAGGCCATGTGCACCTTGAGGCCACGTGAAGTGTCGAACGCCCGCTGGCAGGACGTGACAGGGCAAACCCAGATGGCACAGGTTGACTGACTGAGTCGACTGGCTGATGCACCACCTGTGGCCCCTACTGTGCCAACTTGCTGTGCTTTAGCCACCCGGCGCTCCGCTCGTTGTTGTGAGCATCGCTCCTCCGCCCTCCGTTGTTGTTAGAGGGCGACTGCCTCCAACTGGCCAGTAGCATCCTTCAGGAGCCTCCTCCACAGAGGCCGATCTTGACACGGCTGGTACCAGTCATCCGCAAGTGGACTCAGCTCCAAGTCCTCCTGTACCACATTACTCCATGTCTTCTCCAGCCCGTGCCACGCCCGTTTAGCCCCCTCGATCCGGCCGAACAAAAGCTGTTTAGGCATGCGGTGGGTGACCATGCGGGCTACATGACTCAGGCAACGCAGCCTTGCCTGCCGGAGGAGGTCACCGATGGGATTTTGTCCACATCTTTCAAGGATTTGTGAGCTCACACAATGCAGCCTGGTTAAACCCAGGATGTTCTAACCGGCGAAGATGTTCCATTAGGGGGGTCCAAGTTTCGTAAGCGTAGAGAAGGGAGGGAATGACCGTGGCCGAGAAGACCTGAAGCTTCCTGCGGAGTGATAGACCAGGTAGATTCCACACAGCGGTATGCAGCCAATGAAAAGATAATGCGGCTCGACTGATTCGGAGTGAGACCTCTGCTGTTAAACCGGAGCCAGTCATTAGCACACTGGCAAGGTATGGGAAACTCTGCACTGTCTCCACAACTGCCCCATCACCAATTGGGAGTTGTGGGGGTGGAGTGTCCGATGGTACAAAATAGGCAGGCAGGTGCTTAGTTTTGGTGGGGCCGATGGTAAGGTCCCACCTCTTAGTGGCAAGCTCCAGGTTCAGCAGCAGCACCTCGGACTCCTCCGAGTGAGCAGCAATTAGCAGATCATCGGCATACATAACGTGGTTGAGCAATAGGGAGCCATCCCTTGACCGCACCCGGACATCGATCAGCCTCTCATTGTATCTGTACGAGATTGGAATTCTTCGGGTACAGGCATTGAAGGCTTCATGAACTACGTGGTCGAAATATATGTAAAATAATGTGTGGAACCAGAGGACATCCCTGTTGCACCCCAAGGTGTACAGGGAATGGCTCTGACTCACGGCCACATAGTTTGACGCGGTGCCGCTCACCATCGTGAAGGTCCTTAAGGATGGTGAGCAGTGGGTCAGGGAGTCGGAAAGCACGAAGAACAACCCAGAGGACAGGCCTACTGATGGTATCATAGGCCTTGAGCAGGTCAATAAAACACACGCATGGACTATGACGCACACATGGACCTACAAACACGTAAAGAAATAGAGTTATACTGACTAACATGGAGGCATGCACACACAGCGACTAACGCACATGGACTGAGACACACACATATCGACTGACACACACAAACACATCGACTTACACACACATAAACATGCACTGGCGTTACACACACATATCAACGTACACACATACAGCGACTCATACACATACATAGAGTGACACACACATTGCCGTACACACATACACATGTGGACTGTCACACATAGACATCCGCTTGAGATATACACACATGGAGTTACACACACATATTTGGACGTACACACATACAGCGACTCACACACACACACCAACTCACACACAACAATGTGGACTCAAACACACTTTGACGTAAACACACATGTACTTACACACACACATATGGACTAAGACACACACACATGAACTTACACATACATAGACTGACACACACATAGCCCTACACACACATACACATATGAACTGTGACACACAGACATCTACTTTAGATACACAGACATGGATTAACACCCATATGGACTCACACACAGAAGCATTGACTTACACACACACATCGAGTGACACACACATGTATAGACTTACACACACATGTGGACTAACACACCCATATGGACTGACACACACATAAATACTTTGACGTACACACACACATGGGGCGTTGTTTGTTCGAAAAAGACACTCACATGGAGTTAAAGACACGCATGGCTCTACACGCACACACATTTGGACTCAAAGACACACACATGGACTCACACACACACATCAACGGGCACAGCAATCCCCGATGATGGCACAGCTATCAGTATCGCAGTACTACGTATGAGTAAATAGCGTGACATGAGCGATGGAAACAATAGAAATGCATTTAAGAAATAATCTGAAATCACAGACTGGCAGTAGACCATGGCAGCGGCATAAAAGCGCAGCAAAAAAAGGGGAAATTGAGCAACCGAAAAATGCAAAAAGAGTTTTGTGCACACAAACATAATTATTGTAACATCTGTCAACTTGTTTCATAATGGTGAACAATGAACCTGAGTTGTTATCTTCACACAAACATAATTATTGTAACATCTGTGAACTTGTTTCATAATGATAAACAATGAAGCTGAGTTGTAATCTGCACACAAATATTATAATAGTAAGATTTGGCAAGTGATTACTTTAATAATCGTAAAGAATGAAGCAGAGTTGGTATGTGCACACAAAGATAAATATTATAATATCTGGCAACGTATTTGTTTCATAATAGTAAGCAATGAAGCATATTTTTGATCAGCACACAAACATTATGATTGTAATGTTCGTCAACTAATGTGTTTAACAATAGTAAACAATGGGCTTGAGTTGTTAGCGTAAGAAGCAAGGAAATTTTCACTTACCATAGGCGTGTTGAGGTTTTGTGACATGCGTAGCCCCCCGTCCTGGCCTACATTGGCGAGGCCCGTGAGCTCGAGCGAACGCGCAGCACTTGGTAGGGTCCCCCCCCCCCCCACGCAATGTTCGTCAGTTGGTACGGTCGATGTCGTGCAATAAGTAAATAATGAATTATAGAAACGGCACAAATGTGTTAATTAAACTTCTTTAAAGTTTACGGATGGGAAAACGGAATAGCATATTCCCACCACGGGGCTTAGGGCGTGCCGGCTGGCAAATTATTTCAGTCTTAAACCCCACCGTCCGAGAGCCAAATCCCCCGCAAGCGCGAGCGCGCGGAGACTTTTAAATATAAGAAAGAAAAGATAAATAGCAATATTAATAAAAACACCATAGGCTATAAATGAACTAAATTTGCTCTGAATGTAGATAAATAGATTTTTTTCAGAAAACTGGAAGACACCTCACCCCTGAATTAGCACCGGTATTTCAAGGACAGACTATATTATGGCAAAATATTAAGCCAATTAATTGTTTTGGTTGCAGATTGAGTTTTGGATTTTGTGCATCACACATAACTGGGAAACTACTATTCAGAAAAATAAATGGTAAGCCATTGACAAGAGCACTGAAAAAATGACATGCATAGATCTTGAATCATTACAGTTAATCACATTGAGAAATGGACATAGTGTCACAGGTGGCTACTGAAGCGGGGCGGAGTGTTGAGTGAGGCAGCGACTCATCAGCTCGGATGTGCAGCAGCAGCAAGCAGCAGCAAGCAGCAGCAGCAGCAAGCTAAAATTAACTTTTTATTTTACCAGGTAAGGCCTATTGAGCTATATAGCTTTTTTCAGAAACCACCTGGCCACAAATGATAGCTCAAAGAAGTGGCTTGTCACGTGGAAATCTATTACAGCCAAATACTCTAAATGCATGTTGATTCTAAATGTGGATGAAAAAACCGGAGGACCTGGAGAAAAATCCACGCAACCATGGGGAGAGCGATATGCAAACTCCAAATATACAGCAGGCATCAGGGTTGGGATCGAACCCACAACCTCCTGTATACCAGGCGAGGTAGTTAACATCTCGTCACTGAGGTGCCCCAAGCAGCAGCAGCCACCTGGTCCAGGCGCATGAACTGGCGGTTGCAATGGGGCGCCAGGTTGCCGTGTGCAGCAGACCTCGGGCGACAAGTCAAACTCTAAATGAGTGTTTTACTCTTTTCGGGTAATTTGATTGCAGGAAGAATCAGCAGAGAGATCAGGTGCATTACGAAAGTGATCTGCCAGTGGAAGAGGAGGATGTGGTGACTCGTGATGCCGTGGTGTTGGGACCAAGCGAGGCTCCCCTCTTCGTGTTGACCACGAGCACCAGCCAGCCATTCAGCAAGGTCTTTGTTGAGAGGAAAAGTGAGTGTGACCTTTCACGTCGACGCGGATACAAACTAACTGCTACATCAACCTCGATGAGAGTCGTGAACATTTTGTATTTAAGAATGATCGAAAATAAAGCAAAAAAATACAAATGTGATGAAAACGTATTTTTGTTCCATTCCAAATACCAAATTAGCCAATCAGTGAAGAAATCTTTTCATAGCATTTTAAAGTTTAAACTAACTGATGCGAAGAGCAGTACCACATAGTAATCCAGCGCTTGGTGAAATGCATAGATATCATCATGTGCAGGAAACTCCAAATTGTTGGACTGAGCTGACCAGGAGATAGAAATAATGCAAATAGATTATATCAAATGTATTTGTTTTGTAATATCTCTTGGCATGTCTGGGTTATTTATTGCTGCCTTATACAATATAACTTGGGTTTATTGAAATATATCACCGAGAACATCCCTTGAGATGGAACAACTTCATTCGCAAGTGTGTCCAAGGTTGTCAATTGTTGCCCACTTAACAAACACAATGACACTGTTTGTAAACGTGTACGTCTCACTGTATATGTGTGTGTGTCATGTGTAAGCATTTATGTCTGTTGAGTGTACTGTATAATGCGTTTTAATGAATCCACATCTCAAAAAGCACCTCTTATGTGAGAGATCCTGTCTCTTATACACACACAGCTGCATGCATGTGTAGTAGGTTCAATGAGACGTAGACGACGTAGTCGGAGGCACACTTATTTATTATAACGTTACACTCAGCACAGGCCAATGTATACAACACTTGAAGGGGTAACGGCCCCTTCACCTGTCTAACAGGGAGACCCCACTAACTCTAGCCCGGCTAGCCTACTCCCAGGTCCTCCACTCGAGAGCTAGAGGAGGCTAGCTGATCCAGCTCTGGCCAAGCTAGGATCACAGCACCCTTAGCCACCAGACCGGCTCTTACAAGAGCATCGGCTCTGGGCTCTCGGGGCCACACCACTGGCTTGCCCTGGTCGGTCCTTAGAAGGACAGCGATCCAGGGGAGTCCCAGGGCCTATCTAGCCGGTCTTCACTCTTCGCTGGTTAAGCTGAATACTGAACCCCGAGCCCACCGGCTCACTGCCTTATATAGCAATTCCCCCACGAGGGGTGGGGCCGTGGGGGATCACAGCGCTATTACAGCCCCCCAGGGCTAACCGATGCGGACATGGATGTAAGCATACTTCCGCGTGCGAGCATAACCACCCCTTGTGTGTTTGTTTGCCCTCCCGTAACACCCCTACATCACTCTCCCCTGTACAGCCCACAGCCGTCCCGGCTGCAACAAAATTCACAATAAAGATGAATCCCCCCCAAACCTGTGTGTGCCTCGCATTAATAACAACAACAGCAACAACAACAACGATAATAACAGTAACAACAACAACAATACCGAGGAAAAAAAACGACGTACCCCCAATAAATACCCCATCCCGTAAGAAACCAACATATGTACAATTCCAAGTTTCCCCACCCCGAACGGATTACCCCCCCCCCGCGACCCCAGCAAGGGCAGCACGAGAAGCCGACCTCACAAAAGTCTGCACGTTTTGGCGCGCGTTCTTGCAGCGGGACCGTCACAAGGGGCAGCCCCGGCTGGCCCAGCGGTGGGTGTCAATAGTTCGGGTGCGAGAGCGTCTGGCTTCGCGGACGAGCGACCCCCGACCCCCCCGGGAGAGGTTGGCAGTCGCGAGCGCGTCAGTCCCGGTGCACCTGGAAGCGGAAGAGTCAGTGGCAAGTCAGGCGAATGCAGCGAAGTCGGACTCCGGAAGTCGGTGGACACCTCACATGTTCGGCCATGTGTGTGTGGAGTAGGAACATGGGGCGCAACGAACGGTTTCAACCGCGAGGGGTGCACGAACCACCAACGCTTCCTCCACTGAATACGGACACATTGTGGCCGCAAGACCTGCACCACTTCCACGGGCCCCCTCCACGGCCGTAACAGCTTCGACGAGGTTGCCAGCGGACCTTGGGGACAGTGCAACCACGCTTTGTCGCCCGGTTTCCACTGGAGCACATGTACCCGGCCCGGTGAAATGACGACCGTACAGATATGGGCGATATTGCTGAATGAAGTAAACGATCGCCAATAGTTCCCGACGGGTGACACAGTACCTTTGCTCCGCCGGAGACAAAACTCGACTGCCGTATGCCACAACATGCTCTACGCCCCCAACAACCTGGGAAAGCACATCCCCAATGCCCGTGTTGCTTGCGTCCGTATCGAGCAAGAAAGGTTTCTAAAAGTCGGGATAACTTAATGGCGGGGCCCCCACTAGGGCGTCCCGGAGGGAGCGAAAAGCAGCCTCCTCCTCCTGGCCCCAGTGAAACTTGACCCCCTTTGATGTCAAGGCATGTAAGGGCTTAGCGATTGTCGCGAAATCGGCGACAAACCGCCGGTAATATGACGCGAATCCAATGAAACTCCTGACCTCCCCCACCGAGGTGGGAGTCGGCCAGGAACTGACACATTGCGTTTTGGCGGGATCTGTAGAAATACCTGACCATCCGACAATGTGGCCCAAATATCGCACCGATTCGCGGAGCAAATTACATTTATGCAGCTTGAATTTCAAATTAGCAGCACGCATCTTGAGAAAAACAGCCCGCAACCTCTGGAGGTGTTCATCAAATGTTTTACTAAAGACGATGATATCATCTAGGTAAATCGGGCAAGTATCCCATTGCAAACCAGCAAGAACCAATTCCATTAAGCGCTGGAAAGTTGCCAGCGCTGAGTGGAGCCCCATCGGCAAGCGGTTAAATTGGAATAGGCCGTGCGGCGTTCGGAAAGCCGTTTTTGGTTTAGATTCATCATCTAGAGGGAGCTGCCAGAACCCTGACAATAAATCCAATGTGGAGAAGAACCGTGCCCCCGCCAGGGTGTCAAGCGATTCATCCAACCGAGGGAGCAGATATGTATCTGCCACTGAGATCTTGTTTAGCTGACGAAAATCGACACAAAAACGCAAGGAGCCATCGTGTTTTTTAACTAACACGATGGGTGCACCCCAAGGGCTGGTAGAAGGGGATATAATGTCCACAGCTAGCATGTCATCTACAGCCGATTTGACATGATCCTTTTCGGTGGGACTCAACCGAAAAGGATTTCGGCGGATTGGCGCGTTGTCACCCGTGTCAATATGGTGTCGCAGCAGTTTAGTACAGCCAATATAATATTTGTGTCGACTAAAAACATCGGAAAAATCGCGCAGAAGGGTTCGTAGTTTTTCACGCTGTGAGTCGGACAGGTCCGATGATCCCGCACAAAGCGCATCCAGCCACCCCTCATCACGGTCCACATGCGGTTTCGACGGAGGAGCGGTGCTCACATGCCCAATGACCGGTTCCTCACAAGGTACCGGCGTTGCGTGCGCAAGCACGGTCCCTTGAGGAACCACAGCCGTTCGCAACCCAACATTGAGGACCGCGATGAAGGGGTCCCCGTTCCCTTTAACAATGGTCTGGGCCGCTATCAAATCAGGTTAATTGATCCCGGCCATAGACGGTCCCAACAAAACACCCCGATCTCCAATCCCCTCAGCGAAGGGTCGACGCAGCCAAAGAGGCACGAGCATCTGAGCTCCCGGCGGTACGCGTACCGTTCGTGTAACGAGCGATTGTACCGTCGCAAATGCCATACAGACAGTAGCGGGGGAGGACAGGAACACCATACCTCGGCCCGACGGGAGTTCGATGCAACCTTGGTCGATCAATATTCGAATTGGCATTTTGGCCAAGAAGTCCGTCCCCAACAGGCACGGAACTGCCAGATAGGAGGAGACCAACACCGGCCCGGATAATTTGATGTCACCAATACAAATTTGCGTGCGGATCTGCCCAATAATGCCCAACGAGCCCCCGTTGGCAGCATAACACGGAACATCAACGGGGAGCAGAGGGCGGCTTTGAATGGGAAGAATGTTGTAAATTAAATCGGACACAATTGTCGCCGATGCTCCCGTATCAACTAAGACCCGCACCTCAACCCCATCAATATGTCCCACAACGACCGACGACCCCGCCGACGCAGCAACCATGTGGTGGGCCAACTCAGACCACTGGGCCGGTTGGAACGCCCTCCCCATCGCGGCACAGTTTGACGCAACGACAGCCGATTTCCGAAACCCGTTCGTTGCAGCGCGTGAGTGTATCACAGGTGTGTGCGTAGGCCAAACATGTGGGGTGCCACGACTTGCCGGAGTTCACTGCGGAGCCTTGGGAAGAGGAGCGTCGTCCGGCCGAGGTGTTGCACCGCGCTTCCGAGGAGCCCGGCATCCAGAAGCCACATGGCCCCGGAGGCCACAGTTGTAGCACCGTGTGAGCGCCCCAGTCGGCTTGGGCTGATCCTGGTGGCTCGGCCCGTCCCGAGCTGGTCGGTCCCCGGATCTCCACTCTGTCGGGCGACCCACAGCGCAGACTTCTTCCGATGAGAGGGTGGTTGCGGCCACGGTATGCCTGGTCGCCACCTTGCTGGCCTTACGACGTTGGGACAGAAAGTTAGCGTAGATGTGCCGTGTGGCCCGCAGGGAACACATCTCCTTGTCCTCTTGCGCCAAGACGACAATGTCCAAATCTGATAATTGTTTTTTTACCCTTCTATCTGGCAACAAAACTGACACCTTTTTTACAAGGAGTCATGTTTGCATAGACCACAATACCTGCAGTCATAATGCAAACAATGGTGATGTCCAAATCGTCCGCCAGCAGCAATATCTTCTCTACCACCATAGCGTCCACCCCTTCCTCGTCCATCTGCGGGAAAGCCGTCTTCGCCAAGGCCAGGAGAGCGTGCGGTACGCCAGGGGTGAATCCTTGGCGCCCCGCTGACGGTCGTAAAATAGCTGTCTGTAGTCGGAAGGTAGACTGCAGACAGGAGTCGAAGCGCCACCTGCAGCGTGGCACGCGCCGATCTCGGCGCCGTAGTGAGGGTGGCGAGAGCGTCGCTGTCCAGCGTCGCCGGGAGCGCACGTAGCGCTTCGTCGTCCTTCCATCGCGACATTTCTTGGTGGGCGAGGAACCGTCTTTGGAACGCTCCCCAGTCGCCGTCTTCCGCCACAAACTCTTTGAGGATCGGCAACCGCTGCTGGAACGAGGACTCCGCAGCGAAAGATCGCCAACCGCCGTTCCCGCCATTCTGTACAGTATCGGCGGGAATGGCGGACGCCATCAGCGGTCGCACTGCTGGTGACGCGCTGTCCGCTGATTGGCGTTCGCCGCTGTCGGCCACTGTTGATGACGTAGCGGTTTCTGGTAGGTGACCATCGGCCACATAATGTGCCCGGGACCCGCCATCAGCACCCACTGTACTGATGGCGGCAAATTCAACCTCCAGCCCCGTTGAAATGGCGGGAACCGGCGTTGCATGTCGCCCGTCATCACCCCGTGCTGCTCCTCCAACGCCCAGGCGAGTGATTTCTTCCAGCGTGGTGGCTGCCGCGTAGAGTGAGCCACCCACAGCCCGTCAACCGACGGCCCCCACCCGTCCGGCTACTGCGGTGGCGGTGGACTTGGCCCCGGTTGCACGGACTCGCCCTCGGCAAGTTCAGGCTCTGAGTCAGCCGAGGTGTCATCCTTCCCAGGTCCCCTGGTACGAGCCGTCCGTCTTGTATCCATCTTTAGAAGACCACTTCTGACTCTAGTTGTAGTAGGTTCAATGAGACGTAGATGACGTAGTCGGGGGCACACTTATTTATTATAACGTTACACTCAGCACAGGCCAATGTATATGTAATAAAGGACTCCTTCACAAGATGTCGCTCTCCGTGTCCTTTATTGGGTTCTTCCTCGCACCCGCTGGTCCTCACTCCGACCCTCGCCGTCTCCGTGTCCGTGCACCCCGCGCACGCTCCGTGTGGCTCTCGCCACGCCATCACTGTCACCCCTCCGTGTGCTCTCTCCTCACCCGGCCCCGGCCACACCGCCCTTCGGGTACTCCGCACACGCCGCGGGCTCTCCCTCTCTCCGTGCGATCCCGCACGCTCCCCTGGCCTGGCCGCACCCCGCGCACGTTGCCCCTCCGTGTGCGCCTATGACTCCCCAACCACGTGGCAATGGCGCCACGTCTCCTTCCACCCTCTGCGTGGCTCCCTCCGTGGTTCACTCTCTTCTCCCCCTCTCCCCTTCTGGCTCTCTCCTTATATTCCCCTCTCCCACGTGACCCAAACTCCACCTTCCATCCTGCCTCTGCCTCCGCGCCGCTGCTCACCCCGCTCCCATTGGAGCGAGGTGAGCAGTGGCTCCTCCCACACGCTCACTACCCCGGCGCGTGTGAGCGGCGCGGAGGCCATCAACCACCCTGTTCTTGCTCGCATTACATATACAACACTTGAAGGGGTAACGGCCCCTTCACCCGTCTAACAGGGAGACCCCACTAACTCTAGCCCGGCTAGCCTACTCCCAGGTCCTCCACTCGAGAGCTAGGGGAGGCTAGCTGATCCTAGCTCTGGCCAAGCTAGGATCACAGCACCCTTAGCCACCAGACCGGCTCTTACAAGAGCATCGGCTCTGGGCTCTCGGGGCCACGCCACTGGCTTGCCCTGGTCGGTCCTTAGAAGGACAGCGATCCAGGGGAGTCACAGGGCCTATCTAGCCGGTCTTCACTCTTTGCTGGTTAAGCTGAATACTGAACCCTGAGCCCACCGGCTCACTGCCTCATATAGCAACTCCCCCACGAGGGGTGGGGCCGTGGGGGATCACAGCGCCGTTACAGCCCCCCAGGGCTAACCGATGTAGACGTGGATATAAGCATCCTTCCGCGTGCGGGCATAACCACCCCTTGTGTGTTTGTTCACCCTCCCGTAACACCCCTACACATGTGTGGAATTGTGATTGTTACAAAGACAAAGATCCCCCATATATCCTTTTAACAGGCTGTTAGCGAGCACCTATGAAGGCCGGCACAGCATGTGTGTGGGGTGGTGTCCAACACTACGGCCTACCACCTTTATCTCCCGAGTGCTGATGTTTACACACCATACGTGGCACTCATTTAAGGCTCAGTCGGCCTAGGGGAGGCCCAGGACTAATTCAGATTCTAGATTTGAAGTTTTCGTGACTGCAAGGATGCATACTCTTTGGTTTTTTCGGTAAAGTCACGTAGGTAATTTTTTTTTATAAATTAAATTTATTTTAATTTTTTACCTACGTGACTTTACCGAAAAAAACAAAGAGTACTAATTAAAATTATCGATACTGGTGTAGGGTCTTGTAAAATCACTTAGACTGACACATTGTAACAGGTCACCTGCTTACACTTTACTCTTTGGTTCTTTTGGTAAAGTCACGTAGGTATAAAATAAAATAAATCACGACGTTTCGATTGCAACACAAGCAATCATCATCAGGTGGGACAACCACAGCAATATTTTTTTTGCTGAAGTGGGAGAGAGATGCCGTGGTAAGATGTTATATAGGTAAGAAAAGGGGCAAGAGGGGAGAGAGGGGGGGGGGAGGGGGAGGGGAGCGCTGCATGGACGCTAGGAGAGGGACGTGAAGCTGGACGGGGGGAAGTGGGCGGGGCTGGAAGTGGGAGGCCGAGAGAGCTGGGGATGCGGGGGGAAGTTAACTCGGAAAAATAGACTAGTACCCGGCAGATATGATAGACAACAACCATAAAGCAGTAAGGGTTTATAACTTCAACCGAGAAGATGGATACAAATTGCTTTAAGGTAGTTGTCTATCATATCTGCCGGGTACTAGTCTATTTTTCCGAGTTAACTTCCCCCCGCATCCCCAGCTCTCTCGGCCTCCCACTTCCAGCCCCGCCCACTTCCCCCCGTCCAGCTTCACGTCCCTCTCCTAGCGTCCATGCAGCGCTCCCCTCCCCCTCCCCCCCCCCTCTCTCCCCTCTTGCCCCTTTTCTTACCTATATAACATCTTACCACGGCATCTCTCTCCCACTTCAGCAAAAAAAATATTGCTGTGGTTGTCCCACCTGATGATGATTGCTTGTGTTGCAATCGAAATGTCGTGATTTATTTCATACCTACGTGACTTTACCGAAAGAACAAAAGAGTATGGTTTCCTGCAGTCACGAAATCTTCAAATCTAGATTGCTTACACTTTATTAGCCTATTCTTGCACCAGTTGTAGGCACTCCTATCACTGTCTTTACAGTCACTTCTGTTAACCAATTCTCACGTATCTACGTTCCACCTCGCTAACCTGCTCACAGCAGCTCTCGTTTTTGGCAGCTCCGCACTCAAGGCTTCACACACAGCAGCTCTCGCTCTCAGCAGCTACGCACTCAAGGCTCCGCACACTGCAGCTCTCACCCAGAGGCTTGTACACAGCAGCGCTCACACAGAGGCTTGCACACAGCAGCGCTCACACA
>CM025660.2:11189352-11211938 GCA_014621495.2 Entosphenus tridentatus | reverse complement strand
CTCACACAGCTTCTCACACAGAGGCTTGCACTCAGCAGCTCTCACACAGCTTCTCCCACTCCACCTTTGCCCTCGCCTACACTCCCTCAGACCCACTCACTCATCCGCCCCGGGCGGGGGAATCAACCATCACCCGCCCGGCGACTCGTGAGGGTTGAGGTGCGTTCCCAGCTTGAGTGGCAGCGGTGAGACGTCTTCTGTCTAGTCCCTAGCAACATGAACTCCCACTCCGCACTCACGCGCGTCCTTATATTTCCCTCCCAATTGTCCAGCTCCTCCCTTGTGTCTCTTTAGGGCCAGACAGGCTGACGCCTGTCAGGCCATCAATCACCCCTTATCGCACGTCTCTCTGGCAACACCTCCGGTGTCAGCATTGCAACCCCAGGCAGACCTGGTCTGCACCAGCTTCTCTCCCAAATTAGGTGGCGGTTTGCCCGTGCAACCTCATGTTGCACATGCACACGTGTTTGTCCTCGGTTGCCCTTGGCCAACAGTGTGTGCCATGTATTTCACCACACTACACTGGTAATGGCTCTGAGCGGGAATCGGATTTAGGTCCCCCATTTTATATCGCAGCACGCTAACTGCTGTGCTACTGCTTCCCATGTGTGTGTAACAGACAAAGATCCCACGTATAGCCTTAACAGACTAGGAGCAAGTGCCGTTAGCGAGCAGCTATGAAGGCCGGAACGGTACATGAGGGGGTGTGGTTGCAAGCACCACGCCCGGACCGCCTTTGTCTCCCCAGTGGCAATGTTTACACATCGCACCAGGTCCTCATTTGAGGCTAAGTCGACCTAGGGGAGGCCCAGGACCAGTTCAGATAATCGTCACTGGTGTTGGCCGTGAGCGGGAATCGAACCCGGGTCATCGGGTTCATAGCACAGCACGCTAACCGCTACACTATCGCTCCCCTGTAACAGACAGGACCTCACGCACATACATGTGTAGTGCAGTGACTTCGGAGACGATAATTGTGGAGGCACCTTATTAATCTCACACGATCTCGACTACACACACTCGTGACTCGCTAGTATCGACGGCACTAAATCTAAGATAGCTGACAGGCTATCTAGCAGTGCGACGTCCAGCGATGACAGAGATGGCATGAACTTTTATCCACAGAGCATGGTCTCGCTCCGCCCTGACCACGCCCCCCTTCTCGAACCCACTAGCAATTTCCAGGGGCTTCCCGATGGACGCCTCCATGACACTTGCCCCAGTTCCTCCATTCTGCCGACACACCCATGTATACTGTTGCTCACTGGCGTGTGTACTATTTATACACCGCAGTTGCTATGTTTGGTCACCAGCCGGCGCTACTACACTACATTACTCCCCCCCCCCTCTTCTAAAAAAAACCAGCCGTCCCGGCTCATTTACAGCAATCTAATAAAGTGCCTGGGGCAGAGCAACCACAGCAGAATGGACAATGTGGTAACCAACACTCTGCGAGGGTGAGGGAATCCAAAATAAACCGCAAAAAATAAAATCCCATCGACCGACGAGCACAGTCGCGACGCCCCCATGAACAGACGGGCAGCAGCAAGTCCCACCGAGCACAACTGCGCACGGCGCGGCAAACCTGTCCCGGCGCATATTTTCCCCACAATAAATTTTGACTTAAAATGCACAGCACCGGGGAAAGCCTGTTTACCGGAACGTAGCACACTTGAACCGGGTCCTCAACGCCGGTCCCCCGCCTTTGACAGGGTCTTGTATTTCTTGGGGCTCCGGAGACTTGCACAAATGGCCTAAAGGGCGCGGCCCCTTCCTTGACTCAACGGAAGAGTTCGACCCGGCTCCAGCCGTCGGTCCTGCACATGAGGCGGCTTTGGAAGACTGTCCGGGCTTCAGAGGCTTGGATCCTGTGGGCGGCACAACGCAATTTTTCTGAAGCACATCTTCCGGGACTGGCTGCCCCGGCTCATCAGACACATCAGACACCGGCCGTACGGGACTTGGTGATGAGCTGTCTATCTGAGGATGAACATAGGGTTTCAGACGCGACGGGTGTACAAATCAACGGTAACATCCCGCCTGCATCCACACACACTGTGGCCTTTGAATTTCCACCACTTCAACGGGACCTCGCCATGGCTGATGTAATTTGGGAGATGTACCCAGTGGTACCTGTGGGCAGTGCAACCAAGCTATATCCCCAATTTTCCATGGAAGCACGTACTCACGCTGCTCCACGCTCTTCTCTTTCGCAGCCTGCTTTTTATCAGAATTTATCCTCGAAGGCATGGCGGCCTTCTTTTTCCCCGAAGCCATGCCCAATTGCGCTTCCATCGGGGGTTCGTTCTCTCGCCTGTACATGAGATAGAATGGGCAAAATCCCGTCGAGGCGTGTGGGGTCATCCTGTATGCATCTAGGACCCCTGGGACGTGCAAATCCCAGTCCGTTTGCATCTCATTAACCACCTGACAGAGCATCGATGTTAAGGTCCTGTGCAGGCGTTCTACCAAGCCATCCGTTTGGGGATGGTATGGCGACGTTCTGATATTTTTGGTGCCCAAATCATCGCATACCTCCCCTAGCAGTTTTGACAAGAGATTCTGCCCCTGATCCATGAGAAGCTGCTCAGGCGCTCCCCTTTCCATCACGTAGCCATGCAAAAATGCATCGGCAATGGATGTGGCTGATTGGTCTGTTATTGGCCAAGTCATTGGCCACTGGGAAAAATGTTCCACACTGACTAAGAGGAATTTATTTCTCTTTTGGGTAGCCGAAAACGGCCCCAAAATGTACAACCAGCTCATTAATTTGGGACACTGATGGACTGCAATAGAGGCTGAGACCTTGTCAACGGTGGTTTGCGGCGCGAGCAATCAGTGCAGCCCTTAACCAGGTGGTACACATCGTCCGCCATACCCGGCCAATAAAAAATCTCTCTGCAGCGTCAAGAGTGTTTTCCAGACTCTGAGGTGCATTCACTTATTTTCGTGCACCACCCACGTCACCCAACCCCGCGGGGCAGTGGGAAAAACCATACAATACCGCTGCAGTTTTTCATCCCACCTCATCAAAAGTCCTTCGCGAAGGACTATGTGGGACACCCCCACTGTGTATTTCCGCTTTTCACCTCAGCACGAGCCACAATTTTAACAGTGACATGTCCTCTACCTGCAGCCGTCCCCACTCGGCGTGTGTGAGATCCAATGTGCTGTCCCTAGGTGTGACCACCTCGGCTGGCACTGTTTCACTGGACGTCGCCACAACTTGAGGCGACCCAGCCGCAGGTGGTTTTCACCTGGCAGCGCCCGTTGAACACGCACATCGCACATTCAGCGGCAGGCAGGACACCGCATCTGCGTTGCAGTGCCTCAGTCCCTTTCGGTAGATTACCCTAAACAAGTATTCCTGCGGTATTTCCAGCCAGACGGCTGGTCAACTCGCAAGGAGTATTGAAGAGCCGCATGGTACGTGCACACAACGAAGTCCCTGCCATAGAGATATGACCGATACTGCATGAAAAATACCATGGCCAAATGTTCCCTGTGTGTCAAACAGTAACGTTTTTCCGTGACAGACACTCTCTCCACACCATTTTTAACCTGAGACAAGACAGCTCCTATGTCCATATTGCTGGCATCCGTATTTAATACGAATGGCAGGGAGAAATCTGGATAGCCAAGGGGAGGCGCATTAGCAAGATGATCGCGCAGCGCTATAAATGCAGCCTCCTCCCCCCCCCCCATCATTGTCCCGATGGCATTCCAACATAACCCTGATCAATTCAAATTTTCCAAAGTATCCTGCCCTAAAAGTCGGTGCCCAGGAGGCAAGGTACAGGCAATGTCTTGGAAACCAACACAGGACCTGACATCTCGATTTTTCCGATCCTAACACATGCCTCAATTTTCCCAATAATCCCCATGCTCCTGCCATTGGCAGTGATACAAGCCCTCACAACCGGGGTAAGACAACGGGTCCATGACGGCAAAGTGGTAAACAAAATCAGAAATGATGGTAGCCGAAGCCCCTGTATCGACCAGGACCTGTATCTCTACTCCCTGGACAAAACCCGCCACTACAGACGGGCCCACCGCAGCCGCTATCACCCGGTGTGCAAATTTCCTCCACTGCCGTACTGGAATTCAGCCACCCGTCCTCCGCCCGAGTCCATCGTTCGCGCGCCACAACAAGATGACGAGTGTTGATAGAACCAGATGCACGCGACGACGTAGATGCATGAAATGGCGGTTGGGGCCAGGTGTCGGATGTTTCACGACTTTCGATTTAAAGCTTTCGTGACTGCAGGGATTCATCTTCTTGGTTCTTTCGGTAAAGTCACGTAGAAGGGAAATGATAAAATAATACAAATAAAACATAATAAAATACAATTCTCACGACGTTTCGGCTACAACGCAAGCAGCCGTCCTCAGGTGAAGAACAGGTTTGTCGGAAAGACAGCATCTGAATGAACACCACCAAGCTTGGCAGCATATATTTAAGTTGGGTTAGAGTAGGAAGGGCGACGGATGGACCCCTCCATGACCCTTGCCCCAGTTCCTCTATTCTGCTGACACAGCCGTGTATACTGTTGCTCACTGGCGTGTGTACTGTTTGTACATCGTAGTTGCTGTTTCTGGTCGCCAGCTGGCGCTACTACACTACACATGTCGGAGTGGGGGGGTGTAACCGCGAGCAGTAGTACAGTGGTTAGCGCACTGCACTACAAACCCGGCGACCCGAGTTGAATTCCCGCTTATGGCCACCACCAGTGACAATTATCTCAACTGGTCCTGGGTCTCCTCTAGGTCGACTCAGCCTCAAATGAGTACCTGGTGGGGTGTGTAAACATTGACACTTGGGAGACAAAGGTGGCCGGGCGACGTGCTTAGCCACCGACCCACTCGTGTGCCATGCTGGCCTTCATAGGTGCTCTCTAACAACATTTGTCCCTACGGTATGTTAAGGCTATACAGGGTATATTTTTATTTGTTACACACTATCCATAGGACAACAGTGGTTGTCCTATGGATAGACTCACCTACACCTTAAAGCTGGAGATGAGCCCCACCTTTATGCTAATTTGAGCAGGAAATCACTTTGATTTCAATAATTTCACATGTATTATAGTTTTAATTACGTCTTTGATGAGCGGAGTAAAGGGATGCATGGCGTTTATTGTGACTCTGAGTACAGGCGGGTTTCAGGCTGCGGAACGACAGCAGCTGGGAGTCCGGCAGGCTGCATTGAGTTCCACGAATGAATTCCTCGCTCCGAGGCCTCTACCTTCCCCCCGGGACGTCGCTCTGCGGGTGCAGAAGGGATTCAGGTGTGTGACGGAGCTGCAACGTCTATCGCACAGCCAGTCGCGAACAAGCGAGTCAACAACTCACTTCAATTAGAGTCGTGTGGTAAGCCAACAGTGTTGCTTTGGAATCCCTCATAATTGTGGGGTGGGTGGGAGGGGAGAAATTAATTTGAGCTTTCAAACCTAGACCTATGGGAGTTTGTGTACACTTTTAGAGGGGTTCTAAATCATTCCAGATTTGAGAGTGAGGCTCAGGTGTTTGCAGCATCTTGGGTTGGATGTGTTTTGAATGTCTGTTGAACACTGCAGAATGTCACTCAAGCGTTTTGGCTTAAATACAACGTTGTAGCTGTGTTCTGGCTCGGCCTCTGAGGTGGCTCAGCTCAGACTTGAGCCGTTCAGTCGCTTCCAAAGATGTATGAGCAGCTCAGTCATGGTTCGGTTCAGGCTCGGCTCATGGGAATTCCTGAGCATGGCTGAGACCATGCGCAGGATTTTGGCTCACTTGATCCAGAGCGAAACCACAACAAAGAAAACCGGCCTGAGTCTGTACGCAACATGTCAGCAACATTTCAGTCGCAGTTCAAACTGCTATCTAGGCTTTTTCAATTACGCCACGGTGGTGAGATGTTAACTATCTCGACTGATATATAGGAGGTCGTGGGTTTAATCCAGACCCTGACATCTGTATATATTTGGAGTTTGCATGTTCTCCCCGTGGTCGTGTGGATTTTTATCTGGGTACTCCGGTTTTTCCCTCCACATTTAGAAACATTCGCTTAGGCTGCTATAAATTTTCACATAATAAGCTGCTTCGTTGAGCTTCTGAAAATGAGTTATATAGCTCAGTGGGCCTTACCTAGTCAAATAAAATTAAAAAAATATGGCTTGCATCATTGTGGACAGCCTAAAGATTACCATGCCTTTTTATGAAATGCCTCTAATAAATTAAGCCATCGTGTTTAGTTATTGTTCATAGAAATTTGAAACAAAATAATGGAATACTGTTTTTAATGTTTCAATGTCTGTTTGACTGTTTTTGTCAAGGGTGGTGTCATTGTTTGCCCACGGAGTGCTGGCGGGGTTTGCTCTGTGGAACACGGTGCTGGTCTATGTCCTGTGGCAGAAAAACTCACTGCCAGGGCAGTATGAGCCACTGGCCATTCCTGCCCAGGAGCTCGCGTATCTCCTACTCGTTCTAAGCACCATCTCCGCATTTGATAGGTCTGTATTGAGTTACGCTGTGGACGAACAAGCAGACAAAATTATTTTCTTGCCCACGTATTTTAATGTCGAAACACTTGGGATTCCCTCTCATCTCTTATCCCAAGCTCTTACTATCTTGCTCAATTCAGGGACTTTGTGAAATTGCTGGGTTCCTCCTGATCAGACATGACTCTCCTTCCTCAGACTCTACACTTGCAGTTGTGCCCACACTGCCCCTAACCCCTTTTGTTCTTAACCAAGACCCCCACTGCCCTCATATTCTCTAGCACTCACTCACCCTCTTTCATTACATTATCTACCTTATGTTCCAGCATATCCAGCACTGTTGATGATACGCGAATGCAGGTTGTGCTGTAACACGCTTATTGTTTTATCTTTGACAGAGTTGACCTCGCAAGACCCCAAGTTTTTCTTCGAGGCTTGATAATGCTGGACTCAGCGGCATGGGCTTCTGTTGGTAAGTCCTTCAGTGTTTTTTTGCGGCGATGATGATGATTATAATGTGCAATAAAGTTTGTTACACAGGAAGGTTGGGACAGCACTTTTGGCATGACCCTCATAGAGACTGTGAATCGGCACATTGCCAAGTTTGATGAAGCCACTAAAGCTACTGTCATCAAAACAAACTTCTAATATGTATAAATGGCAATGCTCTCTATTTAATCTCCTACAATTTAGGCTACCATATTTCATGCCAGTGAAAATTGTATGGGTGTTTTGTTATGTGCATCACAGTAAACGATATACGTGTTCACAGTGTATTTCAGTGTGCTGGTGTTGTCTCTGAGCATGACTAAGTCCAGTCACAAGCTTGCGTCTCAATCCGATTGGTAAAAACAAACCCACTGCCCACACCAGCATCCACATGTAGCTTCACTTGCTGACGGCCCTTCATCCATGTTGATATCACTGCCCGTAATTCTGAACAGCTGACATTGTTATTTAAATATCTGTGGATATTGGAGTTTGTGCATGTTTAACGTGATATTTGTGTTACGGGACGAGGTAAATGTAATTAACACGGGCAGTTAATAATCCACTGCTTGCCTGCGGCCTTCCCACATCATCGTTATCCCATTGTCTCACAGTTCCACAATCCATCACTCCTGCACATGAGCTAATTTCACAACTTCATGGTGGACCAGTTTCGACATTGATTGTTTCATCAGGAGAGGCAGGCTTACTTGAACCAATGCTGGTGAACTGCCAGATGTTTAGAGGCAAGGAAAGTCATAACCGCTCCAGAGTTTTCTTGGATTGTACCAATGTTGCTTATAACATGCACTCCCAGAAGGCAGTGTGGCTGATGGGTCGTGTAAAAATAATTCTTATTTTGTAGAGCGACAGGTATGGGAAAGAGGTCTTAGTGTACTAAGAGTGCTTTTTGATTGTCGAGGAAAGGCTCACTGGGTGTCATGACACTTTGTTTTAAGAGGGTCCTGCATTTAGATGTTTAGCAAGTTCCAGTAATGAGTGGGTTTTTTAGGAAACGAGAGAACATGGAGGAAACAAAGTGTGTGATTGTTGTGATTGTTGATAATTTTTTCCACAGGAGCCTTCAGGATGAGTCTCCGTGGATCATTTTGAACATGATCGTTAGCGTAATGGTTGTCTTTGGATGGCTAATCCTATCCCTCTCTCCAACAAGCGATCACAGCACAGGTATACAATTAGCGTGACACTTTCCATTTTTAATAAGCTTATACATTTTTACTTCAACCATGTAACCTACTTATTCCTCACCACACAATTTCATATACGGGCTTCCCACCCCTCAACCACACTTTTACCTTACAGATATTTGCATTCTTTAGTGCTACATACTGAACGTTGAACTTTATATATGCATACTTTATCTATGTCATGCACCTGCATACGATCTGTGCGTGCTCACAGAGAACATGTTTGGAATGGAACTGGGTTTGGAAGACTCTACCCATCGGCATCCCACAGGGGAGGCGTGAGCAGACCTGGAGGAGCGTGGCAGATTTGAAGGAATTTGCGTAATTGAAAAATCACAATAAGTGAAATGTTTAAGATATAACATTGGTTGATAAATGTTTTTCTTGTAAGGCAGTAAATCTTCTCCTGCCTTGTGCCAATACAGTACATTTATAAAGAGTTAGTGTAATATTTTAACGATTTTAAAATATCCTTGTTTCTTTTTCATTGTGATGAAAGCAATCACAACCGTCCATGTGATCCAGTAAACTTTGTTGTTGCTTTTATATTCATCTTCTTGGTTCTAATAAAATAATAAAAATAAAACATAATAAAATAATTCTCACGACGTTTCGGCCACAACGCAAGCAGCCGTCCTCACCTGAAGACAGCTGCTTGCGTTGTGGCCTGAGGACGGCTGCTTGCGTTGTGGCCGAAACGTCGTGATAATAATTTTATTATGTTGTATTTTTATTATTTTATTATTTACATTCTACGTGATTTTCCCGAAAGAACCAAGAAGATGAATCCCTGCAGTCATGAAAGCTTTAAATCGAAATTTGCTTTTATATTCTCTAAAAAGATGTGGTGCCTCATTCCTTATGGTCAGAGTTGAGATTTGTAAAAGCCTATTGAAAAATACAGCATTCAGCATGCAATGATACATCACTTCATCTTTTACCTTATTTCATGAAGTTTTGTACACTTCCCCCTTGTATTTTAAAGCAACAGTAGGTTGTGCATACTGCAGTGTGACCAACCTGTGGGCACCAGTTGGAGTGCCTCTGACAGAGTTTCTTAAAATCCGAATAATGTAAAAACAAAATTCTCCCAACCCTGTCCCAATTTTTCCCAAACTGTATTCCGATGATAGTGCAGGATGTGCATCATTTGTAAACACACAAGAAACACACATGAAGCTCACGCACGCACACATTCTGCACGAAAAAATGCAAATAGTTTAAAGTGGTTATCTGCTCAAGTGGGCATTGAGGCAATGCTCATCTCTTGTTCACAGCTGCCACAGGACAGCCACTATTCTTGGGTCTTACCGAAAAACCCAAATATAGGACAGCCACTGTTGACTTCCCCACCAAGCGGTACTCAGATGGGCCAAACCAACCCCCACCAGAATATGAACTGGCAACCTGCCGATTGCAAACTGCTCGCTTTCTACTGCTGAGCCACCTCACCTGATACATGCTACATGTGTAATGCTCTTGTAGGGAGACGGAGTCGTCGTAAAGGCAACACGGTTTATTATACTATAAACAGATTACACTTAAGCCTTAACACAAAGGGGTAATGGCCCCTTCCACCCACAACCTGGGGAGGTACAGCCTCCGGGCTATCGTACCTAGCACTCTGACTCCTCTAGCCCTCCGGCTGGCTAGACCTAGGGGAGGCTGACCCACCGCTGGCCCGGTGGGTCCCTGAACACTGGCCTGTCCGGACCTGGACCTTAGAAGGACATCAGGCCGAGGGAACCTCAGGGTCCTAACCTCTCGACCACTGGCACCGCACTGAGCCCCAGCCCTTAGAAGGACGTCGGTGGCTTGGGGTCCAGGGTCTTCTTCTCCAGGCGTCTTCTGGCTTCGGCTTGAGGCGAACTGCCTCGCGCTCTCAGGGACCCGCTTTATATACTCTTTCTCCATGAGGGGCGGGGTTCTGGGGGATCGTAGCTTCCCCCAGCCCCCTCCCCTCAGAGGGGTTCCAACCGCCGTTGGCCCGACCGGTCCGGACCGGTTTCTACCGCTCCCCACCGAGGGGCGGGGGATTCTGTGGGATCGTAGACACTGGCCACAGCCCCCTCCCCCCGGCGGGTCCCGGCCAGGAGTACACAACCATCCCATACCGGTAAGCCCCCTGGTTGTGGCGCGCGTGTGTCAACATGACCACCACACATGTAACATGCGTGTATTTACACATACCCCAAGATGCCCCACCAACCACACCCACCTCACACCACACCACACATTGCACCCACCACACAATGACCCCCGTTCGCCATTATGCGGCGATGATGTCGCCAACACTGCTTGTGCCAGGTTAGGTGCACCTTGTGGCCACGTGAAATTAGAAAGCCTCGCTGGCAGTCATGGGACAGACCCAGGTGTTATAAGTTGACTGACTGGGATGACGAGCAGATTCACCACCATTCGTGCTGCCTACTATAACAACTTGCTTCGTTTCAGCTGCCCGTGCTCTGTGCTCATTGCAAGCATCCCCAATCCATCCTTCGTTATCGTTGGAGGGTCCCTACCTCCCACTGTCCAGTCACTTCCTTCAAGAGCCTCCTCCACAGATGCCGATATTGACATCGTTGGTACCAGTCATCAGCAAATCCAATCAGCTCCACAGCGTTCTGTACCGCATCGGTCAATCTCTTCTCTCGCCCATGCCATTGCCCATTAATCCCTCTCTATCCAGCCTAACAGAAGCTGCTTGGGCATGAAGTGGTTGTGCATGCGGGCAACTGTTGGGGCTGCTGGCCCCCGAGGTCTCTCCCTGCTGGCCTCCGACTGCAAGGGTCCCGCCGCTTCCCGACCCCTCGCTGGTGTGTGAACAGCCGCTGCCGTTGCTGGGCTCATCGCTCGCAGGGTAGGGGCTGTCGGCCGACGGCTCCACCCCTTGGGTCGCTCCACCGCGAGTTCGCGAGAGAGGCATGGCTCGTCGCCGGCTCTCGGACGCATGTAAACACTGCGTTGCCTCTCCGCTAATCAAATGCGACGCCTCCCCTCACACAGCCCCGCGCAGCAATCACACGCTCTGAACGGGAGGTCAGGGGTCAGAGGGCGAATGGCTTCGCTCGCGTCTGCGTTGCCGATTCGTGTTCTCGTTACGGGAGGTTTAAAGGGCTGCGAGACGGCGTGCGTAAGGGGGGGGTTTAGTCCGTACGCGGTGCGGGGTCCGCGGCAGCCAGAGGGAGCGTACACCCGTGGAGCACTGACTACACACTCTGTGAGCGTACGTACACACAGCACCACGCGCTTTCACACTCTCGTCGAAACCACACGAGGCTACGATTAGTTATTAATGATTTATTACCGGCCGACTGCGATTCGCTGTTAAGTCAGTAAGGATCGACAAGGCAGGCCTACACTATCGCCCGAGGGTCCGTACCCGATTTATCTAGTTTGATGGACTCTAAGCGGTGTTGGTTTCCCTAGACTCAATCCCAACACTCTCTCTCCTCTTACTCACAGTTAGACGCTCCTGTCGGCTTGTCCTCGCAGCACGTCGACACGACGCACGGACGTTCGAGTGGCTGGACTAGAGAGTTGACGGCCCGGGAGCTGACTTGAGAAGACCCCCCCTATGCCTCCTTCACCCCTCTCTTTATCCCCCTCACCTCACAGGGGGTTCCGCTCCGCTGGCCAATCAGAGCGCTTCACCTGTTCTCTAGCTGGCTTTGGGCGGTTAGAGTCCGGTTAGCGCGACGGATTGCGTCGTCTAATCGAACAGTGGACGGGGCCCCATTTTCCCGCCGTTCGTTTGTGGATTGTGTCGTCTAGTCGAACAGTGGGCGGGGCCCCGTTTTCCCGCCGTTCGTTTGTGGATTGCGGACCCCTGCCTGCCTTGCCGATACGTGTGTGTGGGGGGTGCATTTCAACCGTGGTGGCTGGACAGCCCCCGCCGTGACCATATAATCTCAACCCGGGTCACAGCGCCGCGGTGCGAATTAGCATCGGGGGAGGTCGCCCAATTCCCTGGCCGCAGGAAACCGTGAAGATTATCCCTATGAGGGTTTTCGGGTGAAAAGCTGCCGGCCAGGAGACCTCCCCTCGGAGCTCTATGGGGGAAAATGTGTGAGGGTGTGTTTATGTGGGGGGCGGTGAGGGGGAAACGGGGTCGGCCCCGTCGCTTGGTGGTGGCAAGGTCGTAGATGGGGCGCCCGCCGAGCGGCTTCGCGGCGGCGGCGGCATCACACAACAACCCAGCCAGCGAAGCCTCGCCTGACAGAGGGGCTCACTGATGGGACAGTGTCCAGATCTTTAAAAGATCGGTGAGCTCATAAACCAGTCTGGTTAAATGCAGGATGGGTCATAGGCAGGCCAGTAAGAATGTTTCAAATTGGCACAGACGTTCGTTTAAAGGGCTCGACATTTCACAAGCAAAGAAATGGACACAACTCTGGCTAAGAAGACCCAGAGCTTCGCGTGGAGCAACAGGCCAGGTAGTTTTCACATGGCGTTACGCAGCTGATGAAAAGATAATACCACTTGACTGATAAGGTGTGAGACCTCCACTGCCAAACCCCAGAGTTGGTCATAAGCACACTGCCCATGTATGGAAACTTCTCCACTCCGCAAATGCTCCATCACTCATGGGGAGTTGAGGGGGTGGAGTGTTTTATGGAATAAAATACCCAGGCAAATGCTTTGGTTTTGTAAGGCTGATAGTAAGCCCCCATATCTGAATAGCACCATTCCAGGTTCAGCAGTATCCATCTCCTGAACAGCAATTACCAGATCATCAGCATACATAACATTACCTACTATAATCACCTAGAAATGTCTGTCCGTCCCGCGCGTGACATCATTCCAAATAAGGCCCACCTCCCGCATGACGTCACTCCACATGAGGCCCACCCCCCCCTCATTAATATTCATGAGTGGGTGGATTTTTACACGAACGCAGAGGATGGTCGAGCTGAATTAAATAATTTATCATGCAAAGTCGCTTCAAATATTACGTTTCTTTACAGAAAGTGATGGTAAAAAATAAATCTACGCAGCACAGTGCTACATCCATGCGTAAAAAAGAGCCCCCCCCCCTTCATTAATATGCTCGCGTGGAAGTTTACACTAACACACAAGAAGGTCACGCACTCCACATGCCGCACCCCTCCCCAATAACCATTAGCAGGTGACGTCACTCCACATGGGGCAGCCGCCCCCCCCCCCCCCCCCCGATTCATAATCATGAGCTGGACAATTTTTATATTGAATATTTCAGATTTACTGCAATATACACCCGTCCGTGGACGGGCAAATAAGCTAGTGGTTGAATAGGGAGCCATCTCTTGACCACACCCAGACATTGATCAGCCTCACATTGTATTGGTACCAGATGGAGATTTCTCCAGTACAGTCATGGAAAGCGTCTTGAATTACGTAGGAGCCAGAGGACATCCATGTCGCATCCCAAAGTGAACGGGAAATGGCTCTGACTAACGGCCACGCAGCTTTACCCAGGCCTGCCCATCATCATGTAGGTCCTGAATGATTGTGTAGTGACATTTCTGGATGTCACTATGTTGTGGGTGCAGTACCGGCCCTAGAGGAGCACGGTGTGCATGGAGTGACATCACTGGATGGCACCATGCTGTAAGTGCAGTGCCGGCCCTAGAGGGCACGGTGTGTGTGTGCCGACCTAAGGGGAAGGTCCGGTAAGGCCATGACATTGGTTGACCCGGGAGGACACGTGACCAGTTTTAATGACAGGGGAGGCCCCCAAGAGGGGACTAGGAGGGTCATGTGATTCGAACCCAGGTTCTTCCTGACGGTTCTGGAAGGGGGGCGTGGCCAAGGATGGAGCCGGCCATGCCAGAGAATATAAGCCGAGTCCCGAGAGGGATCTTCGTTGTCCGTCCCGGGGAAGAAACCCTTCGTCAACGATCTCCATTCTGCGAGTCTTCCAGCACGTGGACCCAGGCAGTCTGTTGTTGGTCCCGGGTCCGGAGTTAATAGTTACTCAGTAACCAGTGTAGTTAGCCAGGGTGGTGACCACCCTAGGTCCGTTGTCTTATTTAAGGGTGAAGTCACCCCGTTGTGTTGGAACTAAATAAATACGCTGCCTCCAAGTCTAAGAGTGCGACTCAGTTGAACCCACTACAATTGTGAGCAGAAGGTCCGGGACCCAGAAGCACAAAGAATAACCCAGAGCCCTCTATTGATGGCATCATAGGCCTTGACCAGGTCAATAAAACAGAGATTTAGGTCCTGTTGAAAATCCCTACACCTCTGCTGTAGCAGACAGATAGAGAGTAAAGCGTCTGTACAGGCTTGTCCCAGTCTGAAACCAAATTTGGATTCCACAAGCCACTTTTCAACGTCCCTGGCAAGGAGATGTTGCTTAATGCTTGCCAGGATCTTTTCTGGCACACTAAGGAATAAAGATGCCCGGTAGTTATTACAATCAGTGTGGACCCCCTTTTTATATATTCATAAGCATGGTTTTTGTTTTTCAAGAGCCAAGGATGCAGTAGGAATATCAGAGGGAGAGCGAGGTCGCACATAACAAAACATGCAATTGATATAGCGAGGCGCTACCTCCTCGTGATTAGGGAACAGACGAGAGCACCTGGAATCTACATCCTGGGCACTACATCCTTGTGCTTGAGGGAACGGACGAGAACTCCTGGGCTTGCCTCCCTTCCATGGCAGGGGCAACGATCGGGGACAAATAATTTCAAAGGAACAACGATCGTGGAGCAACGGTCATGATGTTAAGGTGAAGGTAGTGGATCCCCTTCTTAAACATTGGGAATACTGGGGCACCCTTCCAATACTGCAGAATCTGTCCTGTGGACCAGTCTGTTGCAATTGTGTCATATAGGGCATCCTGCACACAATTGTCACTATTCTACAGAAGTTTTCTTGAGAGATCATCTCTGTCCAGCACTCTACCTGATATCAAGCTTTGGATCACCTTTCACATTAACTCAACAGATATCACATTGGCCAGCCACTACTTTCTCCAACATTTGAGGCACCACAGCCCCAACAGGGTCAACCAGATATTGCCCCATGATGTTACCAGAGCTGAGGGGGTTTTCCCTCCCCAAGATCCAACAGAAATGCTTAGCAAACCTGTTCCTGGTGATTCTAGATTTGAAGCTTTCGTGACTGCAAGGATTCATACTCTTAGTTTTGTCGGTAAAGTCAAGTAGGTAAAAAATGAAATTAAAATGAATAAAAAAAAAATCACGACGTTTCGGAGGCAACACAAGTCCTGGTGGTCAGAGATCGGATCACCATTCTTTCCCTTAAGGATGGTAATAGGTGTGGCAATCAAAGTAACTTTTTAATGAAATTATAAAATGACTTGTGATCGGATGTCATTGAGGCAGTTTCCTTCTCCTCAGCAACCCACAACCACTACTCATCCTTGCAGCACTACACGGCTCTCTGAACCTTCGAGCGAAGGCTGCGATAAACCTCTACATTCTCGGAAATGGCATGTTGTAGACTGGGAATGAACCTGTCACGTTCTTTCGACTAGCCAGAATACCTCCTCCATTAGCCAGGGTCTCCAGAGAGGTCTGGACCCAAAGCAACCATTGCAGCCGCATGAGCCACATTGCTGAACCTCACCCATTTTCCTTCGGAATCAGTAGGAGTGGGGGGAGGACGATGCCAACCCCAGCTGTAAGCAATGATACAATTCTTGATTGCAACTTTCATCAGCTAGCAGAGACCTGACCACTATGGGTTTGAATGGAGTTCTAGATGGACACCCACCATGACAAAGGAAGTATGACAGACGCATCTCGCAGATGATAAAATCGATAGTCAGTTGGGAGATCAACTCCACGGTAGGTTCTGCTGTCAAAGACATGGGCTTACATTCGCGGTTTAATCACTTTATCAGGCATATGTTCTCGCATCGATGATATTGTGTGGATGTGCCGATGCCGGAAGAACGTGTTGGCATGCGGGCTACATGACCCTGTCAACGCAGCCTTGCCTGCCGGAGGAGCTCACCGATGGGACTTTGTCCAGATTTTTCAAGGATTTGTGAGCTCCTCACACAATCCAGCTTGGTTAAACCCAGGATGGATCGTAGGCAGGCCAGCCTAAATGTTTCTTACTGGCACGGATGTTCCATTAGGGGGGTCTACGTTTCGCAAGTGTAGAGAAGAGAGGCAATGACTGTGGCCGAGAAAACCTGAAGCTCCGTGCAGAGCAACAGACCAGGTAGCTTCCACACAGCGTTACGCAACCGATGAAAAGATAATTCTGGTCGACTGATTCGGAGTGAGACCTCTGCTGTCAAACTTGAGCCGGTCATAAGCACACTGCCCAGATATGGGAAACTCTCCACTCTCTCCAAACAGCCCCATCCCCAATTGGGAGCTGTGGGAGTGGAGTGTCCGATGGTACAAAATACCCAGGCAGGTGCTTAGTTTTGGTGGGGCTGATGGTAAGGCCCCACCTCTTAGTGGCAAGCTCCAGGTTCAGCAGCAGCGCCTCCAACTCCTCCTCTAAGTGAGCAGCAATTACCAGATCATCGGCATACATAACATGGTTGAGCAATAAGGAGCCATCCCTTGACCGCACCCGGGCATCGATCAGCCTCCCGTTGTATCCGTACCAGGTGGAAATTCCTCCGGTACAGCTATTGAAGGCTTCACGAACTACGTGGTCGAAATAGATGTTAAATAATGTGGGAGCCAAAGGACATCCCTGTTGCATCCCAAGATGAACAGGGATTGGCTCCGACTCCTGGCCACGTAGTTTGACCCAGGCCCGCTCACCATCATGAAGGTCCTTAATGATCGTGAGCAGAGGGTCAGGGACTCCGAAAGCATGAAGTACAGCCCAGTGCCCAGGCCTATGGATGGTATCATAGGCCTTGACCAGGTCAATAATCCAGAGATGTAGGTCTTGTTGGAATTCCCTACAACTCTGCTGTAGCAGACGGACAAAAATATGGCATCTGTGCAGGACTGCCCTTTCCTGAAACCACATTGGGGCTCTGAAAGCCTCTCCTCAGCGTGCCTAGCAAGGCAATGTTGATATAATCATTGCCAGGACCTTTCCCAGCACACTGAGGAGTGAAATGTCCCTATAGTTGTTACAGTCTGTGCGGTCTCCCTTCTTAAAGAGGGGGACCACCAGGGCATCCTTCCAATCCTGCGAAACCCGTCCAGTGGTCCAGACTGTTGTTATGATGTCATGTAGGGCAGTCTGTACACAAACGCCACCCTCCCTCAGAATTTCGCTTGGGAGATAATCTCTGCCCGGTGCCTTTCCTGGTCTCAGACTCCGGATCGCCTTCAGTACTTCCTCAACAGATGGCACCTCAGCCAACCACTCACAGGGGGTGACTTCTTCTTCCAATATTTGAGGTACCGCAGCCTCAGCAGGGTCATCCCCACTGAGAGATTTCCCCTCCCCCAGGAACTCACAGAAATGCTCAGCAAATCTGCAAACCAGTTCTTGTTGGGTCGGAGATTGGATCACCGTTCTTTCCCCTAATGATGGTAATAGGTATGGCGCTGCAGGTTACTTTTTTGATGGAGTTACAGAGTGATTTGTGATCGCAGGCCATTGAGGCAGACTCCATCTCCTCAACAACCCGCGACCACCACCCATCCTTGCCTCACGGCTCTCCGAACGTCCGAGCGAAGGCTGTGGTAAGCCTCCTCATTCTCCGATGTGGGATGCTGTAGCCGATGAGAGTGGGCCTGTCGCTTTTTCTCAGCCAGCCTGAACACCTCCTCTGTCAGCCAGGGTCTCTGAGGAGGTCTGGACCATGTACCCTCAGCAGCCATTGCAACTGCATGAGCCACAGTCCTAAATCTCGCCCATTTTCCCTCGACATCAGGAAGAGTGGGGGACGATGCCAACCCCAGTCGCAAGCGATGATGAAATTATCGCTTGCAACTTTCATCAGCTAGCTGAGACCATAGCACAATGGGTTTGAATGGGGTCCTGGGTGTACACCCACCACCGGAGTGGAAGAATGGCAGGTGCATCTTACAGATGACAAGTCGATGGTCAGTGGGCAGATCAAGTCCACGGTAGATCCTGGTTTCAAAGACATAGGCCCACATCTGCTGTTCTGTCACTATGTAGTCCAGCAGATGTTGTTGCTTAGACCCGGCATACATCCATGATGTTGTGTGGATGCGCCGATGCTGGAACAGCGTGTTGGTAATTACAAGCCCATGGGCTGCACAACAATATAGCAGCCTCCTGCCGTTGTTATTGAGCTGATCCGGCCCATGCTTCTCAATCCTTCCAGACCAGGTGCCAGCATCATTACCAACTTTGGGCATTGAAGTCACCCAACAAAATGACTCTGTCCTGAGGGGCCACTTTAGCTAGCACCTGTGACAGGAGGTCATAGAAGGCATCTGACTCATCGGCCTTGCCTGCATTCCTCCACGGATGTTTGTCTTCAGTTGGGGCATAAGTAACCACGACCACCACTCCTCGCCTGTCGTTGATGGGAAGGCGAGCCCAAAGTAGCCTGGGGCTTACAGAAGAAGAGCTACTCCCTGTTGTTTGGCAGTCTCCTGCCCCGAGTAGAGGACTGTCCACCCCTCATGGTGGCAGGAGCCAGAGCTGGTCCACCAGACCTCCTGAATACTACAGAGATCCAGGTGGTACCGGTCCAGCTCCCGACAGAGGAGTGGCAGCCTCTCCTCCGCAGTGAGCGTTCGAACATTCCACATGGCCACCCATAGTGGTATTTTGTTGTTTCTGGAGGAACCCCGAGGGTAATTATTCAGTCTCCTGGCTCCGCCAAATGGGGTTTGGTCAGGAAACGTCAGACGCCTGTCCCCCCAGGGTCTCCGGCACAAGCTTATTAGATTATTAATTAAAATTTTCAGTCGTGGTTTTGCAGTCATTAATTGAAGGTGGAGGGGTTACCAGCCCCTCACACCCATCCAGAACCCCCATTTGGCCGCTGTGGTGGTTGCTAACGCCATGAGGGGAATGGCCAGTCTAAAAATGCCCTCCTCCCACGGCACTGCTCACCACAGCGTTGCCGTCCGGTACCAATGAGGAGGTAGGGGGTTGTTTTTGCCACACACACCTCACTTCACGTACACCACACACCACACGTACACCAAACACGCCCCTATAAATCTTCATAAGAGACCAAATAGCTGCCCCCCTCATCCCTCACCCCCTCGTAGAGAATTCTGCCGAACACGACTCACGTTACTTCGGACAGACATCGGTGGGATCTCTGCGGGCTCTCTGCGGGAGCTTTGTGGGATCTCTGCGGGAGCTTTGTGGGATCTCTGTGGGATATGTGCGGGATTTGTGTGGGATCTCTGTGGGATCTGGGTGGCATCTGTCCGGGCTTCCTGCGGGATCTGTGTGGGTACCCTGCGGGATCTATGTGGGATCTATGTGGGATCTGTGCGGGATCTCTGCGGGATCTATGTGGGATCTGTGTAAGATCTCTGCGGGCTCTCTGTGGGAGCTCTGTGGGATCTCTACAGGATATGTGCGGGATCTGTGCGGGATCTCTGCGGGATCTATGTGGGATATGTGTGGCATCTGTCCGGGGGCTCTACGGGATCTGTGTGAGATCTATGTGGGATCTCCGTGGGATCTGTGCATGCTCTCTGTGGGATTTCTGTGGGATCTGTGTGGGATCCCTGCGGGAACTCTGTGAGATCTCTGTGGGATATGTGCGGGTTCTCTGACAGATCTCTGTGGGATCTGTTCAGGCTCTCGGTGGGATCTGTGTGGGATCTCTGCGGGAACTCTGTGGGATCTGTGTGGGATATATCTGGAGTCTCTGCGGGATCTGTGTAGGATCTACGTGGGATCTCTGTGGGATCTGTGTGGCATCTGTCCGGGGGCTCTACGAGATCTGTGTCGGGTATGTGGGATCTGTGTGGAATCTCTGCGGGATCTCTGTGGGATCTGTGCGATCTCTGTGGGATATGTGTGGGATCCCTGCGGGAACTCTGTAGGGTCTGTATGGGATCTGTGTGGGTTCTCTGCGGGAACTCTGTGGGGTCTCTGTGGGATCTCTGTGGGATCTGTCTGGGGTCTCTGCGGGATCTGTGTGGGATCTCTGTGGGATCTATGTGGGATCTGTGCAGGCTCTCTGGAATTTGTGCGGGCTCTCTGCTCGGCACCTCCAGTGCTGATGCGACTCTCCTCGCTTCCTCTGCCGGGGACCCGAGTCGGTGTCGCGGACACGATGCGTGACAACCACGGGGGCCAAGCCATTGCTAGGGTGCGGGGAGAACTCCCGGTCGTCGCGCCAGCAGCGGATCGAGCGTGTCCCTTAAATTAGCCCGGTCTTAATTAGCCCGCGCCGTTAATTGGGGCATGGGGTGCCCAATTTGCGACTGCGTCCACAGCGCAGCGCGGACTCGTTGCCCCCGGCTCCCGAGACTCAGTCCTCCTCCCCCTTCTGACATCATCCGCCCCCCAGCCCCCCAGCCCCCCGCCTCATACTCTTCTTCCTCCCCGCTCCTCCTCTCGCCTCGACTCTTCTGCCGCGCGAGGAAGAGGCACAGTGCCCCCCCTCCCACACCGCACGGTCGTGTCTCTTGCGCTAACTCCCCTCTCGCTATCGCCCCGCGCTCTCTAACACAGACAACACCGCGCGTCTTCCTGTCTCCACGCCTCGTCTCGGCTGCACGGCGATGCAAGGCTGAGCCGCCCTCCCGGCTCTCTCCAAAGGTACTCACGCGGACAGGGATTTAAGGCGATCACCCTCCACCCCCCGGTGCCATTGTTATTTACGCGTCTCTTGTCCACCCACTTCACCTGATGTTGCCGCGAATGATGGCGTCCTCTGTTTGCGGTGACGATGAGGAGGTGGGAGAGGAGGAGGAGGTGAGAGAGGTGAACACGGGCACATCTCGCTGTGAATGAGAGGAGGGATGGTTGCGGTGCGAGGAGGAGGATCTTGGCCATTGTTGTCGGATTGATCTTCACCACCGCCACTGTCGCCGCCTCGATTGCGACTCGAGATAGTGCGCTGCATGAACGCGGATCGAGCGTGAATCACCAGCGCTTGCATCACCAGCGCTAGAATCACGAGCACTAGAATCAATCACCAGCACTAGAATCAATCACCAGCACTAGAATCAATCACCAGCGCACGCATTACCAGCGCTAGCATCGCCAGCGCTCCCATCACCAGCGCTAGCATCAATCACCAGCGCTATAAACACAAGCGCTACCGCGCCGCACTGCCCAGCGAGGCCTCCGATCCGCGCAATGATGGAGGATGTGGGGTGTGATTGTTTATTTGTTTGTTTATCCGGAGCTGGGAAATCCGCTCCACAATGACGCCCCGTGACAGTCTGGGGTGAGGAGCAGGTGGAGGTGGGGGCTCAGAGCCGACCTCTGTTACCGATGCAGTACTCATCATGATGATGGGGGGGGGGTGGGCTCTGAGATGGTTTCGAATGCAGTCCCGCGCGGTATCCCCCGTGTGGGCTTTTGCAAAGACATGTTTCATTCAATGGAAATTGGGCGCAGTTCACTTTTGGCGCTCACCAATCACGGCGTAAAACAACAACAGCAGCAGCAACATCGAGAGAACGTCGTTGACGGCCACTGCGGGGAGCACACGGCTGGGCTGGGATCGCGCGGAGGTTCTCACGGATAATTCGCCCCGAGGTCACCAGAGGAGTCGGAACTCGGAGATGGCTCACGGCTTTTCGCTGCCGACAACAGCAGCAGTAGCAGCAGCGCCCCTTCTCAAACATTACACAGCAATCATCTCTTGTTGTGGGGATGATGCTGCTGCTGCGTCGGCAGTGGTGCACAAGCAAACACACACAACAAAGACGAAGATCCCCCGTGTAGCCTGTTGGGGAAAGTGCTGTTAGCGAGCAGCACCTATGAAGGCACGGTAGACGGGGGGGGGGGGGCAGCACCACGCCCGGCCGCCTTTGTCTTTCCAGTGACGATGTTTACACACCGCACCAGGTACTCATTTGAGGCTGAGTCGACCTAGGGGAGGCACGCAACAACACAGTGGTGATACACAAGCACACAACAACACGTACATCGGCTTAGACTGCTGAGGTGAAGGCGTCAATACACATGGCGATCTGTATATACTAAGTATATAGAATATACACGTGGTATATTACAAAACAAATGCAAATATTATCAGAGCATGTTTGTTGATATGTTTTGCCACAAGGACATGTGGTTAATGCAGACTTTGGTGCCTTGTAAAATGAATCTATTTGGTGTTTGAACATCTTAAAAGCTGTTTAATTGTCAGAAAGACTAACGCCCATTATTTTTTACATGGCGATCTGTATACACAATGTATGCCGATCTGTATATACAATGTATATTCAGTGTGCATGACGATCTGTATACACAATGTAGATGCAGTGTGCATGACGATCTGTGTATACAATGTAGATGCAGTGTGCATGACGATCTGTATACACAATGTAGATGCAGTGTGCATGAC
>CM025660.2:11145431-11178985 GCA_014621495.2 Entosphenus tridentatus | reverse complement strand
GTGCTGTCTCTCTCGTGCTGTCTCTCTCGTGCTGTCTCTCTCGTGCTATCTCTCGTGCTGTCTCTCTCGTGCTGTCTCTCTCGTGTGTTTCAGCTGTTCTACACGCAGTGCACATCAGTATTGTGTTTATACTGCCAGGTAAACATTCACACTGTCATGTTGCGTTAATGCCTCACTTGTACCGCCTGTCCTAAGTGTACTGCTGAGACTGTCTGTCCTGTTTTCTTCTCCACATCCATGTCCTATATTCCCCATTCATGATAAGAGTCGAGTCCAACGCGTGGGCTGGCTGCGAGCCCAGATATAGAGACCCTCAACCCCTCTGGTGCCGCCCTCCCCTCACTACCATGAGCAATTAACCAATGTCCACCTCATCTCTGCCCCCCTACGAGTGCGTTTGCCTCACCCATCACAAAGCTGACGAGCATTCTAACCTCGTTGGGGGTACTTTCCTCTCAACCCTGATCGGCTTCTTCATCGTCTGGCTTGCTGCTGTGGGAGCAACTCCCTGAGCGGTCTCTTCACTTGCACTTTGAGGGCCCAAGTGTGATGCTTTGTGTGAAATGGTGCCGTCTAAAAATCGCCTAAAACTGTTACCGAAAGTGTGTTCCCGGTTCCCCGAGACACTAAGAATGCCACTCCTCCATGACTACGATCACCCTCTATGACAGAGATCGCCACTATTCAGGAGTACGCAGTGGCGCAGTAACTACATTATCAGCTCAGGGGGGTGCGGCAATCGGTAGAGGTGGGGCCCCCATGTTTGATTTGTCTCGTACAGTCGCCAAACTTTACCACTCTAATTGAATTAAAATAAAACTTGGAACGTGAATGAAATTTTTTCATGAAATAATTAATGAACCCGCGTCTTAAATACGTGTTGTTGTTCTTTTCCACTGTTGTTGAAAACAAATCTCATTGTGGTTGTCAAGGGGGGCCTAACTCATAGCTTTGGCCACACGGGGGGGAGGGGGGGGCAAGGCACTCCATACCTGCCCCACGCTCGTTACGCTACTTGGAGTCCCTTGGTCCCAGCCTGTCCTTGCCACATGTCCACCAATGCCCCGGACGTCCCAGCAGCTCGAATGAGCACTGAGGCAGTGGCGCTTGTCTCTCGTTTACATCCTCGCAGAGCCAGTGGTGGAAATTCTGCATCTTACGTCGGGGGAGAATCTGTCCATAGGCCAGCGTTCTTCACTCATTTTCAAAGGGGGGGGGGGGGGGCGCACTTTCGTCCATAAAAAATCATCAGTGCGAGGGCCGCCACACATTTGAACCAATTGAGAGCAGCACGATGATAATGGGGGATGTTGTCACCATCTGTGTATTGTCGGGGGCCGCACGTCCGGGGCCACACTAAAGGCCACCAGAGGCCCGCTGACATTGCAATGAAGAACACTGCTGTAGTACGACCAATGTTGACTTCTCTACAAAGCGTTTTTTTATTTTATCAACCCTGGGGTGGGGGGAGGTGTGGCTGAGTCGACCCCCACCACAACCGAGATTTGAAACCGCCCTGCTCCCCGCTCCAGGCATGACGTGTCAGGCTCGCAGCTCCTACCTGGAGGCCGAGGTTCTGTGGGGCCACCGCTTCCTGCCCGTGCTCACGCTGGAGGAGGGCTTCTATCAGGTGGACTACGATACCTTCCACGACACCTACGAGTGCAGCACCCCAGCATGTAGCGCACGCGACTTCGCCGAGACGGCGAGCCGCAGCGAGGCGGAGCGGCGGGCGCCGTCCATCTCCAGCCGCCAGCTCGCGCAGGGCCCCGACGGCGAGGCCCATGAGAGCAGCGCGCCTGGGGGGAGCGAGCAGAGCGAGCAGAACGGGGACGTGGCCAAGATGGGCAGCGAGCTGAGCATGTGAGGTGCTGGGTGTCGCGGTGGCAGCGGCGGCGTTGAGGGGGTTTGCGCGTTTGTTGAAGTCGGCGGCCGTAGGGGGGGGGCGGGGGGTGGGGAGAGAGGGACATGACCGTTTGAGTGACGAGCCCGAGCCGTTTTGCCACGCCACAGTCCGATCTGGGGACGGTGTTTCGTAGATGTGTGAGCTACGATCGATGTTACCGGTGTACCCCGTACGGAGGAAATTTACATGACTTGTCTCGACCACCCTTGCCTTAACTGAAGAATCTCTCTCTCGTAGTGTCTGCCTTCGGTGAAATCGACTTCTACGCACTCCGTCTAAACACATTTAAAAGGTGTTTGCTCGTTATATTTATAAAGAAACACGACACGTTCCTCTAGGTATTTAAATTAACTTAGAACTCGGCCAGTTTACTGCATCGCCATGGTAACTGCATTGCCACGGTAACTGCATCGTACTGCAGCGAACCCTGCTCGGTGGGCGGCTGCCGTCTTACGCGACGAGCCACGGGGCCCTGGCGTGGCTCCACGGAATGGCTCAGCGCAAGTGCAGCGCGGCCACGTGGCGAGACAACCACGCGGCCTCACGAAGGTTTGACCACCACACCCAGCCGTGCTGGGTCAGCAGTGGGGGCTCCACGGTGACGCGATGACTCGGTCTCTACGTGGCAGAGACACGATTTGACAAAATAGTTTTGAGTGGCAGAGCACTTGTAGTACGAGAGGGCATTTCCATTAAGCAGGGCAGCCGCTGCTCTCTAAAACGACCGGCCGACACTGGCCCAGGGCCCATGCTAGTAGCCGTGATTCGGTATTCTGCATGAAGCCCTTTTGCCGTTTACTTCAGCCATGGTGGTAGGAGGGTAGCAGGGAGCGTTATCTAGCCGAGACGCCGCTTCCTTTCTCAAGAGTTCGTGGCATTTTCAACAAATGTCCGGCTCCAAGTCCCAACACAAGCACTGCGATGGCCTGGAGATTTTCCGGCCAGCCAACTGACTTTATTACTACTCTGCTTATTACTACTACCCAGTAAAGCCTCCATGAGTCTCAAGGTTCTCTCTCAGGAGGATCCTGCTAAATTTTCTCAGGACAGGGCAACCTTGCCATGTGTTTCCCAAGTAAGTTTATTTGTGAGTATTTTCTCTTTTGAAATCCACCCGCAGTATTAACCAGGGAGGCCTGCTGGAGTCAAACCGCAGGGCTCCTCAACAAGCGGCGCCACGAACGCACGTCCGATGGGCCGCCGCCACAAGTTGCACACCGCACTCGAGGGCTGAGGCTCGAGGTGACTCAAGAGCCTGGGTGTCTCTGTTCAATGTACGAATGCATACAATGGCGTCACAGTGGCGAGATGTTAACTACCCCCCCCCCCGCCTAGTATACAGAAGGTCGTGGGTTCAATCTCAACCCTGATGCCTGTATATTGGGAGTTTGCATGTTCTCCCCATGGTCATGTGGATTTTTATTTGGGTCCTTCGGTTTTTCCCTCCACATTTAGAAACATGCAAGAAGAATATGTAGTTGCAAAAAATATCTACATGATAAGCCACTTACCATGAGCTATCATTTGTGGCCAGGTCTCTTCTGAAAAAGCTATATCGTTCAGTGGGCCTTACCTGGTAAAATAAAAATAGTTTAATTTTAGTTTAGTATGTTGAACTTCTTTCGCACCGTACGTAGCCAGCCGTGCTAATCGGAGATGCGCGGGAAGGACAACAAACTAAACACAAAAAGTAGTTATAAAGAAACGAGTTTTAAATCTTGATTATTTAAAAGTGCATAGCTCCAGTGGCTTCCTAAAATCGAAAGGAAGAGCGTTCCATGCAGCAGCAGAAGTGCATCTCAAAGCCAGCGATGCAATGACCATCTTTGTTCTATGGCTAGCCAAAAGCCACTGCTGTGAGGATGAACGGAGTTCGCCTAGGCTCCCACCATCTGGCTCATAGCGATCGATCCAAGTTTCACTGGCACTGTCGATGAACGACTCAATGCATTCATTGCCTTCCTAAAGGAATTTCATGAATGAGGAACCACAAACAAATCATTTTGGGACCCAATGGGAATGCTTCATAAAGTCAAATGGTCATGGGTTAATGAAAAAGCCGTTACTTTATCTGTCCCTATAACCACTGATGCTCTTGATTTCTGCTCATCTGCCATTCAAATTGACCCTCAATACGAGCGATGTTGATGTGCAGCTGAGTTACAATGTCTGGCGTAATCACAAACTCGCTCACATCCAGCAGTTTATCAATGGTTCCAGAATTCATACATTTGTTACCACATTGCATATCCATTCTGTGACAAATTGAACACTGTTTTTATGCCTTCAGAGGACACAAAAACAACAAGAGATCAGCCTCTCCCAATGTGCAGGTGTTCAAGGGCACTGTCGTTAGTGCTGACCAATGAACCAGATTCGGAATCAAATCTGGATTTTAAAAAATCTGGGTTTATAAGGAGAATGTCGGATCTTTTTCAGATGTTACGATCATTTATGTAACACTGTTCATGTAAATGCGGGCTAACAACCGTGGCACGAGATCACGAGGTGCTAATAAGCAATGCCATATTAGCACCTCCTATTAGCACCTCTGATGAGCACAGTTGGCTACGTACGGTGTGAAAGAAGTTCAATAGGTCGGTAACGCAGGTCACCATTCTTTTCCGAAATCCAAAGCAAATGTGTTTTTGGGATGGTATGGAATGTCGCAACTCGTCGTGACTTCCGGACAATAGGATTGATAAGAAACCGGGAGCATATCCCTCTCCCTGATCGGGAGCACATCTTTGCTTCTCAGATGCGCTTCCAATCACCCCTCTACCACCATTCATGCCATCCCCGCTGAGTTCATCATTCAGAATGAATAGTTTTAGGACATTTGTTGCCCTAGAATTTCTTTGACACATGTTCTGGTAACTTCACAATCGCCCAAACTTAGACATAAATTTATGTTGTTCAGAAACGATATTCATTACCAAACGCAAATGTCTTTGTGAACACTTCAACCCGAACGCGATTGCACATTATGCACAATATCTCGAGAGTAATAGTTCAGTTTTCTCCCAAAAAAATTGTGCAGCCAATACAAAATGTAAGACGGCCGCACGGCACCTGTGGAGGGCGGGAAGTGTTGGTCACGATGACATGCGCCAGTGGCATCCCCATGGCCCGTGAACGCGTCGCGAACACCTGGAAATCGTTCAACACAATCATAATAATTCCATTAATAGAGCGGCTTTTCATCAAGGATCTCAAAGCGCCGTCCAGGGCACAGCAGCAGCAGACATGCAGCATCAAAACAATTATATTATAATCCATTTACTAAATCAAATAAAAGTTTAATAAGCAGAAGCGTATAAATAGGTTTTAAGATGCATTTTTAAATGTCCACAGACTGAGAGATCCTGATATCTTGTGGAAGAGCGTTCCATAGCCTGAGGGCTACACGGGAAAATGTCGGTCACCCTTAGACCAAAGCCTCGACCCTGGGAATGCAGAGACGATCTACATCCCCAGTTCTTAGGGATGTTGAGGGGACATGGGTGCAGCATGTCAGTGATGTAGGCTGGAGCAAGATGATGGTTCACTGCTTTGTAAGTGAACAATAGGATTTTAAACTGTATTTTTTGTCAAACTGGAAGCCAGATCAACACAGGCGTAATATGATGTGAAGGTATTCTGGTTAACACGCTAGCAGCCGCATTATGAACATGTGGCAATAGTCCCCTCCTTGTCTACGAACTTGAGATAGTACGGGGGGTGGGGGCGGGGGCGGGGGGGTCAGCGTTCTGTCACGGCCTGAATAGAAGGGGACAATCGCCACTGCATGGCCACCTACGACCAGTTGGCTCTGGGAGATGGCGGTGCCCTTTTTTTAAACGTTGCCCACGCGGGCGTCCGTCACAGGGCCCCAGCCACCGAACGTTTTTTTGGGTGTCAGAAATCGCGGCCCTGCAATGGATGGGGCCGTGCGATCCTCATACTGCACATCGTTATCTCAGTATTTTAACCTTATGGTGGGACCCCGGGGTCCCGAATAAACGGAAGTCAAAATCGTAAAAAAAATGTGGCGACTCCGTCCCACCGCGCACATAAACGCCATGACCCACCAGAAATCAATCCTCTCGTTCTTCACCAAGCACCCGTCGTTTCCAAAATTGCCGTAGTCATAAACAAAACTTTTAAACTTTGATTAACGCATCGTGTAGAGCTCGTCGAGAGGAATAGATTGCCGTGTTGCTCGCCTTCAACAGACATAAAATGACGTCGCAACGCAGTTTATGCGAGAGCCAGGGGCTTATGGGATCCCGGGGTCCCGCCATAAGATTAATTTGTATCCGTTGAATAAAATGGACGCCGGTTCAAAGAATCGGAGACATTGCTGTCGTGGTATCCCCGCGTGAATTCATATTGAAGCTTTCACACAACTCTTGGTAATCTACAGTGAATGCTTCATAGCTGTGGAACATCTGATACGACGATTGTTGCTTTTAACATTAACCAGAAATTGATCTTTGTGGAAACTGAAGAGACAATATGCCAATATTTTAAATGCAGTTTGCCCACATCCACACACGAAGAACTCACGACCGGATAAGCTGCGTATAACTTATGAAGTCACCAAAACTCTACCATTGCATTCCATGCTTGTGGAAAAAACACTTTATATTGGAGTAAAATACTTGTAATTTGCATGGATTATAACTGTAATATAAATTTGATACATGTGTCACAATTACCCTGTGTTAGGGAACTTTGTTGAGGTTTTATACTCGCGAGTGAACACTGTAGGGATCTATATGAACACTGTAGGGATCTATATGCGTGCAATAATACATCAGGTCCCCAACCACACACCCATGTCACCAGGTCACGACAAGGGAAATGTAGAGTCGCACTTTAACCATCGGTAATGTTGTTAAACTTCGTTGGTTTTTACCACGTTTGGATTTGCAATCGGTGTTTATCGTGTTTTCCGCCACTCGTCCTGAACGTTTTATCACACACTTGGAGGCTAGAATCTGCCCTGCAGACGGGCCGAATGGCCCCCGGTGCAACAGAGCCGCTGGTCTTGAGTGCGTGAAGCCATATACAGTGGTTGCTGTGTTCCTGTGTTCTACCAGAACCAGACTTTCCTGAGTGTGTAAACATATTCTGCTCTCCTGTTTAACTTCCGCCCAACACACTCCATGGCATCCATCAAGCACGTGTGTCGACACATGCAAAATGTTATTTTTTACAACAAAGATGAAAAAAAATACATAACTTGTCTTTGAAAATTCTTGGTAAAAAAATTACGGTAAACATTTTAAAACGGGAAATAGACAACATAGGTGAATTGACACCAGACCTGGATCCAAAAAGTACGATGTTGGATTCCAAAGCCACGTGTGAAGAACGGCAGCCTCACTTGGTCAGGAGGGGTTTTAAATATCTCAAGCGACTGCATGTTTATGGGAACGGGATGTGCCCGGGATTTACCCTTGTTAGAAATCACCAGCATTCAAATGCTTCGAGAGATTTACCCGCCAAAGTTCGCAGAGGGACCAATTTCACCCAGGGTCTCTGGTGCTGGCGCTGCACACTGAACAGGCGAGGCCAAAGGCCCCGATGGTGGCGCCAGCGACTGAAAGAGGTCACCTAGGAACGAGGCCACGGATGAGCGCGTCGTCCGATACAACACACTCAGCTGGCATTGCTAATGATCCACAATAAAGGGTGAAACTGGTGTTGTTCCGTGGTGAGGATTATTTTATTGGCACGTGATGACAAGGTCATTGTGGCTGTAAGATTTTTTTATTATGAAGCCAATGTTGACATGTGGAGATGGGTTTAGAAATCATTTTGCATAGTTTATTTGAAGCATACTATTATCATAACGTTGTTTGATGAACACCCTTCTTTACTCCCACACCTCCACCTGCAAGTGTTGGTATGTACATTACTTACATTAAAGATTATGTTAAACTGCAAAGAGTATTGATGCATGTGAATAAATGTTATACAATATGTCCGATGGTCACAAGTATTGGTTCTCGCACCTCCACGCATCTTCCCATGCTGCCCAACATCGCCTTCGTTAATTTTTTTTAATTAATTTTGAACCTATCTAAGTGACTTTACCGAAAGACCCAAAGAAAATCGCCTTCGCATTTAGTCTAAATTAAACTATATATTTTTTTATTTTACCCAGGTAAGGCCCACTGTGCTATGTAGCTCTTTTTCAGAAACGACATGGCCACACATGATAGCTCAACGAAGTGGCTTATGTATAAATGTACAGCAGCCAAATACTCTAAAAGTCATGTTGACTAAATGTGGAGGGAAAAACCGCAGGACCTGGAGAAAAATCAACGCGACCATGGCGGGGAGAGACGGACATGCACACTGCAAATATACAACAGGCATCAGGGTTGGGATCAAACCCACGACCTGTATACCAGGCGAGGCAGTGAACATCTTGCCACCGTGGCGAGAAGGGAGGGTATAACATTGGCCAGCACAGTGCTTGTGTTGTTCGCGTGTACACAGAGAAATGTGGATCATGGGACACTGCTACCTGGCCCAGCCAAAGCATCCTTTCCTGCCATAGACACTCATGATGGGACGGTATCCACATCTGTGTGCAGAACTTTCAAGGATATTTGCATTCCCCATACAATCAGTCTGATTTTTCCTGGAAAGGGGTTAACGTTTAAAAAGCATAGGAATAAGTGGTATGGTGGAAGCCAAGAATACCCAGAGCTTCGTATGGAGTTGCAGGCTAGGCAGCTTCCATGCAACTTTACGCAGCCGATTAAAATATAATTCTCGAGCGATTCAGAGTGAAATCTCTGCTGCCAAATGGGAGATGGCCACGAGCACATTGCCAATCCACTCCACAACCACCCAGGCAAGTGCTTGAATCAGTGGGGCTCGTGGTAAGGTCCCACCCACCTCATTAGGTGGCAGAGTGGCGGTGCAGTGGTTACCATTTGTTCTGCCCCACAGCAAGAAGCACATGGGTTCGATTCCCAACTCGAGCGCCTTTCTGTGTGTAGTTTGTATGTTCTCCCCCTTGTTTGCATGGGTTTCCCCTGGATTCTCCAGTTTTTCTCCAATAGCTAAACAAAGCATACAATGTATGACCTGAAAATCACTCAATGAGGATCACACAGCAGCAATACCCCCCCCTCCCTACTGCTAAAACCTGGAAGGACCCTCAAGAATCCTGAAGAGTCCTTGAGATCTCCCAGCGTAAATAATTAAACACATTCCTGCGGAGGGAGCTGGTAGGAACGTTGGGTTGCTCGGTCAATGGCCAGGGTCAACGGCGGCGTGGTGTATTCCGCAAATATGCCCGACTGTGAGGGCGGGCACAAGCCGGCGTGAGTAGGTTAAACGTTGAGTTTTAAAAGGGCACCACGGGGTGACCAGCCCCTCCCCACCCAGTCCCACCCCTCCCACCCCCACCCAGCCCCTCCCCACCCTCCCCTCCCCACCCAGCCCCACCCTCCCCACCCAGCCCCTCCCCACCCTTCCATCCCCACCCAGCCCCTCCCTGCATGACGGACACAATAATCTCCTGTGGGCTGGTGTAACCAGGAGGTTCCTACCAGTATAAAAAAAAACTATCGGAACATCCGCCACAAATAGCCGACACCACGGCAGCAGGAGGCACCGCGACAGCGCGACGTTCCCATAGCCGCGTCGTTCCCCGGTCCCTCTGGGGGTCGAAGTGGCTATGAAGTAACTCGCCGGGGGTGGAAAAATCAATTTGCACCACGGGCCCCGCGTGAGAGAGCCGCGGGGACTTCTTTAACAGCACGGGCACCGCGCGCTCGCTGCCGTCGCCGGTTGCAGCCTTCACTGGGAGGTAATAATATTAGGAGGGTTCAAGAATGGGCACGTTTAAACCCTGCTAATATTATTCAGCGACAACGCCTATATATAGCGCAGCGCTGGACCAAACAACGCGAGCCGTGTGTGTGGATCCCATGGGGTTGGAGGAGATGCAGGATCCGCCGACACGTCCTTCCCACGCACGGCCCCACTCAACAAGAGCCTCCTCAACTCTAAATCTCAGTATTCACAAAAGCGAACGTTCAAGTAACGTAGCCACTGCACGCATCATCAAAAATCTGCTTACATTTAATTACAGTATTCTCTTACCCGTATTCTTGTACAGGGAAATTGAGGTTTCAGGTCCATACGGCGTACAGCCGTTTCAATAGGGCAAAATCAATTATCTGTTTGTGTATATCCGTTGTGATGGGATATTGTAGGAGGAACGTTGAGATTTATAAGGGCAAGGGGTGACCAATAAGGTTTGAATTGGTGTGTAATAAGGTAGGCACTGATTAGGGGTTGACAGCTATGTAAGAATGAGCCTAATCAGCGGTTCACAATCTATACTCTTAGGTTTTTTCGGTAAAGTCACGTAGGTAAAAAATCTCTTTCACAATCTCTTTAAACTCACGCTGCACTCTCAGTCAACTCTCGTGTTCATGGACCTTGCGTCAAGAGTATAGTTTTCTAAATTCAAGCTACAGTACTGTGCTCTAAGAGTGCTATACAACGTGAATTTAAAAGAGTTATTTTTTGTAATTACTTTTTAACGACGACTCTAATTAGTTGTTCAATGGCAAGTAAACAAAGAATACGGTGTCCTGTGAAAACCACGGCAGTGTCTTTAACGTCCCAGAGTTGGGTTGATCCACTGCTCTCGACGGGGAACTGGTCAACGAAACGTGCCACCAAAACGTCGACCTCTTTGACTTCCTCCTACGGAGGGAGAGGGCGAGGGTGGCGCCTTAAGGGACACCGCAGCCCTGGAGTGTCGGAGCGGAGAGCAGAGGCCCGCCCCGGGGTGGGGACACGGAGATGTAGCCGAGTGAGAGGGGGAGAGCGGAACGAGGAGAGGAACACGGAGACGCACGCTCAGGGTTGGGGGGTGAGCGGCGTTGGGGTATTCGACGGTGTCTGGGCGGGTGGGCATGCATGTTGAGCTTCTTTCGCACCGTACTTAGCCAACCGTGCTAATCGGAGGTGCACGGGCATCTAAGCCCGTGCTATGCGAGACACCCTGATCACCACACCGTGCGCGCACACACACACAGTTAATATCGATTCGCGTTCACACACCCAACACAAATGGAATAATCACCGTTCACCACGAAGTGGCAGTGACGTCACCAGGGTGCTTGTGCCAGGATAGGTGCACTTTGAGGTTATGTGAAGTGTCGAAGCCCCGCTGGCAAGTCACAGAACAGACCCAGCAGGTGCCATGGGTTCACTGACTGAGATGACTGCCAGATGCACCAACTGTGCTCCCCATTGTGCCAACTCTCTTCGCTTTAGCCGCCCAGCGCTCCACTTGTTGTGAGCGTCGCTCCTCCACCCTCCGTTGTTGCTGGAGGGCGACTGCCTCTAATTGCCCAGTAGCGTCCTTCACGAGCCTCCTCCACAGAGGCCGATCTTGACACCGCTGGTACCAGTCTTCGGCAAGTCCACTGAACTCCACTTCCTCCCGTACAGCATCAGTCAATCTCTTCTCTGGCCCGTATCGTGCCCATTTATCCCCCTCTATCTGGCCAAACAGAAGTTGCTTGGACATGCGGTGGCTGGGTATGCAGGCTACATGACACAGCCAACGCAGCCTTGTCTGCTGGAGGAGCTGTGCCCAGCTCTTTCAAGGATCTGGGAACCCCTCACACATTATGAGACCTCCTTTGCCGGTAGCAAAATATAGTAATAGGTTTTTACCCTTTTATCTGGCAACAAAACTGACACCTTTATACAAGGGGTCATGTTTGCAATAACCGCAACACTTGCAGTCAAAATGCAAACAAAAAGAGACAACTCTGATAATCATATGCACTGTCCTTGAAATTGGTCCACACCCGAGACGGCTTTTCTTAGAGCCTAGTGCCCTAGTCTCACATGGTGTTGGACCAGAAGACGCCAAAAGGCGCACAACTCAAAAACAGCGCACTATCAGAGTATTGAGAGCTCGGGGTAAGCATTTACATTGAGACCTCCTTTGCCAGTAGCAAGATATAGTAATAGGTTTTAACCCGTTTATCTGGCAACAAAACTGACACCTTTTTCAAGGGGTCATGTTTGCAATAACCACAACACTTGCAGTGAAAATGCAAACAGCGTTCGAAAAAGACGCGCATATCACCGGCATGTGTGTGGTATGTGTGCTCCAGCCGGAGCCGCGCCTTGACCAGGCCCCTGAACACTGGAAGCAAAGAGCAGCCGTCGGTGTCACCTTCCAGCATCTTTTTCCTCGTTCTGTACACCGCCATCTTCGCCTGAGCACAGGCGAAGTTGGCGAGGTCATGGCGCTTGTTAGCCAGGTAAGGCACCCCATATATGAAGCTGCTGTTGTAGAAGGGCACCCCCAGTTTCCTGAAGATGTCCCCCAAAAGGCAGAACATTGGTTTGAGGTGCTGACAGCGTAAGTACTGGTGGGGCAGATCCTCCCTGGCACTGCAGTAAATGCACAAGTCTGTTACCCCCGGCGAGATTCGGCTGAGCCACACGGCCGATGGCAACGTGCAGTGTGCCAATCTCCACTGGAGGTCCCCGCAGCGTTTGGCTACGGGAGACTTGTACATTTGTTTCCACTAGGGGGCGACCGCAATGAGGGGAGAGAAATGGTCTCTCCATTTTGTGTCCGGTAGGTCGGCAAGGTCCCGGGAATGCAACGCTTTTACACAGCACGTGTAGAGCGCTTTGTTCGGGGCGCTCTTCAGGGGCACGTTCCTGCAGCCTCGGAGCTTCAGTAGCTTGGCGGAGTCGCTGTGGCCAGGGGGCTGCGCGTGAGACGCACAACTCCGGGAAGGAGGAGGGGGGGCCGCCACCGTCCCCCGTCGCCTTCAGCTTCAGGCGCAGCTCCTTCATGGCACGGAGCACGTCCCGCAGCAGCTTCTCCCCGGCGAGCATGGAGCAAAGTCCCGCGTTGCTGGCAATCTCAGCTGCGGTCTTCCACTTGCGCTGGTGCCCCTGCACGAGGTCTAAGACTGTCCGCAGCCCTGTTGATGTGAGGCGTAGAGCCAGGGTCCTCTCTCCTCTGATCCCCTGGAAGAGGCCGTTGCAGAACAAGGGCTCGATCCGGAACTGCGCGAGGTCGTAGGGCGCGCGCGTTCTGCTCCACTCGAAGCTCCGCCACGCGTTCAAGAGGCTCTGGTGATAACCTGGCAGCCTCGTGTAGTCGACCAGGCTCAGGTCCATCAGGAAGAGCTCCTTTCCGTACCCAGGCACCCCCCTGCATTCCTCAGCAGGGCAATGGCCGGCGACTTCCAGGGTAGCTCCTCCCGGTCGTACAGCAGCCGCCTGACGGCCATGAGCCTGAAACTCATGACCTTGGCAGCGACGTCCACCAGACCCTGGTCGCCCTCGCCCACCGGCAGGCAGAGAACGCCCAGCCTGAGCCAGAACTTTCCATGCCAGACGAAGTGTGCAAGTGAGCGGTTGACTCTGGTGCCAAGCAGGAGGCTGGAAGAACTTGGTCTTGTGCCACAGCACGGACGCTGCCAGGATGTTAGCGACGAGCACTCGGCCCCTGAAGGACATCTGCGGAACGAGGCGTGTCCATGTTAGTAATTTAGCCTCGATTGTGTCAGGCCAGCTCGGTCCAGTTGTTCAGAGCGACGTGTGGTTTCCCCAGGTAAACCCCCAGGTACTTGACTCCGTTGTCCTGTCAACTGACTCCTCCTATAGAGGGCTCCACGTTTCGCGAGCATATAGAAGGGAGGGCACAACTGCGGCCGAGAAGGCCCAGAGCATTGTAAGGAGCAACAGGCCAGTGAGCTTCCACACAGCCTTACGCAGCTGATGAAAATACTGCTCGACGAATTCGGAGGTCTGGGCTGCAAAACAGGAAAAAGTCAAAAGCACACTGCCCAAGTTCAGAAACTTCTCAACTGCCTCATCACTCGTGGGGAGGGGAGCATTCGACGGCATAAAAATGCCCAGGCAGGTGTTTTTCTGGGGCTGATGGGGAGGCCCCATCGCTTGGTAGCACACTCCAGGAGCCGTGTTCACGCACACTGAACCCTCACGCACAGAGGCCAAGAATGAACACTGGCTTATAGCGTAGAACGGTAGAAGTCTGATGTCGGAGCAGTCGCTTAGGGTTCATACCCCAGGTGTGGTGGGCTGGGGGTGCTTGGTGGAAGGGGTGACTTCCCGAGGTGACCTGTCCCTACTGGACATGTGAAAGTTGTATAGCTCATCAGATTCGGAGTCTGGCTGCACGGCAATGGCAGGGTCTGCCTGGGGAACGCTTAGCAGGCCTAATTCCCAAGAATCGGGAGGTGCATTGCTCAGAGGTCCGAGGAGCTGAGCCTCTCCTGTGTCGATTTTCCCCACAAGACGTAGATGAGTGGGAGAGTCATATCCAATCAACAATTGAACAATACCAATGCAAAAACGACCCCGGTCTCCATAACGGCAGACCCGTGCGTGGCTAAGGGCCATCACACAGGGCATTAGAGAAGAGGTTATAAAACAATACAAATGTAGACCTTATGAAGCAATTTCAATTTTCAAAACGGCAGCGTTATCAACAGAATTAACGTGAAGTGTGTATGCATGAGAACTTTAAGATCAAAGGTGGCTGCTGGTTCACTCACTGTACATTCGGAATATTCGCTCAGAACAGATTGTGACTTGCAGATAGGTTATTTCATGTAACTGTCCACTCCTATCGCCACACATTTTTAAGGAAGAATGCATTGCAAAAGTGAAGATGTTCCGACTGTGCAATGGAATCAACGCTATGCATCTTCTGGCTTATGGCAGTGGCATAAAATCCACGACTGCATTACAAATGTAACAGCTGCAAATTTGCTTTCAGGAAAATGTGTTCACAAATATATGTAACACGTTTGATAAAGCACCTCCTGTATCGTACAACTGAATGCAGTAAAATACCTCAGCCCGATGCTGAAACAAAGCAGAGAAATATCCATCGATGGATTTACAGCCTGTCAAACAGCCAACCATTCTTCCGCAGTTCCAGATGGCTTAAGACGCCACCACCTTGTGGTCCTGTGTTGGATCACCAAACCCTGACTCCAATGCTGTGGGGGTGATTCTTCAGACTACTCCTGGGACTGTGCTTTAGTTTCCCTCCTCCCCCCCGACATGTGAATGTCACATGGAAAAAATGATTTAACTCTGCATTTGGAGAAATGAATTTAATACTTATAGACATTAATGCATTTTATAATACAGCAGTCTCCAGCACAGAAACCGTTATTCCATAATTTGCCATTTACAGTCATTTAGATAAAAGCACTTAAAGCAACAAATAGTCAAATAGCTTTTTTCACATGCGTGAAGTTATATTTACAGTGCACCACTCCAGTGTTTAGCACTGCTGCTACATCTTACACAATTAACCCTTCCAACATCCACGGCTCTACAACTTCATCAGTTGTAACTGCTCGTAAGCAGCCAACTGTATCACCCAAAGGCCAGAACAATTCTGAAATTGGAGCATCTGAATGTACTTAGAATGAAAAATGGGCAACATTTATTTTGGTTTTTTGTCCCAAAGGTATTTACCGAAGCTAATGAGGCGTTTGACCAAGTACAGAGTGCTGCTGCCAATGTGTCATCCTCCGCTACTTAAATCACAGAGTGATCGCTAAAAATCTAAATCCTAAACAATGTGAGCACAAACAAGACAGCTACATGTCTGGTGGAAGGGTTGTAGGGTGGACTGGATTATTTTGTTCCCTAAACATACGGTGTTTTAAGAATTGCATACTAAAGTAAAACGTAGTTGGTTGTTAAACAATTAAAATTGTATAACTGCACTGTATAAAACTGTCACTACTTCCAACTCCGCTATATAAAATTGAAGGGAACAAACTGGTAGTGTGCATGATTTGTAAAGTTCAAGCTTTTGTTACTGTGGGGAAAAAACTAAAAAGGAATTTTGGACCAAATCATACAGAAAGCCAATAAAGCAAACATCGCAAACCTCCTCTGAATCTTCTTTTCTATAAAAAAAAAAGTTTAAAACAAAGCCATTACTCAAAACTAAGCAATTTTATGCTTAAATTGCCAGTTTGGGGATGGGGTGTATTTCAAGCGCCAGATGAAAAAAAGCACCATACAAAAATTCAACAGAAACGCAACCACCAGTAACGGATTAACAAAATCTATACAGAGAAATGAAGCATCAGGCCTGCAGGGTACTTGACTGTAAAAGCAGAAAAAGTAATCAACTAAGCAAGTGTGCATATGAGAAATACATTTTTTTACAATGTGGTTCTAATAGTTCTCTACCTGCCCCCCACCCACCCTCCCACCTAAAACATGACAGCAAAATTCCCTTCACTGGTTGAAGAACGATGCGTGTCGAAATGAAGGAATACTTAGGAGAAACATGGTGCTGGATATTGATGTTGTCTTGTTACCAATGAAACAATCTGTTTGAACGTCGAAGCTCCACAGTTCACTCCATTAAATTTTTTTACTTTTTAAAATAGCTTTAAAAATACCGCTGTCAACAAAATTAATAAGTTATTAAACACATTCGATTTAGAAAAACTAAGCTGAACGGGATACCAAAAGTCATTTCAAAATACATAAATTGAGGATGAAGGAAAACATGATTGTAGGAAATATGAATCTGTGGATTGGCAGGCTTGCATGCTTCAACTGTATATTCTAGTGTAGTAAAAGGGGAAAATTATTCCCCATCTCCTCGGTATCAGTTGTAAAATGACATTACAAGAGAATGAAGAAACGTACTGTATATACTGTTCATGGCATTGGTTAGTTCACTATAAAACTGTCCATGATGTCCATCACAGCACAAAAAGGATGTTCCTGCTTTGGGTACCACAATTTTGTCAAGGTATACTTTTTTTCTGTAAAGTAGCAAACTCAAGTGACGAGCAATGCTTTACAATAGGAAAGCTGATACAATCAAACAGGTGTGCGCATGTTCACACAAGTGTCGACTGCCAACAATGAAGGAAGGATTTCTACCACATGCAGGAGCAGAACTGAAGGGTCTTTGCACATTTGATTTGTTTAGCCACTCGGACCACCGTATGCTGCATAAGTGTGCCCTCGATCAACATGCCCCTTCAGTGTTCCCTCTGGCCTCCGGCTGGGAGTATGGGGAAGAGAAGCCGTGTTTTCAGGAAGGTGCTAAAACCCGGTCCATACCAACAAACCAGTTCATTATTATGTCCCTGAGACCAAAACTCAAGGTGCTTTTTATTTCATAAGCATTAATTCCCACACGCTGACTTTGGGAATTGCAGCAGAGCCTCTCTTCGTATTCCCATACACCATTCCAAAGCATTCTTCATAATGGTCATCAGGAGCTTGCCACAGGACTTTGCTGAACACACACGCCCATCATGGGGGAGTCTTCCCTGTCAGGGGCTGAGCGCGAGCCCAACGGCCCATCTGCTCCATAGTGAGTTGGCCGTGAGCTGAGCGGTCCATCTGCCCCGTAGTGAGCCGGCCTTGAGCCCAGAGGTCCATCAGACGTGTAGTGAGCAGAGCGGCCCTCTCCTGTGTAGAGTCCTGGTCCTGCAGCAGGGTAGGGGTATCCCAAGGCAGTGGCTGCACTGCTGCTGCTAGTCCCTGTGAGGAAGCCCCCAGCCACTCCTGTGAGTACTGTTCGTGTTCGGAGGCCTGAGGTAAGAGGCAGGCCGAGCGAACCAGCCTGGGTGCAGTCTAACGGGTCCGGTCCCAGCAGAACATTCGGAGAAGGATCAGACACCTGCTGCCTGAAGGCCCGGTGCCTGGCATTGCTCTGCGATGCTTGGTGAGCGATTGGCTGTCCTGTAGGTTGGAAATTTGAATGTCCTGGCTGAGTGTTGGACTGTATTACTAACTGGCTGTGCGAGTAGGATGGCTGTGGATTGGAGTGAGGATTGTTCAGATGAGCCGGTGGATTGTTCGTATGCAATGCGGAGTTGTTTGCATGAGTAAAATGCCCCGTTTGGCGAGACGTATGGCCGTGGGAGTGGTGGTGCTGGGAACGGTGGTGGCCATGAGAATGAGCGGCCTGCTGAGACACAAGGTGATTGTAGTTTGTTGTGCCGCTTTCCGGAGACAACATTGTCTGTGTGGATGAATCCCCTGTGGTCCACGCCATGTGGGACTGGTGATACGCCTGCAAATAGAAACATACGGAACATTCAGTTAAACGATTCTGCATAACCGTTACATCATAACTTACATTGTAATACACGAAATAAAAAAACCTCAACCATGAAAGTTTTTTTTGGGTTAGATCGCGTTAATATGCGTCGTTAAAACCCGCCACCACCCGACACCGCCAACTATTAAGGGTTGTCACTTAAACAGAACATGCCAATTCGTCACTAGTACAGCACACCGGTGTGTTGGAGAACCAAGCCAAAACATTTACAATCCGAGTACGACGTTCCGCCAGTAATTACAACTACCTTCATCAGGCGACAGCCAGATTGTAAATGTTGTAGCTTGGCTCCCCAACACACCGGTGTGCCGTACTAGTGACGAATTGGCATGTTCTGTTTACGTGACAACCCTTACTAATTGGCTGTCGGGTGGTGGCGGAATTTAACGACACATTTAGATATTTAAGCGATTTAACCCAAACCAGGTCCCTGTGGGGTGGGCTGGTAGGAACAAACAAATGAATGGCTATAATAAAATGAAATGGCAAAAAATGGGCGCCAATAAGTGGACGGAAACGTAGACGTAGTGGAACATAGGAAACAATAAAGTAGTAGTAACCGTTGTGGAAAAAATACTAGTATTGCAAAGTATGTACCTACGTGAGTGCAGCTTGGAGCAGACATAGTGAGTAGTAACAATCTGCACAATATGCAGATTGTTACTACCCCTGCCGCGGTAGCCCCGCCCAGCCCCGCGTAGCCCCGCCCAATACACCCCTAGCGGGGGAGAAATTGCCAGGCCTGGCTCTAGGCTGGAGACCCGCCGACGACGGGGAGGTAGGGAGTGTATTTTAATGTAAAAGCTTAAAATTTAAATGTTTGTATTTAAAAACATGAGGGAATGTAACAGTGTTAAACATTAACTCCCTTTCACACACGCGGGGGTACGATACGAAGGGAGAGTGTGAGGCCTAGTTCTAGGCTTGAGGCCTAGTTCTAGGCTTGAGGCCTAGTTCTAGGCTTTAGGCCTAGCTGTAGGCTTTAGGCCGCTGTGAGTTAATTTTGTATTTAAATGCTTTAATTATTTATGTAAAAGCTTTAAATGTATTAAAAACATAGGGGAATGTAACATTGTTAAACATTAACTCCCTTGCACACACGCGGGGGTACGATACGAAGGGAGAGTTTGAGGCGTTGTTCGAGGCTTTAGGCCTAGCTGTAGGCTTTAGGCCGCTGCTAGTAAATTTTTAATTTCAAAGTTTTAATTAAAAGCTATCTGTGGGAATTATAAGGGAATGTTATACACTTGTTTCGACAGGAAAGCCGAAAGCGTCACTGAGTGTAAAGGTTTTTGTAGGGTCATGCCAAGTGTTTGCAGTAGGGGGCGATGTTGATACACGGACGGACGGACGGACGATATAATCTATTGTTGGCTGGTCCACTTCGTTCCTACCAGTATAAACCTCTATTATGGATGATATTGGTCGCGAAAGCCTACATGTTAAAAACCTCTCAATTAAATTTTTTCAGGACCAAAGTCATTATGAAGACAGTTTATAGTAAGTAATTTGTCAAGTATATTATTCAATTCATGGTTCAACGTCAAATCAGCCATGATCTATTCATTGCTGGATGAAGTCCTCCCCCACACCATCCCCATCTCACGATCTTGCAATATAGTTCCTGTACATAAGCTACTTTCATCACTCCAGCTCAGACAGACATCCTCTTGGGTGTATTCCCTCCTTTGGATGCATCTTTGGTAGTCTCATCCAAGCCCACCAATTTTTCCGAAGTCAATGTTGTCTCTAACTTGTGATCCATATGTGCCACTTTCTGCCTCTCGGTGCAATTCGAAGCGTGCACCTCTCTATGCTTCTTTGTGCATTTTTTATATTTTGCTCCATTTTCAGTGTCAATGTTCATGCGGCTGATCCATGTCACAGCAGAAAATATTAAATGATTCAAAACGTTCTTCTTTAGCTACCACCAACCCTCGGTTGTATTGTTTTATGGCACATGGAGCATTGATGCAAGTGTAGTGACGTAGCGCTGACTGTTGAACAGCAGCAGCAACTGCAGGTGGGCACTGAGCGCACACGCCGCTGAGCATTTACGCAGGTGTGCCGGCAGGACGGAGGAACTGGAGCAAGGGTCATGAGAGACCTCGTGTGGAAGCCCCTGGAACACTCGACGGTTCGAGAAGGGAGGCGCGGCTAGGGTGGAGCCAAGCTTCGCCGTGGTGGAATATAAGCAGCGGAGATCGAGAGCTGGGCTGCCGGTTCTGGGATTGGACCCATCTCATCGTCGCAACGTGGAAAGGGTCGTGTTTGGGACGGGCGCGCGGCAGCGGGGTCGTATGTGAGAGAGAGAGAGGGGGCCCAAGTGGTGGCGTGAGGGCGGCAACAACAATGAACAAAGAGGGCAGAGCAGTGCCTCCTACGACCACCTCGTCTCCGGCTGATTGTGTGCGTCGCACACCACCCGCACGCACAGACGACACTACACAAGTACCTGGGAGTTGTGGGCGTCATATTCCGTCGTGGGGGCCACGTTGTTGTAATGCCTGCTTCCGTTGTGTCGGTGCTGCGCTGGGTCTGATCGAGCCCGGTCACTGTGAGAGGAGCCACTTGACCCACCTGGATAAGAAGTAACAGTTTTAGTCATTCAAGCCAGAGAATCTCTGCATGACTTTTAACTGCACAACAATAAATTAATTTACATCATGGGACCTCCTTTGCCAGTACCAACATATGAGAATAGGTTTTCCATATTTTTCTGGCAACAAAACAGGTGTTAAGATGTTAAAACACCAAACTGAAACCTTTTTACAAGGAATCATGTCTGCATTAACTACAATACTTGTGGTCAGAATGCAAACAAAAAAACAGTGATAAAATAAGCATTGTCTTTGAAACGGATTGGTCCACACCAGAGACAGCTTTCTTTCGAGCCTGGTCTCAAACGGTGTTAGACCAGAGGCGTCCTCTGGTCTAACACCACAAGTATTGTGGTTAATGCAGACATGATTCCTTGTAAAAAGGTTTCAATTTGGTGTTTTAACATCTTAACACCTGTTTTGATGCCAGAAAAAAGGGGAAAACCTATTCTCAATAAATAAATTTGCGGGTGTGGGAATTGCTCACATTTACGCACCGATTGTACCGTCACCTCTTCCTTCTTTCGACCAAATATGTGAAACTACTGGACATGTGTGCCCATCGGATTCCTCCAGTATAAATATACTGATACCGATTCTTTGCACGCTCAGTGTCAACACACCCTCTCCCCAGTGCCTCTGACATTCTCCTACACCGCTTACATCTGTCTTTCTTGTACATCTCTTTTCCCTCATGTCAAAGTCCGACACATTTGTTGTTATTGCTGTACAGTTGTTCTGTCCAGCAATATCTCGTCCAAATACAAGTACACCTAAGAGGCAGTGAAAATGATTATGTAATTGCCATGTCTGTGGTCTGCGACTCGAAATGTGTTGGTCACTGAGCCCAAGAGTAAACCGTTTGGACCCCCGAACCAGAAGATGCTCCGGTTGCTGCCACAGCACCAAATGGCTGCAAGTGTTTTGTATTACAGCAAAAATAATCAGGGCTAGGACTGATTTAACGTTGGAAAAGTTAAGCTGTTTAGAATGACAATCATGATTTGTAAGCATAAAAGCTGTGCAGTCTCACATGTGCTCTCCAAAAGTGGAGTGCAACTTTTTCACAATGTACGAGATGTTGTCTTGTGCTGCGGCTGATGCACCACCTTGCCTTCTTGAAATTAATACAAGACTCCTACTAAGAGGACATTTTTCACATCAACAGCAAGTAAGCTGAGTATGACCACAAATAACATTTGATCTGGGAAAGGTATTATTTTAAGACGTAGGCTTTCGTGACCAATTTTATTAATAATAAAGTTTTTTTGGGTTAGATCGCGTAAATATAAATGTGTCGTTAAACCCGTCACCACCCGACACAGCCAATTAGGAAGGTTTGTCACGCAAACAAATAAATTCTTGCTATCGCCTAATGAAGTTGGTTGTAAATCACTTGCAAAACTTCGTACTCAAATTGTAAATGTTGTGGTTTACTCTCCAACACCGGTGTGCTGAAGTAGTAACTAATTGGCATGTTTTGTTTATGTGATAAAACTTTCTAATTGGCTGTGTCGGGTGGTGACGGGTTTAACACAATTATATTTACGCGATCTAACAAAAAAAAACTTTATTATGGATATTTATTTACTTGTGTTACACGAAGACTTACCAGAACTCGATGAAGAGTTTGAAGTTCCAGTCCCAGTGCCCTGGCTCTGATCAATGGCAGGGCTTGTGGACACACTGTTACTTGTGTTTGTTCCTTCATCAGTGGTTTTTTTAAAGAAGTTGTGTTGCAGAGCATAAAAAGGAGTTATTCGTGTTTTGGGATCGTAGTCCAACATGCGCAGGATCAGATCTTTAAACTTCAGGTAATCAGCCACTGTGTGCCCAGCCTCTCCCATCCTCCGGCCTCCAGGACCACCGCTCTCCACGCCAATGATGTCGTGTAATTTGCGAGACCCAGCTGTCTTGTACTCCTGTGGACACACAAAGAGCAGGATACCCACAAACGAGTCACACTATAACCCGAGATTACAGCGCACGCAGTTTAGACAAGCGGACGATCCCTGTGTACAGTGAAATTTTAACTGGCAAAAATAAACACAATCCCATATCTCTCACAGTGCGCACTTCCCAATGCCTTTCATGAAGGCTAGCCAGATGTGTGAGACGGAGTTGGAATACCTTTTTATACATACATTTTCCCCCCTACGATACTTAGCAACGTACAATTATATATTACCTTAGGGCTTCATCCTAGGATCACTATTGTTTAATGTGAATGTCTTCCCACTCAGCATCCTCAACTTCCAGCATGATTTAGGCTTCCACATGCACGTTAACGATACCCAGATATTTCTTTATAGTCCCACTTTAACAACACAACTTGTGTTTAATTGACCTAAAATGTAAAAATATTAATCGGCTCCATGCGCTTGTTAAAAAGTTTAATAAAGATGGAATAAACCTGTATGGATAAATGTTACTACAGCTTGGAAGTAATAAACGTGGTGCAGTTTGACCCAAAACTCTCAATGAGTATTGTGGTGTCCTGTTGTAACTATGTAACATTTCCAGACTGATGTCCTGTTATATTTTAAAAGGTCAGCACTTGATCTATGCTTTTTTTCATTTGTGACTATTACAATGCAATCAATGCTTCCTGATCTGCCAAGCCATTGAGACTTCTAGAGGTTGAGCATTAAGACGAATCTAAGCAATGTGAGAAAATGCATTTGTACTCCATGGAAACTTTGGATATTGGGATCTAAAACAAGTCCATTGAATAAAAATGAATTTAATCTTCGTGTGTACCAAACAGCAATATACCACAATAACTCAAGGCAGGCTTCAGGTTCATATCAACCTTATATCAGGAACGTTACAGCATGCTGTGCGTATTGTTTACAGTGCTATTATGTACTCCCAACTGATCATTATTAGGGTGCATATTTGTCACTTACTAGCGATGCGACAACACTTATGGAAAGGAATGATTAAAATCCTCTGTGAGTACCAATATTTTAAAATCTACGATTTGTTTCATAATTGGCTTTGCATAGGTATAACATCAATTACCGTGATAACCCTTCACCACCTGCCACCCAGTGCACGAGTCTATTTGGTTTTGCGAGCAAATCGTTTACATGGAAAGGCAAGTAAAATGTTGAAAACGACGGAAAACTTTGGCGAGATTCCGACCAGCACCATGAGGTGTCAGCAAGAGCTTAAGTGTCGCATGAGGACCACGCCCTGCTACTCAAGGAGACGTCATGAGAACAGCCATGCGGGTGAACCGAATCTAATGAATTATTGGAGGTGAATGCCAATTTGATTGGTTGCAATTTGCAGGGTTTAAATAATGTAACAATTAATCCTGGGTGAAAATAGGCAATCCTTCCTTAATTATATAAAGTTCAAGGTGTTGGTTCGAAATTGATATTTGGTATTGTAAAGTTAATCTCTTCTTACCTATGAAATACATTTTTTGTCTGTGTGTCTGTCTGTGCGGGTACCTTGTGACGCTTTTAACTGACAAACTGTGGGGTTTACATATCAAAAAAGTGCAAATACCACGCAATATGCCTCGGGATGAAAAAGTTCTATTCGTTTTTCCCACCAGTCAAGTTTAAAGTAGTTAAACGAAAAATGTATTCTTGTTATACACCGAGGGTGGCGCCAAAGCACGCATCTGCGCACCGCGAGAACGCCGACTCGTGGTGGTTGCCCCTAGCAATGCATACTCAATCGGTGGGGACGGGGGGAGTTTAAAATGCCAAAACAACGCTGAGGTAAATTCTTCACAGTGTCATGTCCTCTTCTCCCCCCCCACCCCAATGTCTGCACTCCGCGGGACTAGGTCTCACCAAGGCACTCTGTGAAGTTAGTAAATACTGCTATAGAGTAAATAGATACCTTTATAGAGTCGGTAGATACTACTACAGTCAGTAGATACTACTGTAGAGTAGGTAGATACTACCGTAGTTAGTCATTACAACTATTGAGTTGATATACTACTATAGAGTTAGTATATACTACTAGTCAGTATATACTGCTGTGGAGTTAGTAGAAACTGCTATTGAGTCGGTACATTCTACTATGGAGTTAGTAGATACTACTCTAGTCAGTATACACTACTGTAGAGTTAGTAGATAGTGCTATAGAGTCGATATGCTATTAGAGTCGGTAGATATGACTACAGTCAGTAGCTACGACTGTAGAGTCACTAGATACTACTATAGTCAGTAGTTTGACTATAGGGTATGTACATATGACTGTAGAGTCGATAGATACGACTATAGAGTCGGTATATACTGCTGTAGAGTTGTAGATACTACTGCAGAGTTGGTAGATGCTACTGTAGAGTCAGTAGATACTGCTATAGTCAGCAGCTACTGCTATAGAGTCAGCAGATACTACTATAGTCAGTAGATACAACTGTAGAGCCAGATAATATTATAGAGTCATTAGATACTATTCACTCTATTGCATGTAGGGTGTGTAGGTATATAAATTACTTGAGGGTACGGCATAAGATATGATTTAGTCTCATTGTATAAAGGTATAAAAAAGTTAGTATCTTACAATATTTGAGTAAGGTCATTTGAAAAGTGTTAGTTGTTTACATTATTGTAACTAAATCATGGATTAACGAGATTTAAAGCAAGTATTTTATGTTAAGGTTCTAGTTAAGCAATAATTTATAAGATTACTTAAATTAGCACAGTGGGGATTAGCACTTGAGGATTTAGTGATGAAGGTTGATTGAAGATATTGTTGTTAGATTATTGTTATTAAATGATGCATTGATTGAACCAGAGCAAATGTAGAGTGCTCAGTCTATCTATAGGCACGAAGTTGATTTAGTTTTTGATCATTTTTTGTTCCCTTATTATAAACTAGCAGGAAGTACCTGGCGTTGCCCGGGGGAAAAATATATTTCAAAACTTGTCTTCTCTTAAAAACATAACATATACATACACAAATACAAAGCTATTGTGAAAGCCCGGGATTCCATTTGTCCATCAACAAAATAAGAGGCTTGCAGAAGTCCTGAATCAAAAAGTAATAGAAAGTGGGGGGTAACCGCCCCATAAGCATATATACCTACACACCCTACATACAATAGATAGAGTAGTATCTAGTGACTCTGTAGTAGTATCTGGCTCTACAGTAGTATCTACTGACTGTATAGTAGTATCTGACTATGGTAGTATCTGCTGACTCTCGCAGTATCTACTGACTCTATAGTATTAACTACTGACTCTACAGTAGTATCTAATGACTATAGTAGTATCTCAATTGATAGTAGTATCTATTTACTCTACAGTAGTATCTACTGATTATAGAAGCAACTACTAACTCGATAGTAGTATCTGGTGACTCTATAGTAGGATTTGCAGACTCTATAGCAGTATCTGGTGACTATAGCAGTATCTACCGACTGCAGCAGTATCTACTAACTGTAGTATTATCTACTGAATCTATAGTAGTATCTACCGACTTTATAGTAGTACTCTATGGTTCTTTCGGTAAAGTCACATTTGTAGAAAAATAATAGATCACGACATTTCGATTGCAACACAAGCAATCGTCATCAGGTGGGACAACCACAGCAAGAAAAAAACTCAAGTAGGCTCGCCTACTTGACTTTACCGAAGGAACCAAAGAGTATAAATTCCTGCAGTCACGAAAGCTTCAAATCAAGATTTATAGTAGTAACTACTAACTCTACAGTAGTATCTACTGACTGCAGTAATATTTACTGAGCGTAGTAGTATCTACTGACAGTAAGTGTTAACAACTATACAGTAGTATTTACTGACCGTAGTAGTATCTACTGACTGTAATAGTGTGGTGGGTACAAACTGGATGCAACACGTTTATTACGCAACAAACAGTAACAGCCCTGACACGAGGGGGTAACGGCCCCTTCCACCCGATACACTAAGGAGGTACGTCCTCCGGGCTAGCGTGTCCTACACATTGGGAGAGTGTCTTAGATAAGGGTCCTCCGGCTAGCGGAACCAAGGGAGGCTACTTTGACTCGACCCAGCCAAGGTCCTCGGGTCCTATCCACCGGGCTGCTTGAACCTGACCCAGCCAAGGACTTCGGATCCGGCTCCTAGGTTTTCAGGTGGCCTTAAATCTTCAAGTGGATGACAACTGCCAGTCCCGTTCAGGGGTCCGGCTTTTATGCCCAGTCCCGGCTCACTCCGCCCCAAGCCACTCCTCCCTTCTGGAACCTTCCAGAGGGACCTGGAGTGTGATGTCATCCCCCAGCCCCCTCTTGGGGGTCTGCACCTCCGGTCACGATGCTCCCTGGGGGTTACCTCGGCCCAACGGCCCGACTTCATCAAAACTATCGGGCTCAGCCTCTCTTCCGCCCCCTGTTGATACGGGGCCATTGCTACAGGCTACAAGTAGTGGCGATCGCACACAGCGCTCAACAATGCCGCTAGAATAGTGTCTCCTGACCTGACTCTGAGGAAGTATATCCTGACTATAGTGGTATCTATTGACTGAAGTATTATATTCCAACTCTGCAGTAGCATCTGCCGACTCTGCAGTAGCATCTGCCGACTTGATCAGTATATACTGACTATAGTAGTATCTACTGACTGTAGTAGTATCTACCGACTATATATCGCCTCTATAGCAGTATCTACTAACTATAATAGTGTAGTGTAATAACATGGGCTGATGACGGGAAGGGATGATGACAGCAGGGGGCAGTACACGTCAGCAGGAGGAGATCAAAAGGGAAGCCCAGGACAGGGGTCCATCTGGAAGCCGAGAACCCACTAGTAGGTTCTAGAAGGGGGGCATGGCTAGAGAGAGGCGAGGCTACGCCAGGAGGATAAGAAGGGGCCCGGGATGGGGGTTCGGGGCTGTTGCTGGGAGTGGACCCCCCCCCCCTCGCAGTGTAGCTGTTGGTCACCTTCGTCGCTGCTCATAGTATATATGGACTCGATAGCAGTATCTACTAACTTCACAGAGTGCCGTAGTGAGGCCTAGTCCCGCAGAGTGTCGCCGACCTCAGCTAGATTGCCCAGCCGGCCAAGGTGGCACCTTGGCCGGCTGGGCTGCTAGCCCCCCCACCATCCCCCCACCCGCTCTACAGTAGTATCTATGGACTATAGTAGTATCTACCGACTCTATAGCAGTAACTGCACACATTGGGGTGGGGGGGGGGAGAAGACGACATCACACTGAAGAATTTACCTCAGCCCTGTTTTTTGCATTTTTAACACGAATTGAAAATTTTCCCCGTCCCCACCGAGTCAGTGTTCTCACGCATGCGCAGATGTGTGCTTTGGCGCCACCCTCAGCGTATAAAAGGAATACATTGTTACTTTAACTACTTAAAATTTGATGGATGGTAAAAATGAATAGCGCTTTTTCATCCCGGGGCTTATTGCGTGGTATCTGGGTCCTTTTTTGAGGTACCCGTGCAGACAGACACAGACAAACACACAGACAGACAAAAAAAATGACTTGTACAGATAAGATATATATTTTAACACACTACACTGCATATAATTAAGGATAACCTGTTTTCACAAATTTTATAAATGTACCTTGTTACACGATTTTAAACTTTACAACCAATCCATCAGTAAGTAATTGTAATGCAACAATCCGGTTCACCAGCATGCCTGTCCCAATGACTTCAGGGCACCTGCTTTAGGATAAGGAGCATTTATACGAGATCCGAGCTCTTACCCAACACTCTAAGATGCATGTCGAAATTTCCAGTCAAAACATTTTTCAGAATTGAAAAAAAAAATATTTTCAATGTAAGCAGTTTTTGGGAAAAAAAAAATCAATTGGTACATTTTGCCACGTAACTTCAATTTGTTTGACTCGTCAGGCAGTGGAGGGTTATAGCACGAATTTACCTCTATGATCTGAACCCAAAGAATCCAACTATAAATCATAATACTCCATATGAAATTACACAATGGTATAGAAAAATGTATTTCACCCATTGTACAAAAGAGAATAATCAGCAACAGAATGGCAATAATTATCTGACCCTTTTGCTGTCTTTAGTTTTCTTGACAGTCCAGGACCCATCCGAGAGCCTTTCAAAATACTTCCGGGCTTTGGGTGCCTGTTCCAACATGTGTGTAGGTGGCAGGCCCAGAACCTCCACAATCTTATTCATCTGGTCAACCTATAAAAGCAACAACATAATATTCAGGGCACATGCTTTCATGCTGAAGTCACTTAATATTATCCAAAACAATGAACTTGATCTTGAAGTCATCCAACCTTCACAACTACATTCCACACAATAAAAAAACTATTCTGAGTGGAGATAACACTAAGGGATGTTTTGCCATCCTGAATAACCAAAGATATCTGATTTAACTCTTAAGTGAGTGAAGTGATTTTCTTGGTTTTTTTGCTGTACACAGCATGATGCTGGAGCATAGCTGTGATAATCCAAGGCTGATATAATCGTCATTGAGGATGTGATCATTACACTTAAAATATGATTTCGGCAATGTTAAAAGCATCCTCTAAATAGCTTTCACTACCCGCAGTGAAACATATTTATAAAAACCTTCACGGAACCTGTGGTGGTAGTGAAATGTAATTCCGCACATCGATTTTAGCTGCATGAGATATCAAATACTGTGTAAATAAGCACAAAAGGTCACCCTTTACTAAAAATATAAACAATGCAAAAAAAATTCACACTGAATTATACACTAAATATCGAAGACTGCTGATGCTGTTGTGCAAACAGTATTGCTTACATTTATATCACGTAATTGATCAAGAATGCTAACGTGTCATTTTGTACTTGTTGTGTAGATTCCAAACATCATATAGCACAGCAATTAAGCGATGTGGATGTTGCTGACATTACCTCATTGGAGCCACTGAAGAGCGGCTCCCCCGTGTGCATCTCCACCAGAATGCAGCCCAGTGACCACATGTCAATGGCGAGGTCATAGGGGATTCCCAGCAGGACTTCAGGAGAGCGGTAAAACCGACTCTGAATATACTGGTAAATCTGAAAACACATGACGAACCCCCTTTTAAATGCTGAACGCTCTTAAAAACACAATAATTTAGTTGTCCGATTTCTCACATGAATAATGGAAAAAAACCCACAGCAAAACTCCTTTCATCTGTGGTTTCTTTACAACTCCAAATATCCATGGGATTAAGTGCCAGGGGTCAGCAAGCTCTCAAAGAATTTTTTTTTGTCTTTGAACAAAATAGTTTGCGAGCCGCATCCCACAGAGCCACTTGTACAAAAACACAGCAGCAGGTATGCAGCAGACGATAAAACACATTCTCACTTAAATAAACAAAATAGGTAACGAAATAAACTGCATCTATTTCGTTTATTTCCCCCTTAGTTATTCTTTAAACACAGTAGGACTGTACATTGTCACCAAGACATTCCATGATTACCTATTTCCTGCCATATTTAATCCCTAATTTTTACATTAAATTATGTTTAAGATTTATGTAAAAAAACGCTGCCCGAACAGAGGCAGCCAAAGAGCCACAAGGGGGAAGCCAAAGAGCCGCTTGTGGCTCCGGAGCCGCAGGTTGCCGACTCAGGGAGGTTAGGTCAAATCGACAATCATACACAGATGGGAACTTTTATTTCTTGCCATTCCGCAGATGAGGGAGGATACAGCCGTTAAATTCATCATATAATCTGCGAGTACGTAGATAAAATGCACGATGGTGACTAAGATGATGAACACATGAAGATAACCATAGCTTCACCGTCGTTTCCGCTACCACTGCTTGAAGAAGATACCAGTGGACAATGTTTATTCTATAGTTCTGAAAGGATACATTAGTTTAATGGCATGACCAATCACGGAGTTGGAATACAAGTGGGAAAAATAAATGCGAAAATATAACTCTTCCTCAAGTGTAGCAACTTATCACTTTCATCGCATGTGGTTGTGTGAATCTGAACCATGAGCTCAGCTATGTTGGCGAAGGCTGGACAAGAATTTGATTTAGAAAAAAATCATATTTTAGTTATGTTAACACAACGAGAAATGCTATGTATTGTGTTACACGAATGCCGCTTCAAGTGGATTGTATATTAATAAAGTGTAAGGTAGTGAAGCAGTAAATATGATTTTGATCAAATTATTTTATTTTAATAGGCTTAGTTTATTGAAATAGTTAAAATCAAACTAAATAAAGCAGCATAATAATACAAAGTTACTTGGTTATCTTTATATATAACTTAATGGTTTAAAGAAATTATTTATATAACTGCATATTTTCATCAGATAGCCCATAGGTGTCCACCGCACATTTCGTCATGTTTCTTCTGTCTTCTGCCAATAAACTGCACATTTTATATGTTTTATATCCAAGTAGAGCTACGTACCCTTTGTCCAAGCTGACACGAAGAGCCAAAGTCGACAATCTTGATGGCACTGCGTTTGGGGTTGCACAGGAGAATGTTCTCTGGCTTCAGGTCACAGTGAATGATGCTCAGTTCAGGTGTGGCCAGGAAGAGTAGCGCTGTGCACATCTGCTGTGCGAACTTGCGCGTCAGGTTGAGTGACACTCCACGGAAGTTGGTGTTTCGCAGCAGGTCATAAAGATTATATGACAAGAGCTCAAACACCAGACACAGGTGGTTCCGGAACATGAAGTGGCGTTTCAGGTGCACTGGTCAAAGAATGAAAATGTTATACAATGTTATGAAAATTTTTATCAGGTTTACTTAAAAACCACAATGTAAATAATCGTACAGATTATACTCATAAAAAGATCCTGAAATGGACAAAATTGTGAAAAATATTGATGCTTATAGCAGGATGTGTGCTGTTTACAGGGATAAATACATACATGACCACACAATGTCAAGAACTGGGACAGGAAATTAATCCTTTTACAGCCACATGTTTTTGAATGTTAGGTCATCCTGCAGATGCTTAATTCATAAAAATGAAATATGTAAACTAGGCCAATTCAATTTTTGGTAACATTCCAGAATTAATACACTCGGGCAGTGGACATGACCTAACAGAGGTTAACGGTTCATTTCCAGTGGCCGCCATTGATTTTTACTGCGGGTATGATAACCATAAAAATACATGGTGGCTGCTTCCCAATGGACACATGAAGAGTAGGCCAATGTGTGCTGGCATCATGGTCCAAATTTTACAAATTCGGCAATTTATAAAGTATCTAATTGAGATTATACATAGCAACCATTCCCTAGACAGGCAGACTAATGCCCCAGCTGACTCTTGCAAATTAGACTAGCCCGGTCTCTTCAATTATCACCTGGTTAAACAAAATAAACGTGTAAACTAAACTTGACCATGGTGCTTACGTGCTATTTTCCCCCCTAAACTTTCCACTAGCAGGCAGCATGCATATGCTGGCCTCAAAACAAAACCTCCATTTGGTCACGTGAAATATCGGGAACGGCCAGCAAGAGGGCATCGTCGCCAGTTCCCAAGAATAGACATGAGCGGCTCAAAGGTCAAAAAGGCATTGGCTGATAAACCCAGGAAAAACCAGGGAATGTTCTTGGAATGGAAATACATGCGGTCCCCGCTGTTACGACGTTACAACGCGTTCCTGGAAACCCCGTCGTAAATCGGATCGTTGGGAATCTGGACCCTATTTTCCAATAGACAGTAGAAACATCACTTGTCGATGTGCTTTTCCTTTAAATCGACCATATTTAAGAAGGTTAAGTAGGTCAAAATCCTGAAAAACGCTTGAGAATAACAAAAGCTCCACGTCAAGTCACATTGGAAACGAGACTGACGGACTTTTCAAATGTGTTCGGAGTCATGTTGGAAGATGCGTCATAACTCAAGTTTCTGCGTCGAAAATCGATCCAAGGAGGCAGTATATGTCGTAAATGTGGATCGTCGCAAATCTAAGTCGTAAATCGAAGAATGCCTGTACACTGAAATGTGGTGACACTAACATATCCTTGACTTGTGACGAGTCAAACTGGACGGCAACCATGACGGTACATTTTTTTTGTTTGGCATCACAAAGAGTACTATCTATTGTGTTGGAAATTATGTCAAGTGACAATCATATAGTGTCAGGCATACATGTCTAGTGTTAACATGACTTTAATAAATGTTAATACGTCCCTAAATCAAGCAATAATTTTCAATATTACACCGAGTGAAGACTTATACCATACATAAAATACAATTAACATGTTTTTTAATTATGCTGCAGTCAGGATGAGTTTAGTATTTTAAAGTTCAAAATAAATTCATATTTCCAAAGATACGATCTTTTTCAGCTATTTAGATATTTTACATTGTTGTATAAAATCCATACAAAGTGAAATCACTCGACGTCACACTTTGGAATGATGGAAAGAAAACATTTGGATTGTCCAAAATTGCATACCTTGGCCCAATTTTTCGAATTAATCCGAAATTGGGAGCACATCCTTTTGCTGTATAATGATCAATACCAAACTACTACAAGATATCTCAATTGAGATGCACGCTCACCTATGTAGTACTTCATGTCCGTGTCGTGCTTGTTCATCAGTTCCAGCAGTCGCACCTCGATCTGCGCTTGGTTCAAAAAGGCCTTCTTGTTTTTAATGATCTTGATTGCTACCCATTCCTGTTCCTGGTGATCATACGCTTTTACAACCTACAAAAAAACAAAAACCATCAGTTAATATATTAAATGTATGATATCGTACACTTTTCGATTTAAAGCTTTCGTGACTGCAGGGATTCATCTTCTTGGTTCTTTCGGTAAAGTCACGTAGAAATAAAATAATAAAAATAAAACATAATAAAATAATTCTCACGACGTTTCGGCCACAACGCAAGCAGCCGTCTTCAGGTGGAGAACAGGTCTGTCAAGGAGACAGTCTGAATGGCACGCCCCAGGCTTGGAGCGACTATTTATGCTGGGATGGAGGGGCGAAGAGCGTCTTGACAAAATAATT
>CM025660.2:11047764-11145031 GCA_014621495.2 Entosphenus tridentatus | reverse complement strand
CGACGGTCAATGGTATAGTGTATAGCATATTGTACAATAATAAATAGTATTAAAGTGTAATGTTTAATACAATGTATAAGGTAATATGTAGTATCGTAATTTTATAGTGAATATATAGCAGTGTGGTATACAGTTGGTTTGGTAGAATAATACATAGTGTAATATTACAATGTATAGTCTATAAGCATATTAGTTTCTGCGGCGCCATATTATTAACATTCCTTCCCTTTCTTAATTCTAACCTTAACTCCCTCCCTTTGATACTGCTAATCCTGCATAATGCATGGGCATAATGACTTTAAACCCCTCGCCAAACCTCCTACGCATTTCACAAGTAGTACTAATCGCATATCTGCATTTCCCATAAATATGCTAAATTCCTCTTGATATGCAAATTATTTTGTCAAGACGCTCTTCGCCCCTCCATCCCAGCATAAATAGTCGCTCTAAGCCTGGGGCGTGCCATTCAGACTGTCTCCTTGACAGACCTGTTCTCCACCTGAAGACGGCTGCTTGCGTTGTGGCCGAAACGTCGTGAGAATTATTTTATTATGTTTTATTTTTATTATTTTATTTCTACGTGACTTTACCAAAAGAACCTAGAAGATATCGTACACTGTTATAAATATATTCAAGGCACACAAAAAATCCAATCCTGCTAAAGAGAGGAATGAATATTCATTCTGAGGTAAAGGCATAGCTTTAAAAATGAGATCTGCAATGTAGCAAAGTGGAAACATTTATTTGATGTTTCTTTGCAATCAATGGTGACCAGCTGAATGCTGGACAAACTCATTGAGCACTCTGATCTCAGTAAACCAGCCATCTCGTATATTTAGATTTTTAAAAAAATGTTAATTAAATATTCCAAAACACCAAATGTGGATAAAAAAAAGCATTACCATTTATTGTACTGACAGCCCATCTACTGTATATGTATAGTCATTTAATTTTGTATAGTTATATAATTACATGTGTATGAATAAATAAAACCGTAATACATTTTTCCTGCTTAATACATTAATAATCAAATGTATCATTTTACCAGAAAAATGTATGGCTTTTAATGTATTAACATGTGGAAATGGTAACACAATTAATTAAATTCTTATCATGTAGAAAATAAGGTATATAAATTAACTACAAAAGATGGATAGAGGGTTCTTCCTTCATCATTCTGTATAAAGTTTTGCTGGCTGGATGGCACATGAGCATATGCTTACGAGTGACATCACCCACATCCCCTCACCATGGAGCCGGGTTCGTGCGTGATGACATCATGTCTCCCCTCCCACCCAATCCGTGCTAATTTATAAATAAAATGTGATTGAAATGCAATGATATTACTCTCCATATAAAATAGCATGGTTAGAAAACACAGCAATTCACAGTCCTTTGTCCATGCAATGCTGGATTATGTCTTCCCCTTGCGATGTTGGTCATGGGAGTTATTTAACCATACTTCACTATGCTGCTCAGTGTGGGTTGATGAACGGAGAGCGCAGGAATGGTTCAGATATCACATCGCCACTAATGTTAGCTGTTGTACAAAATCACACCCAGGTAATTGGTTTCAGAGAATAGTCCACTAACCACTACGCCACCATTCCCAAGGGCTATAAATGACGTTTTAAAAGAGTAACTAACTCTACACACTATATTTATAAATGTATAGATTTTTACAAGCAGTTAATTTTAAACATGTTAAAACAAAGTACAGCCAGTAAAAGAGCTCTGCAAATGTAACATTATTGTACGGCATCAACATTCCAAACCACATCATATGCACTACCTGTCCAAATGAGCCTTTGCCAATGAGAGAATCTATCTCGTAGCGGTCCATCCACTTCTCCCCATTCTTCACGATGTAATCGTAGTTGTCATCATCGTAGCCATCGTTGTACACCTTGCGCTCTTTCTTATGGCTCGAGTCTTCCCCTTGCTGCTGCTGGGCTCGCCGTTTTTTCTTTGCATAGTATACCTGCCGAATAGGTGTGGGGAAGAATGTATAAAGTCAACTGTTGAAAGCTGCATATATATGGGAACTTCTTTTGCACCGTACGTAGCCAACCGTGCTAAATCAGGTGTGAAATACTTACCAAAGCTAATACTTGCCAAAGCCCACACAAACTATTCAGGATGAAGAGCAACACATTTGTCTTACAAACTATTGTTATTGTGTTTACAATGAAGATGTTTGTAAGCCCCAACAATACGTTATGGGACCTCCTTTGCCAGTACCAAAATATGATAATAGGTTTTGCCTTCTCTTCTGGCAACAAAACAGGTGTTAAGATGTTAAAATATCAAACCGAAACCTTTTACAAGGAATCATGTCTGCATTAACCACAATGTTTGTGGTCAGAATGCAAACGAAAAACACTGATAATATATGCATTGCCCTTGAAACTGATTGGTCCACACCAGAGACATCTTTATATTGAGCCTCATCTCAAACGGTGATAGACCAGAGGACGCCAAAAGGCGTACAGCCCAAAGACAATCACTATCAGAGTAATGAGAGCTCAAGGACAATGCATATATTATCAAAGTATGTTTTTTGTTTGCATTCTGACCACAAGCATTGTGGTTAATGCAGACATGATTCCTTGTAAAAGGTTTCACAGTTTGGTGTTTAACATCTTAACACCTGTTTTGTTGCCAGAAAAAAGGTTGAAAACCTATTATCAGCCCCAACAATGTCTATATGGAACATAATATATTATGCAGTCATTTTAAAACTCCTGAGATTAAAATAGCAATTATGGATAATACACATTTAGGGATTTTCTTTTAAAATGAATTTAGAACAGTCCAAGATTAATTAGATTTTTAAAAATAATGCGCACCTCTACTTTCCCTCCCCCCCAAGCTGAAATTAAACATCAACCCCAAGATGCCGCAAGCCACTTGGCTCCAGCACAAGAACTTCTCACTCCGTCTCTATGGTGGGCTTTCTCTCAGGCGCTGCTCCTTTGTCTTGACCATGATCCCTTCTTAGTGATGTGTCCTGCACAACTTCTTGGTTCTTTCGGTAAAGTCACGTAGAAGGAAAGTAATAAAATAATAAAAATAATAAAACATAATAAAATGCACAAGTCCACTTACATTGGTTTTTAAAGTCAATGTCTAAAAAATGTATCTTAACTTTTGGGACTGCTCAAGTGAGGAAGGAGGCTGAACAAGGAAGACATCTATTTATATCCTACTACAGCCCCGTACAAGACTTATAATAGCATAAACAAACAATCCTTACCTCATTAATGTGTTTGTATGTCTTTATAAGGTCGACGGACAGTTTTCTCAGAGGTGCTGTGGTTGGGTCACGGAACTTAAGAGGGATTCTTCGCTGCAGGATTGTCATGTCTGGAAGCAGCTGCAGGAAAAAAGTAGGAAACGGGTATCAGTATGTACACTCTTGCCATGTCAAAACTTAAATTCGATTAAATTTTGATTTTAAACTTTCGTGACTGCAGGAATTCATATTCTTTGGTTCTGTCGGTAAAATCACGTAGATAGAAAATAAAATAAAAGCAAAAAACCCACGACGTTTCGATTGCAACACAAGCGGTCTTCATCAGGTGGAAAGAAAAGAGGGGGCAAGCCTCCAAATGCCACTGCTTATAAGGACTTCCAAAGTTGTGAGTGGGCAGAGGACTAGAGTTGCGAGGCAGAAGCAAGGAAAGCTGTGTGGCGTAAACAGCATGGGCAGGGCAGCCAATGCTAATGTAGAGGGAGGGGGTAAAGATAGGGTGAGAGAGGGGGGTGGGTAAGAGATAGGGGGAGTGAGGGGAAGTAAAGTGCGAGCTTTATAAGCAGTTGCATTTGGAGGCTTGCCCCCTCTTTCTCTCCGCCTGATGAAGACCGCTTGTGTTGCAATCAAAACGTCGTGGGTTTTTTGCTTTTATTTCTAATTATTTTTCTTTTTTTCTATCTACGTGACTTTACCGAAAAAATCAAAGAATATTAATTCTAATAATTCACGAGGAAATGTTTTTTTTAGAATTTACTCTGATGATTAAGTAGCATGAATAATATAACAAATAACACCTAGGCACTGAAATGTGAGGAAAGGGAAACGTCACATTTTGAATGTGTGCTAAGAATTGAGTCATGCATGTTCTCAAAAAGGTACTAAAACGAACACTTAAATTATATGCACAGCTTCCAATGAAAATACTAGCCTACATGCACAGATTCACAGTTCAACACGTAGGTTATTCCAGCAGGGGGAAACACACGCATGCTCTTTTTTTAACCAAGTAAGATGAAGTGTCTCCTCTATGCTCAAACCAGTGTGGAGTCGTACTCGATTTGTTGAGCTTGGTACATAATAGTGATGGGAGGCTAACACAGTGGAAAATGTATTTTCAACAAACAAATAGCAGTTCAACATTCAGGCTGTCGTGAGAAGAGTCTCTCAAGCAGTGGATGCTCAATTGAAAATTAGCAAATCCACCGTTTCAGTTGGCACCAGTCCCATCCTCACACGTTTCATTCTCACAAAATGTCCAATTGCTCAAAAGTTACCTGCTACATACTAAATTATGATGTAAATGCAACTACCATTCACAGATTATATTATGCTTGTCTACCCAAGGAGGGTCCTTCCAAGATTTTCAAAGAGGTGTCTATGTTGCTAATTTGAGTATTTTTAAGGTAACGTTTCAGCATTGGGATGTTTGGCCAATACAGGTTACATTGTAGGTTTGTTTTAACTATAACAGGAAGCTGGACAACCCATAGAAAACCCATGAAGAATGGGCGAGAACATACAAACTCCATACAGAAAGGCGCCCGAGTCAGGAATCGAACCCAGGAATTTCTTGCTGTGCTACCCTGCCACCATCCGTCTTAACTGGAAAAAGTAATATAGCAAGCATGCTGACAAGAGCGAGTACCTGCGCTTGAGCCATGGGCTGATCGCTGAACTGCTGCTGAGGAGAAAACGACATGCTGTCAGCAGCGAGCGGGAAGGTGGTGGACAGATGCAAGGACGAGTGTTTGCATGCTGCTTCCTCTATACCTGAAACACACAAAAACACATGGCCTTCAACAAAAAGTACACATTAAAGTCAGAGACAACCCAGGTCAAGGAGCGAGGAAAAAAATACAATTTGCTTGAGCGTTTCTTTGTTCAAGCTTTCGCCATGCACAGTTGTGCACATCTTCAGGAGTGAATTACAATATGCAAGTCTCTGCTTAACGTGCGATCGCTCAATGCGTTTTATCTTCAATGCGATTCTTCCATTAGCGAACACTTTACGCACTGTGGAACGCACACCATTACAACGCGATTGCTGAGTGGTCGATGACAAACTACTTTCCTTGAGCTGCAGGGCTGAGCGGTGCGATACAGTATGGAGAATGATACAGGAACGTGGCAGTATACACCCAGTTATTTGTCCCGCCATCTTTCTGTAAGCGTACATCGTATCTTGCAAAACTTTATCGTTACATTATTTATGGGGAAATTGTTTGTTTTCGCTGAAACACAACACTTTTCAGGACTGCATCTACCACGTTAAACGCAGCTGCACATGGTGAAAACTTGGGAGGATAAATATTCAACACGTAGCTTCAGCTGGAAAAATCACAATTCAGTTAGTGAGAATCGGTTTTCCCCTTTTTTCTGGCAACAGTTTGGTGTTAAAACACCAACTATTACAAGAAATCATGTCTGCATTAACCACAATACTTGTGGTCAGAATGCAAACAAAAAACTTACTCTGATAATATATGCATTGTCTTTGAAACTGATTGGTCCACGCCACACCAGAAACAGCTTTATTTTAAACCTAGTCTCAAAACAGTGTTAGACCAGAGGACGCCAAAAGGCGTACAGCACAAAGACAAGCATTATCAGAGTAATCAGGGATCGGGGTGAGCATCTACATCATGGGACCTCCTTTGCCAGTACCAAAATATGAGACTAGGTTTTCCCATTATTAGTTGTTCATATTTAAACATGTTTGATATTAACAAATACGTTTTTGCCAATGTCATTAGTTAAACAAACCGTTCACTATGAATCGCAGAAAATAGTCTAAAAACACGTTATTAATCAAATGTCACAAAAAACATAGTATACTTCAAAAATTTATAATTAACTTAATTTTAGAAGATCAAATACATTAACTCAATATCTGCTATTTTTTCAACAACAAACACATACAGTGAGAGAAAAAAGTATTTGATCCCCTGCTGATTTTGTATGTTTGCCCACTGACAAAGAAATGATCAGTCTATCATTTTAATGGTAGGTTTATTTGAACAGTGAGACAGAATAACAACAAAAAAATCCAGAAAAACGCATGTCAAAAATGTTATACATTGATTTGCATTTTAATGAGGGAAATAAGTATTTGACCCCTCTGCAAAACATGACTTAGTACTTGGTGGCAAAACCCTTGTTGGCAATCACTGAGGTCAGACGTTTCTTGTAGTTGGCCACCAGGTTTGCACACATCACAGGAGGGATTTTGTCCCACTCCTCTTTGCAGATCTTCTCCAAGTCATTAAGGTTTCGAGGCTAACGTTTGGCAACTCGAACCTTCAGCTCCCTCCACAGATTTTCTATGGGATTAAGGTCTGGAGACTGGCTAGGCCACTCCAGGACCTTAATGTTTTTCTTCTTGAGCCACTCATTTGTTGCCTTGGCCGTGTGTTTTGGGTCATTGTCATGCTGGAATACCCATCCACGACCCATTTTCAATGCCCTGGCTGAGGGAAGGAGGTTCTCACCCAAGATTTGACTGTACATGGCTCCGTCCATCGTCCCTTTGATGCGGTGAAGTTGTCCTGTCCCCTTAGCAGAAAAACACCCCCAAAGCATAATGTTTCCACCTCCATGTTTGACGGTGGGGATGGTGTTCTTGGGGTCATAGGCAGCATTCCTCCTCCTCCAAACACGGCGAGTTGAGTTGATGCCAAAGAGCTCCATTTTGGTCTCATCTGACCACAACACTTTCACCCAGTTGTCCTCTGAATCATTCAGATGTTCATTGGCAAACTTCAGAGACGGGCATGGATATGTGCTTTCTTGAGCAGGGGGACCTTGCGGGCACTGCAGGATTTCAGTCCTTCACGGCGTAGTGTTACCAACTGTTTTCTTGGTGACTATGGTCCCAGCTGCCTTGAGATCATTGACAAGATCCTCTCGTGTAGTTCTGGGCTGATTCCTCACCGTTCTCATGATCATTGCAACTCCACGAGGTGAGATCTTGCATGGAGCCCCAGGCCGAGAGAGATTGACAGTTCTTTTGTGTTTCTTCCATTTGCGAATATAATCGCACCAACTGTTGTCACCTTCTCACTAAGCTGATTGGCGATGGTCTTTTAGCCCATTCCAGCCATGTGTAGGTCTACAATCTTGTCCCTGACATCCTTGGAGAGCTCTTTGGTCTTGGCCATGGTGGAGAGTTTGGAGTCTGATTGATTGATTGCTTCTGTGAACAGGTGTCTTTTATACAGGTAACAAGCTGAGATTAGGAGCACTCTCTTTAAGAGTGTGCTCCTAATCTCAGCTCGTTACCTGTATAAAAAAACACCTGGGAGCCAGAAATCTTTCTGATTGAGAGGGGGTCAAATACTTATTTCCCTCATAAAATGCAAATCAATTCATAACATTTTTGACATGCGTTTTTCTGGATTTTGTTGTTGTTATTCTGTCTCTTAATGTTCAAATACACCTACCATTCAAATTACAAATTGATCATTTCTTTGTCAGTGGACAAACGTACAAAATCAGTAGGGGATCAAATACTTTTTCCCCGAACTGTACATGCTTACACACTCTTTATTAATTTAAATTTCAACCAGACAATGCACACAATCAACCATGTGAACAGTGCCTGGGCTGCACGAGTCCAAGCCAAGCCAATTACCAAAAAAGTCAAGTCACACAAACCCATTCTACAAAATTGAAACAAAACTTAAAATATGCACAAAATAAACATTATCTTCATTCAACTGTGTAGCCTTCATGTCCACTCAGCAAAAGCTGACAGTGACAGCACATCTATACAGATATGATTGACTCAGTAAAAAAGCTATTAGAATTGGTACCTAAGACAGACAAGGAAGGTGTCATACAGGCCTATCAAATCTACAGCCACGGGACAAATCCAGTCCAACTCACTCAATCTGGCCCACGCTGTCACTCAAACTTACCATCACAATGGCTCACTGCAGCTTTGAAATTTAATTTCATCATCATCAGTCAGCCATGATCAATCCACTCCTGGAAGAAGCTCTCCCCACATCGTCACCATCCCTCATGATCTTGCAGTGCCATAATCCAACTCGCTCCTTCCTGCACATGAGCTGATCTCATTACTTCAGCTCCTCATGGGCATGTTCCCCTCTTGTGGCTGTAATTCCATAACCAGTCTCATCGATCAGCAATCATCCCTTCAAGCAGTATGTCCTGCCCAAGCAGGATAGACAAACACGCTGTGAATTTATCTATACATTACTTCATGTTTGCCAGTCTGGCAGGCTGTCACAATGAGTGAGGCCTCATTCAGACCGTAACAACTCAAGGAGATCTTACGGATTGAAATTGACACATTTAGCACCTACGACCCTTGATCTAGGTACAAAAAAAAGTGATCATTCGCTAATCACAGTAGACGGCATGACAAATTCTGGATACAATATGAACACGAACAGAGAATGTTTAAATTTCAGTTCAATACTGATCAAATATCACAATGAATAGTTAATCATGGTCAGCATCTCCAATGCCACACTATCACCCTGCTGGACTCAGATGCATTCCTCCATCTGGCTTTAGGTCTTCCCATAGTGCACAACCCAAGGGTCCCAATCCAGTGCCTGTTAACAATCTTGCCCTTCTCCATCATGTGCAGGTCTTCAAACCATTGCACCATCATCAGTCATTTTTATTTTATATTCAGTTGATCCAAATTCGAGGACAAAAAACTATTTATTAAATGTGACTTCACCTTCATAAGATGTTCAACTTTTGTGAAATTCATTAAAAGTCCTAGAATTTATAACAAGTAAACACATTGCTGTCAGGAAGCATTCTTTCTGGTCATTGCACAGGCATAAAAACTAACCTTTTCCCAGGGTGCCTTGTTTAGAAATATCGTTGTTTTTGCTCTTACAGATTTTTTTGGAATACCAATTCCAAAATAAACATTATGGCTGAAGCCTGACAAAACTGGTAATTTCCCTAGAAATTAGGCCAGAGAGGTAGCGGTAAACGAACCTAAAATATGAACTGCCAAGAAGATTTGATTTGCAACACCGTTTAGACAAGTGTGATTTTAACTACTGTCAAAGTTAAGAAAACAAATATGCAGCCCACTCAGTAAGTAATTATACACTTAAAAAGACTGGAAAATCCATAAAAAGGAGCATGATTTTTCAAATATTTTCCCACATCCACTTTCATTCTATGTATACATTATGCAGCACTAAGTCTGATCATAAAAACGTTCTACTCGGTATACTGAAGACAACTTGTTGCTACTATGCAACATAAATCCTCCTATGTATGCTTCTCTTTTGCATGACTCCTATTATCCAATAGCCCAAATCAACAGGTGCTATTATCTGCTGGGAGATTCTTACGATCAACGTTGAGTAATTTGCATTACCCAGAAGTGCTCATAGCTAAGAGGTATCACGCGAAAAACTCTGCCTGTTATATACAGGCAAAGTTGTGCAGGCAGAGTAATTACCGCTGTATAGCATTGATAAATACATTCCTGCGGAGGGAGCTGGTAGGAACGTTGGGTTGCTCGGTCAATGGCCAGGGTTCAACGGCGGCGTGGTGTATTCCGCAAATATGGCCGACTGAGGGCAGGCACAAGCCGGCATGAGTAGGTTCAACGTTGAGTTTCATAAGGGCACCACGGGGTGACCAGCCCCTCCCCACCCAGCCCCACCCCTCCCACCCCCCTCCCAGCCCCACCCTCCCCTCCCAGCCCCATCCTCCCCACCCAGCCCCACCCCACCCCACCCTCCCCTCCCGGCCCCTCCCTCCCCACCCCTCCCATTTTTGGATGCACGATGGACGGACACAATAATCCCCTGTGGGCTGGTGGAACCAGGAGGTTCCTACCAGTATAATTAATATCATTAACTGATCATAATAATAATTAAATTTATAACGCACGCAAATTTGCGGACGTGACGGCCGCAACTCAGAGGCACGGAGCCAAGCTCAGATTCGCTCGAAAGCATGGTTATAGAGACGAGTTTTGAAATCTCTCTTGAAGGAGGCGATTGAGGTGATGCTGCGAATGTGTAGAGGGATTGTGTTCCAGACTGTTGGGGCTGCCACCGAGAAGCTGCGCATAGACATGACCATCCTGGATCTTGGTATCAAGAGGAGGTCGTGAGTCGCGCTGCGCATGTATCTGCCGTGTGCTGAGCTGCAAGTTGTCAATAATTATTATTGTGTGTTCCCCATAGAGCAGTGTGTTTGACAAATGTGCCGAATATTTTAGTTTCATGCTGATGGTGATGATGGTGGTAGTACAAACGATGACAGTAGTGGTAATGATGGTGAAGTTGAAGGGGATGGTAATAAATATATTTGTTTGACTCTTTGGTTCTTTCGGTAGTCACGTAGGTATAAAATAAATTAAATCACGACGTTTCGGGTGCAACACAAGTGCCCGTCATCAGGTGGAAACAACCCCAGCACTAAACAAATTGCTGAAATGTGAATTATGATTCGTCAATGCTGCAAACACTGGATACCATATTATACAATTAGTCAAATACAGACCTTAATGCAAAAAATGTAGACACCCCTAGTGCATCCATACAGGCAGCATCGCAACATGCAATTATCTGAGCTTGACACTACGGGCTACTTACTGCCATAGGCACCGGATAGGGGCATAAACACAACGTCGTATCCGGATGTGATATCAAACAGTGATAATAGAATCTGCAATTCTTAAGTGCAATGTTTGTGCACTTTCATAATGGACATGAATTTAAAGAATTATGCTACCACATTTCACAACGTAACCTATTTGTATACTAAATAGTATATACAGAAAAATACGAAGCAAACTCTAGGTGCACATTTTCAATGTTGGATATACAACACTTTATCTATATATATAAAAGGGAATTTTGTGAATGTGTGTCTGTTCGAAATGTTTAGCATACTTCCCAACATGCAACAAGCTTGAAATTTGGCATGTGGGTAGCTTCCAGACTATACACAATGCAAAAAGTATAAAAATAGACTTTTGTATTTTGATGGGGGGGGGGGCGCAATAATGGATATATTTTGCACAGCAAGTGAGCGGTGACGTCACATCTGTGATGTCAACTGCAGGCGGTAGCGTCATGCAGTGTGCCTGCTGACGTCATGCACCCCCCCCCCACCGCATAGGCCGAGTATTGATCCAAGACAAGAATCCAAGTACCGGGGGAAACCTGGTAGTAAAGCTAGTACTGGTAGGAACGAAGTGGACCAGCCACCAATAGATTATATCGTCCGTCCGTCCGTCAGTCCGTGTATCAACATCGCCCCCTACTGCAAACACTTGGCATGACCCTACAAAAACCTTTACACTCAGTGATCAACATCGCCCCCTACTGTAAACACTTGGCATGACCCTACAAAAACCTTTACACTCAGTGACGCTTTTAAGGGAGTTAATGTTTAACAATGTTACATTCCCTTATGTTTTTAATACATTTAAAGCTTTTACATAAATAATTAAAGCATTTAAATTAAAAATTAACTCACAGCGGCCTAAAGCCTACAGCTAGGCCTAAAGCCTATAACTAGGCCTCAAGCCTAGAACTAGGCCTCACACTCTCCCTTCGTATCATACCCCCGCGTGTGTGAAAGGGAGTTAATGTTTAACAATGTTACATTCCCTGATGTTTTGAAATAGAAACATTTAAATTGAAAGCTTTTACGTAAATAATTAAAACTTTTAAATTAAAAATTAACTCGCAGCGGCCTAAAGCCTACAGCTAGGCCTAAAGCCTAGAACTAGGCCTCAAGCCTAGAACTAGGCCTCACACTCTCCCTTCGTATCGTACCCCCGCGTGTGTGAAAGGGAGTTAATGTTTAACATTGTTACATTCCCTCATGTTTTTAAATAGAAACATTTAAATTTTAAGCTTTTACATTAAAATACACTCACTACCTCCCCGTCGTCGGCGGGTTTCCAGCCTAGAGCCAGGCCTGGCAATTTCTCCCCCGCTAGGGGTGTATTGGGCGGGGCTACGCGGGGCTGGGCGGGGCTACCGCGGCACGGACAGTAACAATCTGCATATCGTGCAGATTGTTACTACTCACTGTCTGCTCCAAGCTGCACTCACATAGGTACATACTTTGAAATACTAGTATTTTTTCCACAACGATTACTACTACTTTATTGTTTCCTATGTTCCACTACGTCTACGTTCACTTATTGGCGCCCATTTTTTGCCATTTCATTTTATTATAGCCATTCATTTGTTTGTTCCTACCAGCCCAGCCCACAGGGACCTGGTTATATATAAAATGAAGTTTCCTAGCAAAGGCTAGTATGATATACTTCTTGTTTTTAATCAAGACACTAAACTGAGCAATATTGTGTTATGATTTGTATTCTACCTTGGATTCTGAAATGTGACATACCTAATTCTCCAGGGATGTACATACAATGTGTGACATATACAATTCGTTATTCCCAGGCTGCACTCCCTTGGGGCTCTGATCACCTGGACTATCCCGAATGTGCCACCTTCCCCAGGCTCTGCTCTCATCTGATTTTCCTGCCTCTCCTTGTCTCCATCTCTGGGGCCCGAAATATCTCAATGTTACTCCTTTAAAACCTGGTCCCTCACAAGTCCTTGCTCTCCACCATCTCACTGTCAAGTGCACTCATCTCATTACTGGTTTCACTTCTATCCAATGAAAGTATATACCACCAGTGCTTTGGAAAGGAAGCATCACTGATGCTGTTCATCGTTGTTGATACATCGACAGTACAGGCTTCCCACACATCACGCGTGACATGCATTCCAGAAAAACAGCACGCAAGTCGAATCGCCCTGTATGAAGCCCATTTTCCCATATAAATACACGTTATAAGGGGGGGTTGTGCGCGTTCCTGGAGAAAAAAAAAAAAATCCGGATTATTTAATTTTATTATTTTAGAAATGGATTTACTAAAAACGTATAAATGTAAAACTTCATGACAAAATGAAGATTAAAAAGATTACTACTTAGAAATATTACTTCAGGAGGACTAACTTCAGTTTCTTGAACCCTTCCAAAGGATGCTTTTACGCAGATCTAAGATTTATATGCCCAACCCGTGACATTGGGTGCTGCCATGACATGGTGACACCAGGATTGAAGTTGGTTAACTTGCAAAATTTTTTTTTATAAAAAAAGAAATTTAACCTTTTTTTCTTGGGCGTGAAACGCATAGTTTAAGTGTGAAGTATGCTCCTAAGTGATGAATCGCGTAACTACCTATTCGTGCTATTGGAGTGGGGGGCGTTAAGTGAGGGACGTTTGTAATTAAATTTCACGGTTATATCCATAAAATCATACCATTGAGTAGCCTACACTAGAAAGTGCATGTCAACCTGGTTTGATTTAAATCCCAAATGCGTTGCAAATATGGTGTTTGTTGTGCAACCAAACCAATGTTTTTGTCTCAGTATGGGTGCATGCTAAAGTAAAATATGAGAACACCATGGTATTGAATTGTAAGGGTCCTATATCCATATAAACATGGCTTCTGTAACATTTGCAATATGCATTTTTCCATGGAAGCATTTTATTTTTGACAGATACGCAGGTGAACGACATCATTAAAACTGTTCAGAAAAGTGGACTTGGGCAGGAAACGTCATGGCTAGAAGGAATGATGGTCGATGGTCAACAAAGTGATAGGAGTCACAACAAAGACAAAGAACGCATCTGAGATTATATCCACCACAGATGGAAGCGATTATAAGAGTTGCTGTGAAGATGTTCGATGGATTTTTACACCACAGGAGCTTGAGAGATGGCACAGGCTTGGTTAGCCTTCATCCAGCAGTGGACTGATGACTTTTGATAACGTTAGCGTTAGAGCTGGATAAGGTTGTGACATCACACGGCACAGGACACTGCGTAATGCCACATGTCATGACGATATCAGATGCGCTCGCATGGCGTGTGACATAATCGCCATCCAAAAAATGAAAATGAGTTTTATATTTAAACTTTCGATGAATTTGCCTATTGATTAAGTCCCAAATAATGGTAAAACGTTGTAAACTGTTATAACTTAATTTTTTTTTAAAGTCTTTGATAATTGGGCTGAGGCCATCAACTTATTCGTTACAGCTGTAATGAGAGCAAGTACAGTAATCTCTCGCTAACCACGGTTTCGGGTATCCACGCATATTACATATACCGTTTTGCCAACCACGGTATAGTTTCGCGTAATCACAGTTTAGTTTTCCGCTACCCGTGATTTCAAATCTCCAGCCGAGTTCAAGCATCCGCCACCAGGGGCGCTTCAGGCGCGTGTATCCATGCTGGCCCGCGTACAGTCCTTGTCCGAGCCGTTCAGTGTTGCGCAACAGTCGGCAAAGCGTAGTGCTGTAATTTATACCTCGTGAAAGTGGACTGTAATCACTGTACAATGCCACTAATTTTTGCTCTGAACCATGGCCCCTAAGTGTCGAGCTGGTGACGAGGGTCAAGGAGAGGTTTGTCTTTAGAGAAACAAGTTCTGAGGGGGACAGCCCCTGAACCCTATAACCCCCCCTCCCCTAACATCATCATCACTAATATTGATAGTGAAGTCCAGATAACGATGACAAAGGTACTTTTCTTCACTATTAATATGAAATGTATTTTTGCTGATGCATTACTGGACATATTTCTCATGTTTATGGAATGCATATGATAAGTAGTTAAGCTTCGATGAGATTGTTAATAGCGGCCGTGGAAATTTACCCCCTATTTTCCATAAGCCTTTATGTCTAGCCGACCACGGTTTTGCCAACCACGGGGGTTTTCAGGAACCTAACCCCCGCGGTTGGCGAGGGATTGCTGTACTGTATATAAATCGTGTGTGAAATGCTTTGTTAGACCTGATAAAAGCGATTTAAAGTGGCTCTAAAAATATACATACACTGAATACTTAAATGGATGTGCGGAAGGGGCATGAGAAGCTGACATTATTGGGGGTGATTTAAACTGACAAAAAGATGATGAGTTGGAGAAAGCGATTGTCAATGTGCTCGCCCTCCGTACAAGAGCCTTGCCTCGCCACAGAAATTATAAATTGACAGCATTGGCTCAACGCCACCCAACGAGATCCCACACCACTCGGTGCTCGTGTACAGACACACCTCTATTCTCACCCAGAATGGATTCCCCCACAGGTGTACCAGCTTAGCTTCGTTGTGCATGGGGATAGACACATGTAGGTGACATCATTGACATGCTATGTAACAAAGAGGCCACTCCCAGTAGCCATGTAATAATGCATCAATTCATCAATTAAAACGGATCAACATTTGCATCAAACTGTGCGTGTATATCTCGATTATTTTCAATTTCTGTAAATTACATGAAAATTAAATGCTGTTACAAATCGGCTAATGGTACAATTAAAACAATACAAATTACATTTAAAAAAAACAAGAAACAATATCGATGAGAAAGTAAAAATGAGACCCAAAAATGTATTCCTTAAGTTTCCAATAGGATCAAATCGTAGCAAGTCATGAAATCAACACAAGCTTAATCCCCAGTCAGGGCAGCGTGGAAGGTTTGTTTGGCAAGTGGTTATTACCATAAACCCTACCAAAAATGAGCGGTACCAGACTAACGCGAGTTCCAATATATGGCCCTACCCCTAACTTTGACTCTTAACGGAAGTTACGTAATGAGAAAAAAAACACCAGTATTTTTGCTCTGGTAACGTGACTGTGGTGACGTACTAACAACGGGTCACGAGGCACCTTGAGTGTGTCACTACAGTGTCGTCGTTGCAGCGTTACGGCAGAACGCAGCGGTCCCATTCAAGTCTCTTTTCTCATGAACAAAGCCTCAAAGTAAAGCAGCCCAGGGTAGCCAGGTACATGTCTACACAGGCTACGAGCTGCTTACATTTAAGGTTTCAGTTTCCGTCAAACTACGAATTGCAGGACCTACGCATTTTATCTTAATCTTGTCAGAACATCACACCCTAAAAAGTACTCCCCCCCCCTTACGTATTCTACTTGAGTTGTTCAATGTTGCTGTGTGTCCAAGTCACAAGCTTGTTTTAAAACGTGCCATGTGTATATATAGACAATGAATGGATAACAATATCTATGTCCTTCAATAAAGATCCGACTGCGAGCAGGATAGTGTATTGTACACATTTGTTAGACGTATCCATGGGGAATGAGAAATGTTATGCACGTGACAAATTTCATCCAATCAGACGACAAACCATGACAGCTCAACTAAAACACGAAATTGTGTAGCCAACCCAATTACCCATTTTCACTAGGAACAAAGGATCGGTTCCATTTCTACCATTAATGCACTTTAAAATGTATTAACTTTTTGCCATATTTACATCAGTGAAAATGCTGAAATGCTGCAGAAAATTCACGAGTGGCGAATTACATGGTAATGTTACAACTTGTATATCATTGGACACTAGAATGCTTCCGATGTAATGTACAAGTAAAACAACACTCAATGTTCATCATTATCGGCTGACAACAAAATTAACAGCAATGCAAACAAAGCATTGGGGGTGCGTGTTAGCAGTGCTGTAACGTGATGTTTGTTTGATAGCAGCGAGAGTTGCTGCCGCGAGCACCTACTATGGCCATGGCTGGGTTTGTTGGGGCGCGCAGGGCAGATGTAGCCCAAGGGGGGCTGCTGCTCCTGGTCCACCCACTCTGTCGTCAGGGCCGCGAGCATCGCGTGCGAAGCCGAAGATGTCAAGGAGCACAACGTGATCACCATGGAAACTAAATCCACAAGTCCAAGGTCGGAATAAGTATTCCTTAGGAAGATCTCGTGGTGGATGAGTTTTGCCGATCGAAAATTGTATTCTGGTTCCCTTTTAAAGGTGGTTAAGCGTTCATTCCCACGGTATTCACAGTCGAATATGAATTAACTGCAAAAACAGAGAGTAGAGAAAGCGACAAATTGTCCACCTATGCTTTCGGCCCAAAATAGTTATCTTCTTCATTGATAAATACGTTTGTTCTTGACAGAATTAGAGTTCTATGATTCCACTGTGCTTCATTGTGTTGGCATCATTAAGGTCCAACAAAGTTCATAAGCGTCACGTTTGCCGCGGCTTGTAAATCCAACAGCTGGAGTCAAACGTTTCCTTATTCCTTTCCGTGAACTTTATGTCCAAGATGTATTTTGCTTAGTTATAGCAATATAGAACAAAGTAGCACATCTAAAAGCTGTTGGATAAAACTACAGTTGTCAAAGGCCAATACTGATGTGCTGCGCTGTAAGAACGGTCAGATTTCTAGGTTGTTTTGGCATAAATATATAAATTAACCATTAACTACAATACTGTCAAATACGTGATTAAGTTTTACAATAAAGTACCGCACTTGTCTTCAAGCACAGCGCAACCAAATACTTGTGGCAATGGCATTAGTAGCTGAAGCACTGCGAATACTATTCGACAGCGTCTACAAGGCGAGAAACCCTTACGATCGGTCAAAGTCCCGTCTTCCGCCACAGCTTCTGCCGAGATCCACTCCTCAAAGCTTGCGATGCCGATTCATTAAAATATCCCAAAGACGAGTTTGCAGGTAGATCTTCCTATCGTAATACTCATCAGACTCCGGGACATCGAAGCCTAGGAGATAGCAACAGTCGCTGCTACTCCAAAGCTGGGCGGCGCTGCGATTGGAGGCGCCAGGAGCCCTTCCCGTGCGAAGACGCCGGCGGCGGCCGCGCCGCTGATTGGCGGGCGGGGCGCGAGCGGCGCGCAGAGTTCCATGATGCCGCCGCTGGCGGCACGGGGGGCAGCGCGCCTGGCAATGCGTGGCAATACAAATACAAACCTTCTAAATAGAAAAATAATGCTACTAAAGTAAATGGAAATAAAACGACCACAATTTTGTTTAGCTTCCTCAAAATACGACAACTCGTATACATGAATAAGAAAACCCAAGCGACGCAGGCAGCCGACTCGATTGGCTCAGCCCAACAGGGACAGGGGGTGCTACTATTATGGGCTCACGGCTACCCTTAAACAAATGCAAATCCAACACTGAGAGCATGACAATATTACTCCACTATCGTAAACGAATACACGAGGAACGCTCGGCAATTCGAAAATGATGTTATTTGCTGTACCCAGACAAATATTAAAATGTTTACTTTAAAAGGCAAACGGTAACCCCCCCCCATCCATGTCTGCGCGTTGGTGTGTTCAAGACATGGCCACGTTGTGCCAGGTCTGTCCATTTATAGCTTGGAGGCTACGTCCCAAACCTGTTCCACTTGTCTATTTAAAGCGCAGACACATGCTCTCCGAGCAATGTGGAAAGTGTCCTTTCCAGGACAGAATACAGCTCACATTTTCTGTATATATCCCAATATCCATGTATTTGATATACATATTACTAAACTGAAAAAAACATCTAAAGGGTATTAAATGTAAATAGGTTTGCACTAACATCAAAAAATCTAAATTGTCTCATATTCGGCAATTGACAAGACATGGTAAGCTAACCTTAAACCAATACTTGTATATATACTGCTTGACAGTCTTTATGTTCTAGTACAGTATATTTATTCTGCATCTTGCATGAAATGTAATTAAATGTGCAAGTAGATTGACTTTTATATTTTGTAGACCTACTGTATACACGTGTACGGCTGTTTCAAAACGATATTTCCTCAAGTTTTCACTGTTAACTAATTAAAAAAATGCAAATGTAAGGCGTGAATTCGTTATCTTACGGAATATTATTCTACGCTAGAAAAAAACTGCATATTCTATGTAAATCTTTAAAATCACCCATTACTAAATAAATACACCATTTTAAAGTAAGATCTCTTATTCAATGTTTGAAACTACACGGACATTAAAAAAGTGCCATTATGCGTTATACATCACTGCTTATAACACGCGTTAAGACATGCTGTACTGTTACTACATCATTTGAAAAATAAAACGCTGGCATTTCCAGCCTTTGCGTGGAGGCGAGCACCAACGATTATACTGCAGTCGCTATGACTCATCCCCTGCATGAACAAACCTAGCAACAAGCCTCATTTGCATAGCCAATCACAGCGAAAACAAGCAATGATGCGTCTACAAGAGACGGCCAATCAAAGCTGCCTATGCAAATACCCCCTTGTTGCTATGTGCCCTGGGTGCATTCTCGACGCCGATTGGCCCTTTGAGCGAAAGGGGCTCGCCAATGAATAGGCATTAAACGAAAGGGCTGAGCGACGGCGCGTCTCGACATCGGCCAATGGAGCCGCGCGCGCGGTCATGTGACGACTTTGGATACGGAAGCAGGTAGCAACAGCAGAGTCACGGGATGCCTGCAGCAAACACGTACGGCATGTACTGTATTCATTTCTGCGCGTTTCACAGCCAAACCAGTCTGAACCGGATAACAGCCACCAAAACGCAGGGAGGGGCGGGCGGGCGGGGCGGGCGAGCGAGCGGAGTGGGCGGGCCGGGGGAACGGGGACAGAATTGGCCCCATTACCAAATGTGTCTGGAAACCGCGGATTTGACAGAGTGAGAAATGGCTAAAATATTAAAACGGCTCGCTCCGAATCATTGTTTTTGTAATATTATGACAAAATAACAAATGGGGGAGAAATACAAAAACGGACACGAGAATAAGTATAACGGGCCCCAAACGTTGGTGTAACGTATATTCACTCACATTTTGCCAGTCTGCATGGATGCAAAACTCCACTATTACGAGTCGGGATTAAATACGGTAGTAACTGTAAGTGGCGTATGAGAGCTTTGCTAGGTAATGTCAGCGATCCCGTGCTAAGTGGTGTCAATCATGAGTATGACTCCAATGACCAAACAATACTGAGTGAAAACAGATTTTGTAAGCCGCTACCGTCAAACAATTTAAAGACCAAATTACTGGCTGTATTTGTTCTAAGTACATTTTGTGTCACAAATTATTGATTAGCAAATCATTCATCCTATTTCCAAAACATCTATGAGAAGTATCAATACAAATCTTGCTAGTGTAGAAAATATACATTTTGCGTGTAACATTACCTGCAAAATATATTTGACAAATGCACATTCTAATGTCCAACCTTTTCATGGAAGAGCTGTCACTCCCTGCGCAAATAAAGATTGCAGTACCGGTACTTTCTCTGCAATGTTTCGTGCCTTCAGCCCAAGACAATTCTTCTCCAGGCCACGAGATGGAGCACTACCATTCTTCCACCACTGGCTGACCTCAATAACTGTTTGTGGAGGACATCAAGCCTCAACTCTGACAAGTAGTTGCTTTAGCATCTTACTCGCAAAATGCCCTTGAGCCCTCCGAGTAGATACCTTAAAGACTCATCTTAAACTTCGAATTAGTGCAACAACGTGAAAGTCGTTGTGATTACTGCTTAAATAGGTATTGTATGTTGAACTTCTTTCGCACCGAACGTAGCCAAACGTGCTAATCGGAGGCTGCGATTAGCACGGTTGGCAACGCATTGTTGTCCTTCCTTGTCCACTGAGGCAGTGCTCATCTTCTGTTTATAGCCTTAAAGCTCGTGGTGGGAATTCCACATTCCTATAGCAGGGGTGATACCCTACACCATTTGTCTTGTCCACAATTTAATATACATTTTGTTAACCCTGGAGGGAAAATGCACCGTCTTAACCCCCAATTAGGGTCTTTACTCAATGTCTTCTTATTGAGCCACTTGCTCTACTGCTGTGACACCTGGCAGGTTAATCACAGTATAACACATTCCATGAATAACGGATTAAGGTCCAACAAGAAGTAACATGCTGGAGGAAACCAACCAGGCTATTACGTGCACCACAACGTTAGTGAAGGTAGGGGAACTACAATACATTTACTTCATCACAGTCTGCAGGAACCTCATGGGAAAGTTGACAATGGCACTGTGGGCTGGTGGAGAAATGTAAGGGTCAAAGTAAGATAAAAACCCATGTAGAGAATAACCAGCCTACAACCTATTTGGTGAAACTGAAAAAAACTGTTGTAAAAATTTTGAATTCCGGAGAAATGTATCACCAAGCAGTTTCCAAGACATAGGGATGGGGAAGATGTCAGATGGTTTCCCTCAGAACCTGCAGCAGAAACAAGCATACTCAAACCCCAATCGCTTTGTGGAAATAATGTTTTTAATTGGATTTTTAGAATCCCTAACTGAAATAATAAACATCAGTAAAGCAATTTTTATGGCAGGATGTCTTAGTTTTCACATGATTCTCAGTGAATTGTATTCCCACACGTGATTGAGTACGTCAGAAGATACCCTGCACTAAAATGTTTCCTCAGTAACACCTAATAAACAACCACAAACGACCAGTATCAACTACAGCTCTCATGAGAAAGATACTTTTGCGGATTTCATGCGTGACTACCGATGGAAATTTATCTTCACCCACGAAACACGACAAAGATCCCCCGTATAGCCTTAACAGACTGTTGGGGCAAGTGCCGTTCGCGAGCACCTATGAAGGCTGGCACAGCACACGAGGGGGTGGGTGGTGAACACCACGCTCAGCCGCCTTTGTCTCCCTAGTGGCGATATTTACACAACTGCACCAGGTATTCATTTTAGGCTGAGGCGACCTAGCGGAGGACCAGGACCGGTTCCGATAATCGTCACTGGTGTTGGCCGTGAGCGGGAATCGAACTCGGGTTCATACCACAGCGTGCTAACCGCTACACTACTACCGTGTGTGAAAGTCCACACACACACAAAAATGAAATATTAAGCTTTTGGTAATCACAGCGCCAACATGGTCTACATTTAAAAATGCATGTTACATAACGGCACAGTAATTATCGGTAACATTTGTAAACCTACAACCCTTTATTAATGCACTGCTGAATTAAGGACTCCCCACGCTGTGTAAGTTGCAATGGCTGCTTGACCATACGACACCATACTGGCCAGTGCGGTTCAGATATCACTCAATGCCAATGTTTACACTACCCAAAAGCACATGGACCCACCTAATCTGGGAGGTAAACCAGATCGACCAGGAAAGCACACCTCCAATCTACACTGTCATCAACCAAAGGAGGCTGTGCACAGGAAGTACATCACAGTCGTGTGTGATGTCACTGGGGGCAGAATTTTCTTGTCCTTCGAGTGGCTGCCCAAACAACCCACCCTCCCTTGCCCGACGCCTGTGCTAGCGTGCCACGCCTCACTATTCTGCAAAAAGATGCAGCCCTCCCGAGACAGCCACCCAGACAGCCGTGGGCGTGGTGGGATGGCCAAGTAGGTAGACGCCCCACCCCGGTGATCCCCATGACCCTTCTGGACAATAAGGGATCATGCAAACACAGCTACAGAGTCTGCACACCTTTTACGAGTGTATTTTTGTGCCGAGAGATTACATTATGGGTGCATTGTAAATGTAAGCTGCTGTTGGTATGCAGGAGGCAATAAAATTTCCCACAGAAACCCCAGTCATATGAGGCTATAATAATTAAAACTCAGATTGACTCAATCTAACTTAATTTTTTTTATGCTACTTTAGCTATTGAGAACTGAAACAATGAAACGAAGGTACAACAAACAAATGTGTTGTAATCTGAATTGAATATGATGGACGCTTGTGTTGCGCCCGAAACGTGATTTATTTTATACCTACGTGACTTTACCGAAAGAACCAAAGAGTATGGATTCCTGCAGTCACGAAAGCTTCAAATCAAGAATGAACTGATTTATTTTGCGGAAGATTTAATTTATTTTTATAAAAAAATATATACCACTCAGCAACTTGCTCGTCGTAATGGCAATGTGCCACTTTATGAGTTTCAGAATATAAAGGGATAAACCACGTGACCACGGGGAGAACAAAAACTCCAAATATACAGACGTCAGGGTCGGGATCGAACCCACAACCTCCTGTATACCAGGCGAGGGAGATAACAAGCACCTTGTAACTGGAGCAGCACAGACTCCAGCTCCCTTGGGGTTTCAGCATGGACAGCTCAAGTTTACCAATGTGTTTGGAGGAACGTGATTTTTCTGATTTAAAATCGGACAATCTTCTGCAAGTGAGTATTATTTAATACCATGTAACCGAAGTCACCACGACAGTAAAATTATGCAATAAGTATAACAGGTTCAAAACGGTCCCTGAGAAAAGTGGCAGAAAATACCCCTTTTTATTTTTATGTAACACAGTAATTGGTTATATAATTCAGGTGTACTGCAGGACGCCACTAGAGAGCGTGATGGTGTAGTTTTAGCATTTCAATCTTAAGTCTTTTATTATTATAGATACAAGATTTTGTCAGACGGCGCAGGATGAAAATAACGCCTACCTTTAAGCAGCAACGAGCGTGTTAAAAATATGTAAGTTTTAGCTTTGTCTTCAGTGTGTGCGCAAGATATGACAGTATAGATATAAAAACGTCCATGTTGGGAAACTGAGTGGGTCACAGCACATACATGTCAACCCATACGGTTTACCCGTATTCTTGTACAGGGAAATTGAGTCCAGGTCCATGCTGCATACAGTAGTTTCAATACAGGCAAAAAATATATATTTTGTCTATTTGTTTGTGTTTCTCCCTTGTGATGGGACGGAGGATGAACGTTGAGATTTTTAAGGGCACGGGGTGAGAAAGTCTGAATTGGTCTGGAATAAGGTAGACACTGATAAGGGATTGACATGTATGATATGATAGCATGATCGACAGAACTGGCAGTGATTGAAACCAGGTTCTCATGTGTAATGATCCTGATAGTCACAGCCAGGTAAGCAATGTGAAATTTTACCATCACGTTGATTGCCATACAATGAACACCCTTTGCTGCCCGAGTGTGACTTTAATAGTAATTATGTTCAATAATCGTACTGGGCAGTTTTTTTTTTATACTGTTACCCGAGAGAGGAGGTACAGAAATTACATTTCTTGACAATTGCCAGGTGGACCATCGGAACACAACTGAAAGCTTACGAAATGTATATATTTTTCACTTAGGTCACACATTGTTATTTTATATTTACATATATCGCTGACAAAAAGCATTAAATTTTAGTTTTGTTGAATATATTGAAATATTGAAGATGATTGTTTGAAATAAATCCCTACCATTCTAAACTACAAGCAATTACTCACCTTTTACCAAAACCATTCAGGAAATACACGTTTAAAACATACAATGTTGCAGTTTGGCAAAAATATGAATTATATTAATTGTTCTGTTAAAACAGTTGGCAAACAAATATATCTGTGTCTGATACCAGGTGCTACATAATACAAATGCAACCCACTTGTACACCTGTAATTTTGTGATGCAAATTCCCACTACACAACATTCTTATATTCTTTGGTTGTGAACTGTGAATTAAAAAACACCTCTGATTAAGTGTTGCAATAGAAAATTTAAAGAACTTACCATTTCCCAGGAGTTTGAAAGTTACAAACACCTGCAAAGGCAGAACATTTCTGTTAGAATCCAAACAAATCAGTTGTTTTACTTACCCATAGCAACATGCACATAAAGTTAAGAATAAAACAAGAACTCATGTGGACAGATTAATACATATAATTAACATTTTATTTAAAATCTAAATTTCGCAATGGGACTGCACCAAATATCAAATAAAAATAAGCATATGCTGGACTTTTGTACCCAATATTCGGTTCTGGCCAAATAGTTACCAGGTGTCTCTAAGTATAAAGCAGGATGAATGGTCAAGCCATAACTCATAAGTGTACATGAGAAGGAAGCCACCTACCTCTAGCCTATCCCTGAACAATCAGCTTTACTGTATTTTACTTTTAAAAGTGCCTTACAAACTATGGAAGGCTTGTTGCACTTTACACGTGCACAAGAATATGCTCTATACCTTGGGATCAAAGAGCAACCCCTAACCTGCGTGCAACGGAACATCCATAATGACAGCAAGCAGTTGACATGTAAAGATCCATCGACTTACATTCACCTGTGCATTCATAAATCGATTATTTTATATTCATACAAGTGGTTTACAAACCCTATGGTCCGTTGGAGTCTACATGTATTACAAAGGCGTTTTAAAAAATCACGAGTTGAATTAGGACCCTGTGAGTGGTAAACGATGTCTCGTTGGAGGGTCTCGACATCTTTTGCTGCAACAACTCACACATGCAATCACAAAAGCACACAACTATACAAGTTCAAAAACCACCATTCGCCACTAGGTGGCGGTAACGTCACCGCGGCGCCTGTGCCAGGCTATGTGCACTTTAAGGCCACATGAAGTGTCGAACACCCGCTGGCAGGTCATTTGAACACACGCAGGTGCCATGGGTTGACTGAAATAACTGGCAGATGCACCACACTCGCACACATACAATATCACAAATACAATTATTTAATGTATATGTTGTTGGTACTTAATTAAGGCTTGCATTAGCGTGGTAACGTTATCAGGGACTGTATTGTATGATGGCACACATTAGACAGCATAAAGATCCTTTCCTTGAGATTAGTTCTGTTTAAGAGCAATATTTTGATTTTGAATACATACCCACTACTGATACGAGGGCTTCATTGTAATAAGTGCAACTACTAAAGACTACAAACTGGGTCAAATGACTTGAATGGGCCATTAGCATACATAGATGATGCAGTCAATTAGGCAGCATGGGCTTAAATCCGATTCCAGTGACTGGTGTTAAACTGTAAACGAATGTTTTCCTTAAATTAATAATTTATTTGACTTTGACAAATTCAGCAGGGATTTTAGGCCAGCATTTCTGCAAGATTGGGGTTTGGCGATTAAGACCATGTTACACAAAGTTGAATGATGCAGTAGGTTAGATGAGGGTATATTCTGTTTAATGTCAACTTTAAATGTTTATGGCTTGTTTGAGTTTGTTGTCCATTATACTGGAGTATCTCTTTCTTCTACATCCAGTCATGAAATGTCTGTTGAATAGGCTACTTTGGGACTACGTTGGCGGCAGCAAAGGGCAAGACCACGACTACGTTCCCCACCTTTTACCTTTCACAGCTGGCTAGCTTGGTGAAGTATTGTCTTATAGAAGTATGGTCTTATATTTACCATAACCTGCAGGCTATGGATAGGCCATCACAGAGCAGTTGATTAACAAGACGGGTGTAAATGATACATGCATGGGGGAATGCATCCTTTGTATTTTCCCTAAAATTTGCAGATGAAACGGATGACGGATAAGAAAACTTTCTATTGCAGGTTTAGATATTTCTGAGAAAATGACATGGCTATGAACTATATGACAAGTAAAAGTGGCCGATGATGCTCGGTCTCGAGGCGCCTCTCTGGCAAGACAAGGGACACCAATGATTTCCTTTGTGTCTGTGCCCATGAGACACTCGCAGCTTTAACTAATTGTTATCTCAAATCAATAAAAAGTTGATTTGTAATAGGTAAAACTGTTCGAAGGATTTTTTAAATAATTAAAATGAACAATATAATTTCCACATTGTAGTCATACATATAAACACAAGTTATTTCCAGGAGCACTGCATATTAATGTCTGTGGTAAGTGGACCGCTGCTATTTTAAATGATTGTCCCAATGTTCTACTCACTCAGCAACAGTGATTCTGGCAGGTTGTGTGATAACTTCCTGTAAAATGACTGCCACTTAAGCAAAATTAAGACTAAATATTACTTTTATTACAACAAAAATATGATTAATTTCGTTACCAGATACAGTTGCTTCTGACCTCACCTACATTTCCTGCTGTTGTTTTATAAAGTCTCACTGCTCATGAAAATACGTGGGCCTACACAGACCCAGCCGACAAACGGACACTTTTTATGATTGACAAATGGAGACTGCATCAATCTGCCAAGCAATCAAGTAAAATATCGTTAATACTGATATTGCGTATGCGATATGATTTAGGCTCACCACTGAGCACAAATGACACATACATATCGAAGATGAGTCAAAAAGTTGCTCCACCTTACCCAAGTGTGGACCAGTGGCCAAATAGACAAAAATACTTCATGTTATATTATTACATTATATTTCGTTAAGTGACAAGTTAAGGATATATTTTACACAACCAAAAATAAATATAACAATATAAACTGGAAATGGGCTAAATTTAGTCTTCATGGAAATAGCATGGTTTGGTTAAGCGGATATACTGGGGTGCACCAACCCTGAATAAGTGGTTCCTGCACTGTGCTATGAACCAGGCTATCCAAGGAGTCTGGCCTGGGTCAATTGACTTAACGGGGTACCGAGGGTTAAACATCAGAAATGGGGAGTTCAAAGGCGCCGGGCAATTACCCCCAGATATTCAAGTGAATGTTTAAAATGTAGCACTCACTGGACTTATATCGATTTCTGTAGAATCACTGGTGGGCAGTGCAGATCAATCACCATCGTCCCAAATGCTGTTGGGAGACACAGAATGCAGTCACAACCTGTACATGCACGCTCCGTATTTGAACGTTTTACTTGATAATGAAAGATGTCTTACACCCTGTGCTGTAGTATTTAGCGTCGCAATACATTTTCTTGAATTGACTTATTGCACAGTATCGCCAAACACACACTGTGGAATTCCAATTGGTCATTACAAGACCGACTCGCTTCCTCTCTTCATTAGCGCTTACACACACCGCGGTGCTGATGAGGTCAACGCATGCCTCGCATTATGCGCTGGAGGTTTTAATAATCGCAGCGCCACAAAGGCGGCAGAAGCCGCGCGACTCACTGAGCCGTGCCGCCCCGCCCCCCGCCCAGAGCCGCGCGGGGCGGACACACACGAGGCGAACACGTGGACTCACCCAACATCAACACAACCACGGACTCCCTCCACACACGCACTCAGTGAGGCACAGAGCCACACTTGCAGCTGCACTCAACACCATACTCAGTTGAGCAACACACGCAGTTCCACACAAGGTACAGAAATACACGCCGCCAGTAACACGGCACCACACTCAGCAATACATTCTCAGTAATGTGCACAGCACCGACACTCAGCAACACATACGGCACAGTACAGTACTCAGAAACACGGCATCTCCGTAACACAACACCGCACTCAATCAGCAATGAGGCGGCGCTTGGACAGTAACATACACTTGGTAAGACTTCCTCAGAAACAAACGCGGCACAAGACACACACTGAACAACATACACAACCGCCAGACCTCCCGCTAACGCCGACCATGAGCAGACAGCACAGAAGAGGCGTCTCCCCGCCGAGCCACGGACAGCTTTACACCCAACGCCTTCTCGAATGCAACACATTAACGCCGCAATGTCTCTGGATACCGCCTCCCGAGCGAGGAGTCCACAATGGTGGAGGAGGATCACTCCCCTGAAGCGCCACAGCCACGAGTTAGCGCTAAGGAAGCGATCGCGCTTCAGTCGCGGAGTACAGCGGAGCCCCGTGGTGGCCCCACCGCGCCGCTCATCGCGCCGCGTCTCACTCGGATATTCGCCAGGAAGGAGAAGCAGTGACCCGCGATCGGGGAAGAGCACTTGTAGGGGTCAGGACGCAGCGCCGAGTCGCGGGCGACTCGTGCAGCTCAACCGGGGACGGGGATAGAAGGGGATTGAGTCACGGACCCGGGCACCCAGGAGTCGCACACGCCGCGGCTCCGTTCTCAGAGCCCGTAACCCCGAGGACCACGTACACTCGGCCCGGCGTTGGGCCCCGACGGCGCCGCGACGCGGACAGGCCGGGGTTCGCGTAGAGTTCACGGCATTAACATGCGGTCCGACCCTCCCTCCTCCATCATCATCATCATCCGCCCCCCGCGCTCCAGCCCCACGCCCACAGCGCGACCAAACTTGAGCACGACAAGCTCCACGCAGCACCGTGGAGCCGCGGCGAGCCGGCGACGCGTCTCGTCGCGCCGGGACTCGGTCTCACCTCGTCCTCGTTCGCGTCCCCCACGATCCTCTCCCCGCGCCCCCGGGGCCGCGCACACAAAATGGCGCGGAGCCGAGCCCGGCGCTAAACCGCGCTCCGTGCCGCGCCTCCCGCCGAGTCCATGCGCCCGGTGGCGCGATGCCACCGTACACGGCGCCCACGTAGAGGCTCTCCCTTGGCGCCGCGACGGCGGCGGCGGAGCCCGTGGAGATCCCCGAGGAAGGCGACGGCCAGGGCGGGAAACGGCGCCACAAAATGGCGGACGGGGAGCGAACACGGGACCGGGACGAGAGGCGTCGCCACGGCAACCGTCACTCACGCGGGACCCGGATGTTCCCGCCCCCCACGAGGACCCGGATATTCACGCCCGCTCGCACAGAACCCGGATGTTTTCGCCCCCCCCCCGCCCCTGATTTAAAAAAGAAAAAAATCCTGGCGGTTGCCGCCCCCTCCTCCGTCAAAAGGCCCGGATGGAGGTGGTCGCGCTCTGCGCGCTGAGCTATTACGAACTTCGTGAGCTGATTTAGATTCCCGCTGACGGCCAACAGCAGTGATGATTATTATTATCTGAACCGTTCCCGGACCTCCTGTCGGGTCGACTCAGCCTCAAATGAGTACCTGGTGCGGTGCGTAAAAACAATCGCCACTAGGGAGACAAAGGCGGCCGGGTGTGGTGCTGGCCACCCCACCCCCTCGTGTGCCGTGGCGGCCTTCAGAGGTTCCTGCTCGCTAACAGCACTTGCCCCGACAGTCTGTTAAGGCTATACTGGGGGGGGGACCTTCGTCTTGGTGGCGATGCACCCCCCGCCCTGTCCCCCCGGCCCAGTGTTCATCAGGGCCCCGGATGCTCCGCCTCCACCGCAGACCCCGGATGCTCCGCCCCCACCGCAGGCCCCGGATGCTCCGCCCCCACCGCAGGCCCCGGATGCTCGCGCACCTCCGGTGCCGCGCTCGCGCTGCGGCCGTCGACGTCACCGCGTCTGCCCCGCCCGTGCTCGCCTCCCTGGGAAACCCCGCGGCGCCGCGTGACGTGGAGCGGTGGGCCGCAGCGATGGCCCCCACCACCCCCCGTCAGCTCGTCGTGTGGAGGAAACTGCTGGGCTTTTACCAAAGCATGTCAAGGTTTATTTTTAATTAGACGATTGAAAACTACCGCATTTTTTTATTCAGAAACACCCCCACCAGGAGATGCAAACCGACAAAGGAACAATAAATAGGACTGCTAAAGTATTGTTAACAAGTTGACGCGTGTCGTCAATTGAGCAAGGTTATTTGAACGAGCTCGGAGGACGATGTTGCGCTGCAGCCGATCTGTTGCTGTAAAATTGCGAGTCGCGTGGAACGGCATTCGCAAAAAAACACTAATATAAGCGTTAAGAAAGACGATGGGAGGGAATGAGCGCAAGTGAGATGACCTGCTAACTTGTTGACCCCCGACTCCGACTGGACGTCTCTGATAAAGAGCTTCATCACTAATCGGATTTCACCACGATTCTGATTCTGACCACAGTGCTGGTTGAGTTCATAGTCGTTGAATGGAATGGGTTAAGCAGGTTGAGTGAGTTGTGACCTACATTGTGGCGGTTCAAGTGTATAGTGGTATGCGTGTTGAGCTTCGTTCGCACCGTACGTAGCGAACCGCCTCCATGGAAGGATTAATTATAGATTTGAAGCTTTCGTTCGTGACTGCAAGGATTCATATTGTTAGGTTTTTTCAGTGAAGTCACGTAGATTAAAATTTTTTATTAATAGAAGTAAAATAAAATAAAAATCACGTTTCGGAGGCAACACAAGCTTCCGTCTTCAGGTGGAACAGTTACAGCACGATAGTTGTATCAAGTGAGATAAATTACAAGAAAACCGTATTTTTATATATACTGGTTGAGGGTGGGAGGAGCCAAGGTAGGCCCTGAATATTATTTTTGTGAGGTTCGGTGCGGCTGAAGCACGCTGTTAGGAATGAGCCTTTGTTGTGTAAACTAGGTGCGGATGATGTAAAGGTGCATGTAAAAGGGACTGAGCCTTTTTGTTATGTAGAGATGATGTGGCTTAAATCGCTGCCAGGAAATTAGTCTTTGTTGTGTAGAATGGTTGACTGAGCCTATTGTTATGTAGAGGTGGTGCGGCTGAAATCGCTGACAGGAATGCTCCAAATATGTGTAGTTAAATCTTTTTTGCATGGTTAATAACATCTTTCCAATGATTACTAAGTTTGTACCCGTCATCACGGTTGAAATTATGTCTGTGTATATTTGGATGACCTCGTGTACAAACCTTTGATGGTAGCCAGGAGGCTTGCAGAGCACCTTAGTCTCGGAAAAGACAATTTCATGAGAGTCCACAGCGTTGTAGCAATGATCGGCAACGGCGGAATAATCAGTTTTGCCGTGTTTCACCACAACTGCAATTCAGTTTGTAGACTCCAGGGTATTGTAAGTCAGGAATGACATCTTTCACAGATGGAATTAGATCACGGATTTTATGTACTGTACTGAATCGGACTTGAATCTTATGTTTGTTTAGAATTTTGGAGATCTTCTTGGTCACGCCTGCTATGTATGGTAACGTGATAGTTTGATCGGAGTTTCATGTGGCTGTTTCTGTATGGTGGGAGAAACAGCTTGGCGGATGGTGCGGTCAGAGTATCCGTTCATCCTGAGGGCCCGATGTACATGTCTTAATTCACTGACCAGGTGGTGTTGGTCAGAAATGCCATGAGCTCTGTGGTATAGCGTTTTGATGAGAGAATTATTTTGAGATGGGTGGTGGTGGGAATCGGGTTTCAAGTAGGAATCTGTGTGGGTGGCTTTCCTGTATACAAAATGTCCCAAGGATCCGTCAGGTCTCCTCTCGCTATACCAGAGAGCTCATGGCATTTCTGACCAACACCACCTGGCCAGTGAATTAAGACATGTACATCGGGCCCTCAGGATGAACGGATACTCTGACCGCACCATCCGCCAAGCTGTTTCTCCCACCATACCAAAACAGCCACATGAAACTCCGATCAAAACTATCACGTTACCATACATAGCAGGCATAACCAAGAAGATCTCCAAAATTCTAAACAAACGTAAAATTCAAGTCCGATTCAGTACAGTACATAAAATCCGTGATCTAATTCCATCTGTGAAAGATGTAATTCCTGACTTACAATACCCTGGAGTCTACAAACTGAACTGCAGTTGTGGTGATTGCTACATTGGAGAAACGAAACGTCATATCTCTGATCGTGTCCGCGAGCACAAGTCAGATCTGAAACACGGCAAAACTGATTCTTCCGCCGTTGCCGATCATTGCTACAACGCTGTGGGCTCTCATGAAATTGTCTTTTCCGAGACTAAGGTGCTCTGCAAGCCTCCTGGCTACCATCAAAGGTTTGTACACGAGGCCATCCAAATATACAAACACAGACATAATTTCAACGTGATGATGGGTACAAACTTAGTAATCATTGGAAAGATGTTATTAACCATGCAAAAAAGATTTAACTACACATATTTGGAGCATTCCTGTCAGCGATTTTAGCCGCACCACCTCTACATAACAATAGGCTCAGTCAACCATTCTACACAACAAAGACTAATTTCCTGGCAGCGATTTAAGCCGCATCATCTCTACATAACAAAAAGGCTCAGTCCCTTTTACATGCACCTTTACATCATCCGCACCTAGTTTACACAACAAAGGCTCATTCCTAACAGCGTGCTTCAGCCGCACCGAACCTCACAAAAATAATATTCAGCGCCTACCTTGGCTCCTCCCACCCTCAACCAGTATATATAAAAATACGGTTTTCTTGGAATTTCTCTCACTTGATACAACTATCGTGCTGTGACTTCCACCTGAAGATGGAAGCTTGTGTTGCCTCCGAAACGTCGTGATTTTTATTTCATTTTTATTTTACTTTTATTAATTTAAATTTTTTTACCTACGTGATTTTACCGAAAAAACCTAAGAATATGGAAGGATTAATCAACGAGTGAAGCTCACGGGAAGATCAACCACGGTCGTAGAAGAGTAATAGGGCGGCGTAATGCCGACTTCATTATTGAAGAACGATGGACATGGAAGAGAAATACTGGGCACCGCGGTGGCTAGGAGATGTTAACTACCTCGCCTGGTACACAGGAGGTCGTGGGCTCCATCCCAACCCTGACGCCTGCTGCTGCTGTGTATTTGGAGTTTGCGGTGTCTCTTTCACTCTCCCCATGGTCACGCCGATTTTTCTCCGGATTGTCCGTTTTTTCCCCTCCACATTTAGAAACATGCGTTTAGAGTGTGTAGCTGCTATGAGTTTCCACGTGATAAGCCACTTCGTTTGGCTATGTGTGGCCAGGTCGCTTCTGAAAAATAGCTACATAGATCAGTGGGCCTTAACCGGTAAAATAAAAAAGGTTAGTATTGTTAATGTTATTCAGTACTTTCATTTAGGTACTGTACTGTCGTTTGAAAATCAACCAAAGACATTTTTGCTCACGCCTTAGTCTTAAACTTGAGAATTCAAGTTAATTTATTAGGTATAGCCCTGTGAGCCATTCGGCTCTTGAATCGGGTGCAACCGCAACAAACAAAAAACATGTGTAGTGAGTTCCAGGGAGACTGACGACGTAGTCGAGGCACACTATTTAACTCGAGGCAGTACAATACTTGAAGGGGTAACGGCCCCTTCACCCGTACTAGATGGGAACACCCCTAGCACTATTCCCCTGTCCTATTCCCAGTCCTCCTCTAATGGTCTAGGGGAGGCTATCTGATCCGGCCCTGGTAAAGCACGGATCCCTGCACCCAGCTAACCCGACCTTGCTCTTACAAGAGCAGAGGTCCGGAAGCTCTTGGTGCCGCGCCACTGGCTTGCCCAGCTCGGCCCTGACAAGGGTAGCGAGACAGGGGAGTCCCAGGGCCTATACTGCCGGTCTTCAGTCTTCACTGGTAAGCTTCTTCCACACTGGCCCCGAGCTCTCTGGCTCCCCGCCTTTTATAGGACTCCCTTCCGAGGGGTGGAGTTATGGGGGATCACAGAGCCCCCATGGCCCCCCAGGGTTAACGGATGCGGACGTGGATGTAGACACCCGTGTGTGGGTGCAGACACCCTTGTGTTTTCTGTCCGCCCTTCTCCCCGTAATAACCCCTACACATGAACAACAAAACATCTGAAAGTGACTATGTGACTATGTGCAAACAGAAAATCCAGGAAAAAACAGCAAAACATATTCCAGAAAAAGCACCGTACACCAACGCTGTGTGCAAAAATCCCAGTCGGATGCAAGTCAAACAACAACAACCACAGGACAACTTAGATTAAGGCCATCAGTCTAACTCCGTACTGCAACAAACAAACATGGCCAAACCAAAAAACTTTTCGAAATCACCAAAATAAAGCCATAAAGGCAATGTAACAGTGATCATAGGAACTGTGACCGAATTTTCACAATAAATGACAAACAACATGTACCACCAAACCCTGCAGCCATAGCTGGCTGCATGAGTCACTCCACAACAGCAGAATTGTATAACACTATGTAACACAATTTTTGTTCTTTGGTAGTAAGTGTTATTTCGTAATTGCTTATGCCTAAAAAGTATAGAAAATGGCTATTATTCCCCACAAACTTTGCTTTTGTGACCAGGACAGTGTTGTTTTGAAATTTCCATATTTTAAATGAGAAAACGCGTGATTTTGTGTCTTTTCGTTAACATAAAATCAGAAAAAAACAACATGAATAAAAATTTGCATATATTTATACTGAAGTAATACAAAAATTACTAAAACATTTTTAGAAGTGAGTAGTTTTTCGAGATTTACGATTATACTGTAAATCACTTTCACGAATCAGTCCCCAAATGTAGTCTCCCATCATTAAGTTGTTATACTGTCCTTGGTCGCGGTGTTCAAAGTCCAGTATATCCTGGTGGAAGCGCACACCTTGCTCCTCCGAGTACGCTTCCATGTTCTCCTTGAATTTATCAAGATGAGCATCAAGGATATGGACTTTGAGGGACATCCTACAGCCCATGGTGCCGTAGTTCTTCACCAGTCGCAACCAGCTCCACATAGTTTTCGACCTTGTGATTGCCCAGGAAGCCACGAACCACTGCAGCAAAGCTGTTCCAAGCCCATTTCTCCTTACTAGTGAACTTCTTGGGGAATTCATTTCACTCCAGGATCTTCTTTATCTGTGGTCTGACGAAGACACCGGCTTTGACCTTTGCCTCAGACAGCTTAGGGAAGAAGTCTTGAAGGTACTTGAAGGCTGCCGACTCCTTATCTACAGCTCTGACAAATTGTTTCATAAGGTGCAATTTCATGTGCAGTGGTGGCATCCCACTTGACATTGTTCCTCCCCACAGAGAACTCAGTCCGCTGTGGCCAGTCCCGCCTGTGGTAGTGCGCCTTGGTGTCCCTGCTGTCCCAAAGGCAAAGATAGGGAAACATGGTAAAACCGCCTTGGAGGACCCATCAGGAATCTCACCATTTTGAAGTCCTCCCAGCCGTACTCATCATACTTCAAGACGTCCAGCAAGGTCTTGATGCTGTTGTAATCCTCTTTGAGGTGTACCGAGGGAGCCAGGGGAAGAGATGGGTACTTGTTACTATTATGGAGCAGCATGGCTTTGAGGCTCCTGGATGAGCTGTCAATGAAGAGGCGTCACTTATTCTGGTTACAGACGATTCTGATTGCCTCAAACAGACTGGTCACATTGTGGCAAATGCAGAGCCCATCTTGATGGGTGAAGAAGCTGCAAAAAGGTTGGTGACGCTTCCTCTGATCTGCGACTTGCACACTTTCATCCAACAAGTTCCAATGCTTGAGCCTAGACGTCAAAAGCTCAGCATTGGACTTGGTGAGACCAAGATCTCTGATAAAGTCTTTGAGGTCTTTTTGGTTGGGGTAGTATGGGTTTCTCTCCTCAGCTCCACCTCTGAAATTGTCATCTGGATCTACGTCTTCCTCGCTCTCTGACTTGCTGCTCTCTTCTAAAGACGGTTGCTCTCTCTCCGGATGAGTGGGTATGGGGAGCTCATGGCAGTGTGGCACCGGGGCGATGGATGAAGGTCTGGATACGTGATAGCAGGTGCATTCTTGCCAGTCCGATGTTTGGAAGGGTCCACCATGCAGAAGTAGCAGTTGCTTGAGCGATCCTTGGGTTCCCACAAAATTATTGGGATAGCGAACTTAATGGCTCTCTTTTCCCCTCTGTACCATCCTACAAAAATACATTTATTTCACTCATGACTAATGTGTAGGAAATTCATCTTCTTGGTTCTTTCGGTAAAGTCACGTAGAAGGGAAGTAATAAAATAATAAAAATAATAAAACATAATAAAAATATTTATTATGTTTTATTATTTTTATTATTTTATTACGTAATAAATATTTTTATTATGTTTTATTATTTTTATTATTTTATTACTTCCCTTCTACGTGACTTTACCGAAAGAACCAAGAAGATGAATTCCTGCAGTCACGAAAGCTTTAAATCGAAAGTGTAGGAAATTCTTGCAACATTTTTCATATATGATATATTTTTTCAATAACATTTACAATTGTAAAACATTTTTAAGTTGTAAAAACTCTTGCAATTTTAAATGTTTTAATACATTTTATAACATAAATTTCGAGAAACAATTGTACATCTTATCTTCCAGAGTTTTTTGCATTGCTTGCAGGTGAAATGAGGTGCCCAGGGTTTGTCTTGATTCCTGACAGGCATGCCGAAATATGCCTTGTAGGCCTCACACATCTTAGCAGATGCTTCCACAGAGTACTTTTTCGCTCTTCTCTTGATAAATTGGCCGTAGACAAAGCAAAAGGCGTCTTCCGGATGCTAGCAGCCTCTTGATGCCATCTCAGAAAAATACAGATATGTATCCACTTAGGCAGCTGGAACCAAACTGAACTGGTGGGCTTAAAGCCCCTGTATTTATACTACTATTTATATTACTGGAAATATCTAGAATGTTCTAGAAGTTATTCAAAATTTTTACTTAAAACTTTCGTGACTGTAGGAATTCATATTCTTTGGTTAAAAGTAATCTCATATATAAACTACATTTTTTGTCTGTCTGTTTGTGTGTACACGCGCTTGCGAGGGATTTGGCTCTCAAACGGTGGTGTTAACGTGTAAAAAAATTGCCAGGTACCACGCCGTAAGCCCCGCGGTTGGCAAGCGCTATTCCTTTTTCACGTCCGTCACCTTTAAATTAGTTTAGTGCGATTTGTATTTATTTAATAATTTTATACGGCGCGCTCGGCCATACCAACTCACGCACTTTCGGTGGGGGGGACGGACCATGCCAAGTCACACGCGTTCGGTGGGGGTGAGGGAGAAATTTACTTTTGCCTTAGGGGCCGTCCATAAATGACGTCACGCGATTTTGGACGATTTTTGACCCCCCCCCCCTCGTCACACGACGACACAAAAAGTCAGACCCCCCTCAAAAGCTCTGCCTCCACCCCCCCAAAACCATAAAACATGCTTCAAATCGCTTTAAACTATTGTCATTGTAGTGCGTATTTAATGTGGCGCTGCATTCTGATGTTGTAGGAGAAAAAAATTATTTTAAAAAGTCTTTAATGAAGTAGAATGTGTTTATGTTTATTTAAAGTTGCGCATTTTGATGTGACGTCACATTTCTTAACCTCCCCCCCTCGTCACACATCGTCACAAATGTCTGACTCCCCCTCCAGGTATGTGACGTCATTAGGGACGGCCCCTTAAAAATGCTATACAAATACACAACGCTGAGGCTAATTCTTCAGTGTGATATCCTCTTCTCCCCCCTCCCACCCTAATGCGTGCAGTTACTGCTATTAAGTCCGTAGCGATATTTGTATAGCGCTTAGATAGTATTGTAGCACGGCCGGGGGGATGGTGGGGGGTGGGTAGCGGCCCAGCCCCCAGCCTGCCGGCTGGGCAATCTAGGCAAGACCAGGGGCTCTGCACGGGACTAGGCCTCACCATGCCACTCTGTCAGGTTCGTGGTTTGTGATATACAGTCCATATATACCGCTATAGAGTCAGCATGTACTACTGTTGTGATAGCAGGTACCACCACTGTCAGTATGCACTGCTGTAATCATAGCAGGTTACACCACAGTATGCACTGCTGTTGTGAAAGCATGTACCACCACAGTATGCACTGCTTTTATCATAGCAGGCACCACCACAGTCAGTATGCACTGCTGTAGTCAAAGCAGGTATCATCACAGTATGCACTGCTGTTATTATAGCAGGTACTACCACAGTCAGTATGCACTGCTGTAATCATAGCAGGTACCACCACAATATGCACTACTGTAATCATAGCAGGTAGCACCACATTCAGTATGCACTGCTGCAGTTAAACCATGTGTAATGCGAGCGTAAATGGGGTTGCTGCTGGGCTCTGGCCCAATCACACGGCCCGGGGTATTGGGGGGCGGAGCCCTGTATGGGGGGCGTGTGGGAGGGGCCGCCGTTCACCTCGGCTCCAATGGAAAGCGAGGTGAATGGGGGTGGAGCCAGTAGGGCAGTATGGGAAGGCCGGATCTGACGATCCAGAAGGGGAGGAGTCAGGGTCACGTGGGGGAGGGGATATAAGTGGGAGCCCGGAAAAGATCGGGGGAGTTGTTGAAGTGAAGAAACGGGACCACGTTGGGTGGCCGCCGCGCCATCAGCCACGTGGCTGATGGGGCTTCAGCACACCGTCGGCCAGCGGTGTGCGGAGTGGAGAGGAGCGGAGCGACTGACGGAAGAGCGCGTGCGGGGCGCACGTGAGAAGGAGCACGTGCGGGGCGCGCGCGAGGAGGAGCTAACAGAGGAGAGTGCGCGGCACGCGAGAGGAGCGTGCGCGGCACGCGAGAGGAGACGCTGGTCCCTTGTCAGGACCAGCGGGGTGTGAGGAAGAGTGGAGGAGCTGAGGAGGGAGCGCGTGCGGGGCGCGCGCGAGACGACGCTGGTCCGCAGAGGAGACCAGCGGGGTGCGGAGAAAGAACTTGAATAAAAGACCAACTGAGACCAGCAGTGCCTGACGGAGTCTTTTATTACACATGTGCAACCAAAGTATGCATGTTTGTTATCATAGCAGGTACCACCACAGTCAGTATGCACAGTTGTGATAGCAGGCACCACCACAGTATGCACTGTTGTAATCATAGAAGGTTACACACAGTATTCACTGCTGTTATTATAGCAGGTACCACCGCAGTCAGTATGCACAGTTGTAGTGATAGCAGGTACCACCACAGTCAGTATGCACAGTTGTAGTGATAGCAGGCACCACCACAGTATGCACTGCTGTCATGAAAGCACGTACCACCAGTCAGTATGCACTGCTGTACTGATAGCAGGGCCCACCACAGTATGCATTGCTGTAATAATAGCAAGTACCACCACATTCAGTATGCACTGCTGTCGTGAAAGCAGGTACCACCAAAGTCCGTATGCACTGCTGTAGTGATAGCAGGTACCACCACAGTCGGTATGCACTGCTATCGTGAAAGCACGTACAACCAGTCGGTATGCACTGCTGTGGTGATACCAGGTACCACCACAGTCGGTATGCACTGCTATCGTGATAACAGTGCAATCCGTCGATGTGTGTGCGCATAAGTCGATGTGTGTGTGTTAGTCAATGTGTGTGCGTGGTGTGCGTGTGTAGACAACTACTTTTTAAAAATTAAGTTACTTATTTTCACAATAATAATGCGTGTGTCTAAGTCCATGTGTGCGTGTGGGTCGATGTGCGTGTCTGCGGCGATGTGTGTCTGTAAGTCGATGTGTCTGTGTGTGTGAGTCAATGTGTGTGTGTGTGAGTCGATGTGTCTGTGTGTGTGAGTCGATATATCTGTGTGTGTCAGTCGATGTGCGTGTATGCTGGTCGCTGTGTGTGCGTGGCTCCATGTGAGTCAGTGTAAGTACTTGTAGGTCCATGTGTGCGTGTCAGTTCATGTGTGTGCTTTATTGACCTGGTCAAGGCCTATGCTACTGTAAAGGAGAGCCGACTTCAAGGTTGCAGGGGGTTCGTCTTTTATTCCTTCCTTCAGTCCACACTTGTCCCCAGCCGTCTCAATCTCGTTCCCGCCAAGATCTCCTCTCTTCCCGCCCGTTCTCTCTCTTATATCTCCTCGCTTGCTCCTGCCCCTGTCATCCCTTACAATACCATGAGTAGGCCTGATGGTTGTTTTTCATGCTTTCGGAGTCCCTGACCCTTTGCTCACGATCATTAACGACCTTCATGATGGTGAGCGGCCCCGGGTAAAACTACGTGGCCGGAAGTCCGAGCCATTCCCTGCACACCTTGGGGTGCGACAGGGATGTCCTCTGCCTCCCACATTATTTAACATCTATTTTGACCACGTAGTTCGTGAGGCCTTCAATGGCTGTACCTGAGGATTTTCCATCTGCTACAGATACAATGGGAGGCTGATTGATGCCCGGGTGCGGTCAAGGGATAGCTCCCTATTGCTCAACCATGTTATGTATGCCGATGATCTGCTGATTGCTGCTCACTCAGAGGAGGAGTTGGAGGCACTGCTGCTGAACCTAGAGTTTGCCACTAAGAGGTGGGGCCTTACCATCAGCCCCACCAAAACTAAGCACCTGCCTGGGGATTTTGTACTATGGGACAATCCACCCCCACAACTCACAATTGGTGATGGGCCAGTTGTGGAGAGAGTGGAGAGTTTCCCATACCTGGGCAGTGTGCTCATGACCGGCCCCGGTTTAACAGCAGAGGTTTCACTCCAAATCAGTCGAGCAGCATTATATTTTCATCGGTTGTGTAACGCTGTGTGGAAGCTACCTGGTCTCTTGCTCCACACGAAGCTCCAGGTCTTCTCGGCCACGGTCATTCCCTTAATTCTCTACGCTTGCGAAACGTGGATCCCCCTAATGGAACATCTTCGCCGGTTAGAAACATTTAGGCTGGCCTGCCTACCATCCATCCTGGGTTTAACCAGGCTGGATTGTGTGAGGAGCTCACAAATCCTTGAAAGATCTAGACAAAGTCCCATCAGTGAGCTCCTACGGCAGGCAAGGCTGCGTTGGCTGGGCCATGTAGCCCGCATGCCCAGCCACTGCATGCCTAAACAGCTTTTGTTCGGCCAGATCGAGGGGGCTAAATGGGTGTGGCATGGGCTAGACAAGAGATGGAGTAATGTGGTACAGGATGTGGAGCTGAGTGGACTTGTCGATGACTGGTACCAGTGGTGTCAAGATCGGCCTCTGCGGAGGAGGCTCGTGAAGGATGCTCCTGGGCAGTGGAGGAGCGACGCTCACAACGAGCAGAGCGCCAGGTGGCTAAATCACAGAAAATTGGCACAGTAGGAGGCACAGGTGGTGCATCAGCCAGTCATCTCAGTCAGTCGACCCGTGACACCTGGGTCTGCCCTGTGACCTGCCAGCGGGCGTTCGACACTTCACGTGGCCTCAAGGTGCACATAGCTTGGCACAAGCGTCGTGGTGACGCCAATGCCACTTAGTGGCGAATGGCGGTTGTTGTGTGTGTACGTACATGTGTGTGTGCGCGTCAGTCCATGTGTGTGTGTGGCTCTGTGCGTGTGTGAGTCTATGTGTGTCAGTCGATGTGTGTACGGCAATGTATGTGTGAGAGTCCGTGTGTGTGTGCGTCGATATGTGTGTGTGTAGGTCCATGTGTGTGTGAGTCTATGTATGTGTGTGTGAGTCGATGTGCATGTAAGTTGATGTGTGTGCATGGGCCCAGGTGTGTGTGTAAGTCCATGTGTGTGTGTCTTAGTCGATGTGTGTCTTTGTAAGTCCATGTGTGTGTGTAGGTGAATGTGTGTGTGAGTCTATGTATGTGTAGGGGTTATTACGGGGAGAAGGGCGGACAGAAAACACAAGGGTGTCTGCACCCACACACGGGTGTCTACATCCACGTCCGCATCCGTTAACCCTGGGGGGCCATGGGGGCTCTGTGATCCTCCATAACTCCACCCCTCGGAGGGGAGTCCTATAAAAGGCAGGGAGCCAGAGAGATCGGGGCCAGTGTGGAAGAAGCTTACCAGTGAAGTCTGAAGACCGGCAGTATAGGCCCTGGGACTCCCCTGTCTCGCTGCCCTTGTCAGGGCCGAGCTGGGCAAGCCAGTGGCGCGGCCCCAAGAGCTTCCGGACCTCTGCTCTTGTAAGAGCAAGGTCGGGTTAGCTGGGCGCCGGGATCCGTGCTTTACCAGGGCCGGATCAGATAGCCTCCCCTAGACCATTAGAGGAGGACTGGGAATAGGACAGGGGAATAGTGCTAGGGGTGTTCCCATCTAGTACGGGTGAAGGGGCCGTTACCCCTTCAAGTATTGTACTGCCTTGAGTTAAATAAAGAGTGTGCCTCGACTACGTCGTCAGTCTCCCTGGAACTCACTACATATGTGTGTGAGTCGATGTGTGTGTGTGTAACTCCATGTGTGTGTATAAAGTAGGTGTCTGTGTGTGTAAGTCGACGTGTTTCTATGTGTGTGGGTCGATGTCTGTGTGTAAGTCGATGTGTCTGTCTTTTTCGCCCGGGCAACGCCGGGTACTTACCGCTAGTAATAAAAAATAAAATGAATACATTTTTTTAAATAAAAAAAACAAAAACATTAATGTAGACTCTAGCCTGGTTCTTAATTAGAGTGAGTGTATTACTGAAAGAACCAAGAATAAGTCTACATTATAGACTGCCAGTACGCTCACGCAGGTTAAGAACCAGGCGACAGTATCCATTGTAGACTGCCAGTATGCTCACCGAGGTTAAGAACCAGGCTAGTCTACATTATAGACTACCACTACACTCACCCAGCTTAATAACCATTACTACAGTCTATATTATAGACTGCCAGTACATTTGTAGTGGGTTCAAGGAGAGTGGAGACGGCTTGTAGAGGCAACACGTTTATTTACGATAACAGAAACAGTAACGGTCCCTAACACAAAGGGGTAACGGCCCCTTTACCCGCTACCTATCACTGGGACCACAGGCTCTCTCTCCTCCGGCTAAGGGTGACCTATGGGAGGCTACACTGACCAGATCCAGCCAAGGTACGGGCCTCGACCACTGGCCCTCTCGGTCCCGGCCCTTACAAGGACGTCGGGCCCCGGGGGTTCCCAGGGTCTCACCACTGGCCCTCTCAGTCCCGGCCCTTAAGTTACTCCAAGTTTACTCAGCACTGAATATATCTGGAATGTTCTGGAAAATAGGTACATTTCTATATATCACTGTCCTGGTCACAAAAGCAAAGTTTGTGTGGAATAATAGCCATTTTCCGTACTTTTGAGGCATGAACAATTAGGAATACTATCCAGGAACAAAAAAAATGTTACAAAGTCTTCTTGGTTCTTTCGGTAAAGTCACATAGAATGGAAATAATAAAATAATAAAAATAAAACATAATAAAATAATTCTCACGACGTTTCGGCCACAACGCAAGTAGCCGTCCTCAGGTGGAGAACAGGTCTGTCGAGGAGACAGAGTCTGAATGTTACAAAGTGTGATCGGTGTCAAATACTTTTGCTAAGTCTTTTAAGAAAACTGAACAAATGGTTCTAAAAAAAAACATTAAGAAATATAGTGGCTGTTACGTTTCTATAGCATTGGCCTACACGTGACTGACTTGATGAACCCTGCCTCTAACCATGAAATGAGATTATTTTGTACGAATGTCTCGCACTTTTGATAAGATGGTGAATACAAATTGGTTCGTAGTTCCTGAGATCGTTTAAAGATCCACCTGGAGTGGTTAAACGAAGACCAAAATTTCCATAACCAAATAATGAGAGATAATTTAAATACTTGGATTGTAATGGATCTCGATGCCAACTTCAAAAGGCTTGATTGGTCCCATGTGGCAAGGTCCAGAGGGATGGAGAATTCGGAGGCCGAGAGCGCATGAGGCACAGCACAGATTATAAGATAGGATATTTCTTTTACCGTGTCTATAAAACTGTGGAAAGTCCACAACCACCAGATCTCCATACAGAACATATATACCACCATAAAAATGGTGCAAATTACTCAACTGTTCGGGTCAAATCTGGATGTGGCAAACCGAATTTATCTTCCACCTACCTCAACAATTTTGCCTCTCACCGTGTCGGTCAATTTCCCCAGCAGAGAAGATGCAGATATTGACACTTAACACACTTAATGATGCGATGCAGCAGTGCAGACATACAACTGCAGCTGCGAAGGATTCCCTTATACATGTGTCGTAGCTGGAAAAACATTAATAATTATAATTGTCGATGCACTTGCCCTCCCAGTATCTTTAAACTGGAGTAGCAGATAAAGCGATACTCTAACTTTGATTATCGAGAGTAAAAATATCTTCAAGCAGAACAAATATCAATTGTCTATAAAATAACCCAAACAAGTAATTAAGTATAACATTGTGATGGCTATGCTCGCAGACGTCACGGTTAAGCCAGTGGGGGACCATACAAGTTAATAAATACAGATTATCGTGAGAATAAACTTGTCTTGCATCTCAAAGATCGAGAAATCCCAATGGACTAATTTATACCACTTTCACAATAGTCCAGTGAGCAATGGCGAGGCAATTCCTAGCATGAGGCCACAAGCAGTCCCTCGTCACGGAAAACATCAGTGGTGTCCAAACGCATATCAGACCTCCCCGAGGTCTAAAAGTCTCAGACAAACGGCGTACGTGGCCACGCTTGGACACCGGCACGTAGGCATCTCAGCAGCCCCATGCTGGCCTCCATCGGCGTTCCACTGCCCCCCGCTGTTGGGATATTTTACTGCTTACGAATCAAATCGTGCAATGTATTGGGTTGTTTCCAATTCCTCCTATTCGATTAACCAAATAAGCACGCCATATATCTTCATAGTATTAACGTTCTCCACAACACCGATTGTGCCGTATAATTTTGCGTCAAACGTGGACCCATATCCTAAAGGGTGGGTCCTTGCCGAGAACGTCTGACAGCTCTCCAGCATTGGTTCAAGCGAGCCCCACTCTGCTCAGACACCGAATGTCAAAGCCAGCCCGATTTGCTTGGGTTGAACTGATGCTGCTGATTTGATGCACAACTAGGCCTCGGGACCAATGGGTTGTGTACAAATCACCAGAACGCAAATCAAAAGTACTTCAATCGAAGCAAAGAAATGGGATGGTGGAATCAAACAGATGTTCAGTAAACCATTGCGCATATATACTAGACCATTGGTGTGAAAAACGTATATTATTGATATATTTCGTCAGTAACACTTTTGTTATGTAAAAAGATAGTGCATGCTTGTATAGTCACCATAAATATGGTGGGAAAAAATACGAATCGAGTAGGTGTACACACGAAAGCGGCGACTGTAGTGAGGGACACTTAATGCTTGGGCACCATCTGGCACATGTCGCTGTGCAACGTAAACGTGGGTCTTAATGTTAAAGTTCATAAATCTGGATTACATTAGTGTGGTACCACGGTATGAAAAACGCGAGTGGGTATCAAGTTGAGTACGTTATTGCAAAAGTAAAACGGCCAGGGCGTATATTAGGGTATTACGTACTTTTTCTGTAATACTCAGATTGAAACCCAATCCCGTTTTGCACTGTGGTACCTCGCCATAACGGACTTGTATCACACCAGGATGTCGAGTATTGTTCCTCAAATGTGAGGAAAAAGCATTTGTAAAATCAATAGGATGAGTAAAAGGACTTGCGTTATTTCTATTCCTTATTTTAAGTCTGTAATAATAAACACATCGTGAAATTCATTATAAATTGTTTATTACTCAGGGCTGTACAGGTCAGAGTTTTATGGTTGTCTTAACTACGAAATGTCTGAATTTAGCAAGGACATAACGATAATCGCACGCAAAAATATTACAAGTTCCCGAATAAAAAAATATTGGAGACAATACCGCAAAACTCTTTTTTAAAAAGTGGTTCCAATCACAAGTTTCAAAGCAGAGTTCATTGGCGTGAATGTTGAGATGTCATATTCCACTGTGGGCAAACATCTGAAGCAATAACTGGGAAGTCGCACAACAAGCCGCAAATATTTATTTCCCGATATATTTGCGTGCCGCGTAATTATCAACAGACCCAGATACAACGCAGCTCAACGTCATGCAAACTTGGTGGCGTGTTTCTATTTTCTCAAAGCACACAGATGAAGACGCGTGTTGTGCGAGGAGCCTCGTGTCTCGAAACCGAACGAAACTGAGGCCGAGAGAGCTCGGCGATTGGATGATCACGGCATCCAGGTCCCTTACTTCTGCTTGGGGGGTGGCCTGTGGGAAAGGTGGGGGGGCAGAGCACATGAACAGTCATGACACCATCACCACACAGCATCTTTTGCTTTTGTCATTTGGTGACCCGGCTCCCCACTCGAGTGGTGACCCGCACTCGAAAATTACTCTTCCTTGCTGCTTTCACGAGTTAGCGCCTGATGAACCGCCCATGCACCTGGAACCCCCTGCCCCCCTCCCCCTCACCTGTAGGTGCCGACCACCACGGCGTGGTCCCTCTCATAGGGCTCCAGCGTCAGCTGCTCCTGGGGCTTCATGTTCTCCTGCGCCATCTTCTTCACCTCCTGGGCGAACACAGCCTCCGGCTGAGCCGTCGAGTCGATGCAGTTTGCCTGGCGCGTGGAGGGCAAAGACAAAGATCCCGCAGTTATAGCCTAACACCGACTTTTCGGGAAAGTAGCGTCAGCGAGCACATGTGAAGGCTGGCACGGCCACACGAGGGGTTGGATGGCCAGCACCATGCCTGGCTTTCGTCTCACCAAGTACTGATATTTACACACCATACTAGGTACTCATTTAACGCTGAGTTGGTGTAGGGGAGGAGCAGTTCAGTTAATGGTCACTGGTGTTCGCCATGAGCGGAAATCGAACTCGGATCTCTAGGTTTGGCGAGCAGCGTGTTAACCGCTACACTGCCGCTCCCCACACGTGCACACACACAGATGCAGACACACACACAGATGCACACGCACCACAACTAACTCCACCCTCTGCTCCATGTCAGTCTACATTTCAGAGGCTCATTTTCCCTAGTTACAAACCCAAAACCTCCATTAGCGCGTAGATAGAGGCTGCTTTAAACACGTGCACTGCCATGAGGGCAGCATCGCGAGGTCTGGCAGCGGTTCGGGGAGACCTTCGTCCAGCAGACTGATCATGGATGATTACCCTCATGATGCTTTTACTAGAGCAAGCAAAATCATTGTTTGAGCAAATCGAAAATTAACACTGGCTTTTATTTCTAGTGCGCTGCTGTATACTTACTCACTATGCTGCATTAAAATGGGGACATGGGCCGAGTTTGGTACATATGAGTGCTAGACACAGCCGCAACCTACCTTGATGGAGATGACAAAGTGGCCTCCATTTTTCAAAAAGTTATGGGCGTTGATGGCGACAATCCGGGTCTGGTCGGGCTGAGCGACGTCTGCAAACACGACATCCACCATTCCTGCCAGGGAGAAGGGAGAGCATTCGAGTTTAGTAAACAGCACGAGGCCAGGCAGCACGTATGGCTGTCCTGAGGTTTTCGCCACTGTAATTTATCAAAAGGGTTGAATTACTCCTCTCACCGAACGTTGGCATTAAGCGGAGTGCCGATTTGTGATTGCTTCTTTTCCCAGAAGAGTTTTTTAACAGATGCCGAGCGCAGACCCAAGGGGGACAGTAAAAATCAGCACCTCCCCCCAAGTTTAGTGAAGATAAAATCCACGAGTGGTGCAGCGGTAGGTTGGGGCTATCACCGTCGCTTGTTGCAGAGGTTCACAGCTCTACAGCAAGCTGCCCTGGTTAATGCTGTGGGTGTGTATTAACTACACGCCGTCTCATTCGCAGCGGACGTTAAAGATCCCCCGACGTCATTCGTAGGCGAGCCGGGCCCTTCTGTGCTGACCTCAGGGTCCAAATTTGCCAAACTAAATAAATGACAACACATCGACTAAATACGTTTTCATATTCAAGTTCTTTCATGTCGTACGTAGCAAACCGTGTTAAATCGGAAAGGTGCAAAAAATATGTAAAACACAGCTGCAATCGTTGGGCCCCCCCCCCCCAACTCAAAAAACTGAGCAGGACCCTCCTGAAAAAGTCAAACTGCAGAAGTAGACATTGATTCGGTGTCACAAACCTCCGACTAGCACGGTTGGCTACATACGGTGTGAAAGAAGTTCAACATACATACACACAATGTGCAATACAGGTCCAACAAACCCCAAGCGAGCCAGCGTAACCATGGCGCAACACAAGCACAACAATCACAGCGCTTGTACCAAGCTCGGTGCACTTCAAGGCCATGTGAATTGTGGAAGGCTCTCTGCTGGTGGGAGGTCACAGGACAGACCTGGGTGCTGTAGGATGACTGGCAGATGTACTGCCTATGCTCCCCACTATACTACCTTCCATAATCACTTGTACGTACAGAAAGAAAATTACACAAGCAACGTTCTATTGTTATTCATTATTACGAGTTTTTATCCAAGTCTCAAGACTGTTTTTGAGGGTCCTGCTAAGAATGCACAGTTCAGGGCAATGTTGCTAAGTTGAATCCCAGTGCAACAATTTGCAGGTAATTATTCAGCATTGGGATGTTAGGTCAATAACAGTGACACCGTGTCTCTTTTAGCTATGAGAACACGGAGGAAACCCATGCAGAACAGGGGTATACAAACGCCCCATAGAAAGGCATCAGAGCCAGGAATTGAACTTAGGTCCCTTTTTGCTGAGGCGCGAGCATCCCCACCCTGCCACCCCCGCCTTGTCGCCATCAAACCAACCCGGAGTGACTGGTTACAAGCGGAGCCAAGGAGGCTGCGTGCGGTGGCAGTAGCAGCACCGTGTCACTCACCGACTAGCATGCGGTACTTGTGGGGGTGGCGTGCGTCCTCAATGATGGGAATTATGTTGGTTCGCTTCTTGGCCACGTTCATGAGATCCCGGCCCGATCGGTGCGAGAACTCCACGGCGTACACCAAGCCTTCCTACAGGCGCCACGCCGACAACACCACGACCGCTCGCTCAGCCTCACCGCAGTTCAAACAAGGAGATTCACATGTGTGGGGTCTGTCATGCTTTTGCAATGCGTGTCCATTAGCATGTTGGCATGTGAGCGTACGTATGTGAGTACGCGCGTATGTGACGGTATGTGCGCGCATACGTATTAACGCGCGCATACATATAGATACGTGGGCAAGCGAGCATGTGCGCAAACCCACAAGTGCAACACTTACGGGCCCGACGATGTCGGAGACGTGGGACACTGTGGTGCCAGAGGCGGCGCCCAGGTACAACACCTTCACCCCAGGCTTTATGTGGATCTGGTCAACGCCGCCCAAAATGGCCGCTGCCAACTTGGAGCGAAACGGATTCCAGGCGCGGTACTCGATCTTCTGCTCCTGCTCCTGCACTCAGAATCGCGGAGTGGGGCGGGGGGCGAGATGGCGACGTCATTGCGGCCACAGCAATTGATGTTGTGTCACCACCAACCACCACCACTTTCTCCACCCTCCGCCAGATCCCACACCAGCAACAGCGGCTAGCGTACAGCCGACATGCAGCGACCTCCAAGATCTGCCGCGACAAGCCTCCGACGATCTGGAAAAAGGTCTTCTCTTGCCCTTGGTCACTTGGACCAGTGGAGACCACTCCCAATGCCGGTGATAGGCAGTCATATTTTTACATTCGAAGCTTGACATACGCACGACGTACATAAACAGTTCAGACATTGCAAAACGTGCTCACACTGGTGGGGAGGTTATTTGTGACCCAAGCACACTTGGTATATACGTTCACCTGGACTGGTTTTCAAGTGGTGTGCCGAAGGCCAGCTTCTACCGGATCTTTAAGAGCTGTGAACCAGGTCTCACTGGGGACATGGCTCCAATCTTGCACTGACAAACTGTATGTATTTTTAATCTAGATTTAAAACTAATTTCTTCAGCACTGTTTTTGAATTGTTTGTTGTCCTCCTCAAAACCAATTAGCACAGTTGGCTACGTACGGTGCGTACATCGTGGGGTAATGATCTTAATTACTTTGGTTACCTCGTACCCCGTGAAACTCCTTTTAATTGGCATTGTCTTGGTGACCGTTAGCAGGGCAGACGACTTTGGTGTGTTGCCGTTTCCAAACGCCTACGAACCCGGGGCAAGTAGCGAACACTCAGCCACAGCCGCCTTGCTCTCTCTGGTCTTTGCTCGGCAAAGCAAGCAGCGCCCTGACCTCTAGTGGCCGGGTATTGAACACCCACACCTCTGGCTCGCACGAGGTGCGGACGCTCTCGTGGTCAGATGGCAAATGTGCCGCGTGTCGCACTTGCAAAAAACTGACTCGCGCCACCTTCTGAGCTACTCGTGCAACTATAATTGCTATTAGTTACAATTAAATTGTTAATCCTGCCCAAACTGCCACTGGGTATCTAATGTATGTACGCGAGTGGGCTCAAGGGTACTTGAGATTTGCTGTGTGAACTCCTTCCCTGGACACTGGTCACATTAATTTCTCCAGCCTAGCGGAGGACTCCTACCAGCCTGTCATCTCGGCCAACACCGCACTCAACCACCACACTAAAGGTAACGACTCTCTCTAACCCTAGCAACAACGCTTCTCTTTCTGCGTCTTCCCGCACACACGAATCCACTTAGGAAATCCCTCGCATCGTCTCATTTCCCTAAGCTCTTATGATGTTGCTCAATTCAGAAATGCGTTATGTTGCCGGCTGCTTGGCATGTTGGGCCATCGGGCCTGTGCTCCGCATGATCAGCAACCACGCACCTCCACCGCCATCCTCTTCTCCCCGTATACAGACTCCCCGGGTACCATGTTCCGCGTGACCAGCGCATCCTCCTTCCCTCTGGCGATGAACACACCTGCGGACACACGTGGCGCACACATTGTTGAGACACGGCCATCGCACACCTCACAGAGCTCGCTCTTGTGACGAAACTTTGCAAATTATTGCTGGCCGCCTGGCATTTTGAGTCTATGCTCAGCATTCGCGAGTTAAACACAAAAACATGCCAGCATTACTAATCACCCCACAGCGCACAATCGTGTGTAATCTCCTACAGCTGCGTTAGCGCACAATCGTATAAAGATCACTGCAACCTCAAATCATAACACTGACATGATTTGCTTCGTGAGGAAATATTCTAAAATGAGTTTCTTTACAGAGCATCCTGCGCGGAATGTTTAGAAAATTATACTGAAGGGTTTTGGGAAGAAAGTAAAGGGCACAAAAAATGTATAATATTGTTAACGACCAGAGAACGTTTGCACGAACGGCGTGTTAGACCAGAGGACGCCTATTGGCGCCTATTGGCGTCCTCTGATCTAACACTGTTTTGAGACAAGGCTCAAAAGAAAGCTGTCTCTGGTGTGGACCTATCAGTTTCAAATAATGCATATATTATCAGAGTACGTTTTTCTTGTTTGCATTCTGACCACAAGTACAGGTTTGTACTTTACTTACGATGGAGATGCGTTACGACGACCCCATCGTAAGTCGAAAATATCGTAAGTTGAAGATGGCCTAGCCTACCCAGGAGTCTTAAAGAATGGTGATAATTTAGCAAAACAGAGCAATTTACAGTAATGTACTGTATTATATATATACTGTATGTATTAATTACAATACTGTTTTGCACAGTAAAATGTAAAGTAAAAAACAAGGTAAATTCTTAGCCTACCTATATGAACTGCAATTTAAAAGAAAGTTTTTTCAGGAAACAATCATATCTATCAAAACTTTTAACATGCATTGAACGTATGTATCGTATCGTGGTAACCCTAAAATGAAATTGCTAAAGCTACATATCATAACGTATCATATTGTACTGTACTCACCAAGATTCTGCCCGTCGTCTGCATACTTAAACGATGTTAGGTTGTTGATGGCTACATTAACTTAGTTGTCGGAAGAGGATGGCGATGATAAAGTACAGTATCGTACCTCGTACGCTGCTGCATTTGCCTGCCGCGCGAAATGTAAAATATTTTACAATTTTGTCATACCGCTATCGCCATCGTAAGATCGAAATATTGTAAGTCAGACCATCGTAACTCGGGGACTACCTGTATTGTGGTTAATGCAGACATGATTCCTTGTAAAAAGTTTCAGTTTGGTGTTTTAACATCTTAACACCTGTTTCGTTGCCAGAAAAAAAGAGGAAAATATATTCTCATATTTTGGTACTGGCAAAAGGAGGTCCCATGATGTATGACTGTGATGCTACACAGGGATCTCAGCAACCTACCTTCAGCACTGTCTCATTACAGGGACTGTGCATGATCTCGGCACCATCCACCAGCCTCACTGCACTGTCATATTTGAGGCATTCGTTTCACAAATCCCACCGATTCACATGGGGGGGGAGGCAGCTGCCATGCGACAACACTTGCCTTCATGTCTGTGCGGCTCAATCGTCACGTTCTTGCCTCCACCAAAGCCCCCGCGGCCTCCGCCTCGGCCACCTCGCCCCCGTGGAGTTCCCCTCCCTCCTCCGCGGCTGCCACCTGGAAAAATCCACAACTCCGCATTCACAACGCAGCACTCGTGTCCCGGCACAGGCGCACAACCAGCAGACACCAGCTCTCAACGGGGTTGGGGGTTAACAACAACGCCGTTCGTGCAAACGCGAGGCGTTGAGGATGGAGAGTCCCATCCTCCTGGTGTCACAGCCCAAAAGGAATGTCTGCGCAGATTGGTGCTTCCCAACTGTGCTGTACCCACGGGTTACCGTCAAACCTCGCAGCGCTTTCACGGACTGCAATGCACAGTCGTGGTGTTTTGGATAAAAATCAGCATCTACACGGGATTGAGTGGACCACTTCCCCACACCCTTGGCTGACTGGTGGTCCGCAGACTGCAGGTTGGAGAGCCGCTGACCTAGAAGGGAATCGAAGGAGTGGATGTGTGCGGAAACAGTGAAGGATGTGAACTGAGTTCTCACCTCTGAACCCACCGCTGCCACCGCGAAATCCACCACTACCGCCTCCGCGGCCCCGGAACCCCCCTCCCCCCCCTCCGAATCCTCCTCGGCCCCCGAAGCTACCGCCTCGGCTAACGCCTCGGCCACCCCCACCACGTGGTGAAAATCCTGTGGAACAAAAAGAACACGATTCAGATGACGCTGCACCGTCTCCTGCAACACATTCGTTGGGGCGTCACGGTGGTGAGACGTTAACTACCTCGCCTGGTATGCAGGAGGTCGTGGGTTCGATCCAGACCTTGACACCTGTATATTTTTAGTTTGCATATCTCTCCTCGTGGTTGCGTAGATTTTTCTCCGGGTCTTCCGATGTTTGCCTCCACGTTCAGAATCAACATCACGCGTTTAGAGTATTTGGCTGCTATATATGTCCACATCATTGGGCTATCATTTGTGGGTTGCATACAGCTATAGCGCAGCCCTCGGGGTTGTTGGCCAAGCGCGTGTCCACCCGGCCGGACGTGTCCGTAGGCCGCGCTTGGAGTGGGGACTGTGACGTTGGGGGCCTAGGGCTACACCGGGAGTCGATGTTGTGCTCCAGGTGATGATGAAATCGTACACAGTGCAAGCTCCAGTTAATCACAAAATTAATATTTTTTGGAGATTTTCCCACAATTGTACCCCCATGAAAGTAAGAATCTATTAGCATCTCTTGCACTCTTTTACATGTTTAAATGGATGGGGCATTAATCTATGTTATTTAGATTATTCGGCTACTATAAATGTCCACATAAACCACTTTGTTGAGCTATCATTTGTGGCCAGGTTGCTTTTTTGAAAAGAGCCATATATCTCTATGGACCTTACCTGGTAAAATTCAAGTTTAGTTTAGATCGTGGAAGCTGCTGCGCTGAACAGACTAAAACACTGCAGTGAAGACTTTGTGATGGAAGACTTTGTTTTTGCACAAGCATTATTCTTGTTTTCACGAAGCATTTGGCGATGCTGCTTTGGCAGTGGCGCAGAGGCATAAATAAAACTCAACAAGTTCGACAGTAACATTGTGTGACTTAAACGGGAACATATTTCGTGAAGTTTCGGACAATGGCCTCTCTTGATAATACATAACATACAGACCAGAGAGATGGAATGGACGACAAGAGTTTGCAGTTGGACCATGGCGCCCGAGTTATTTTAAAATGTTTCTAGATGAAGTTTTAAAATTGGCATTGGATTAGTTACCTGTAAGTTGATATAGAGTAACAACCCGTTTAATAAAACATGTCCTGACTCCTCATTTTACGTGAAATTATAAAATGTTGCTAGCACACTGCACAAGAGGTCGTTGTGTTGCAGTGCGGTCTCTTATCATCCACTCAAGACAAAAATGAGAAACAAAAAAATCCACTGGTGCTAAAGCTCATCATTTAATCAGAGAGTGCGCTGCGTGTGCTACACAATAACCCCAGGCGGAATGAACCAATAAGTTAGTTTTACTCTCTGCAATAAATTAGGGAGGCCCAAAACGTCGAATCTTATGTTACTTTCGGGGCAACTTTGTTGAGAACTATATCAAGTTCAGTAGTAGCATTATATCAAGTTCTTTAAATTTTCACGTCTGCACTACTGCTAACGCGGCATCATATTTTGTATCAGCTGCTCCGAGTCAGAGCCACGTGGAGGCAGCCTCTCAGAGGCGCAATGGGGATAAGTCAACAACAACAGTATTAACACGTGGGCTTTCGCGACTATCCACAATATAGGATTTCTCCACAAATCTGGCTGCCGCCTGATGATGCCGGTTGTAATTACTTGCGAAACGTCGTACTCAAGATTGTAAATGTTGTGGATTTGCTCTCCAACACACCGGTGTGCTGTGCTAGCAACGAATTGGCATGTTCGGTTTACTTGACAAACCTTAACGGCACATTCATATTTACGCGATCTAAGCCTATTATGGAACAACATTATTGCGCGAGGATTTTACCTTCCAACTCCAAATAGTTGTAGTCCTACGCACAAGGCTGTCCCACAATGGTATAATGTTGAATTTCTACAACATGCTAAGACAAATTTTTATATTTTATATTCTCTTCCAGAGTTGCGCGCATAATTGATCAACACGCGGTGCGCGCGTGGTAACGGGTTAGCGATGAGGCTTTGGGCCTCCCACGCGGTCATGCGCCCTGGACGCGCAGTTTCGCATTTTAACTTCGCTCGGCGCCGGCGGAGACAAATACACACAGATAGAGATACACAGAGCGATATTCACACAGAGAAACAGCCAGAGCCACGAACAGAATTCAGAGAATAAGAAAAATCATCTCAGTCGCAACTCGGGAGGACCACGAGAAGCGACCACACGAACAGAGATTCGGAATCCCGCGTGTCGGGGTGAAAAGACGACTCGAGAAAAGGGGCTGGAAAATGACTCCCGAGGAGGGGAGAGGATCAAACTGGGGAGAGAAGGGACGGAAAGAGAACACGGGGAAGCGACGAAGCGGAGAGAAGAGACGCGACTTTGCGGAGAGATGAGCGAATGTAGGGGCTGAACGAGGTGTGAGGGCAAGACAAGAAGAGACATTTGGATTCCTCTTCTACAACATTAATTTCTCTTCTGGGTAAAAAGACGAACATAGTGGAGGGAAAGACCGAGAAGAGATAAGAGACGGAAGAGAGAGATCGCGAGAGAGAGAGAGATGGGGATGGCGGTACCTGGCCTCATGCTGCTGCAGTGTGGGAGCGCGCGAGCCACGTGTGCGTCTCCTCGATCAAGGCGCATGCGCTGTGACCTCGGAAGTCTCACGGGCAGGAAGCGCTTCCGGGGTCACGTGACATCGTACCTCGTCGCGCGTGACCTCCTGGCCAGGGCGATTCCGAGTCTCCGATTTGTCGCAAGGCGATTCAAAAAAGGCTACGATTCGCTATTCACGTCGTTTGTGTACTGATCAATAATTTTTCAACTGCGACTAGTCCGTCATATTTCGGCTAACGGAGTGAACAAAGCCATAGAAAACTGATGGAAGTATAAAACTGCGGAAAAATAAGACGTGAAAAGTGTCGATTCCTAATTGCGAAGTGGAATCGGCGGGAGGCGATTTGTTACCATGAGCTCAAGCCGCCATCTTGCTCGAGTCACCCGTGTTGAGGCCCAAGGCTCCAAACAAGTAAAGTTTTAAAATAGTGATTTACAAACAATTCCGGAACAAAACGCTAAACATTCGGTCACCTCGTTACAGCCCTGAGCCATTCCGCTGCTGGACGATGGCCTCACGGACGTCGTTTGAGACCATGCTTCACGCTGGTCATCGTGGTGCCACTGTGGCTATGAGATGTTAACTCCCTCGCCTGCTGTGCAAGAGGTCGTGGGTTCGATCCCGACCCTGATGATGTCTGCCGTGTATTTGGAGCTTGCGTGTCTCTCATCATCGTCACTGTGGCTATGAGATGTTAACTCCCTCGCCTGGTGTGCTGGAGGTCGTGGGTTCGATCCCGACCCTGACGATGTCTGCCGTGTATTTGGAGTTTGCGTGTCTCTCCCCGTGGTCGCGTGAATATTTCTCAGGGTCCTCTGATTTTCCCCTCCACATTTAGAATCAACATCACGCGTTTAGAGTATGTGGCTGCTATACATTTCCACACGATACGCCGCTTCGTTGAACTTATTTGTGGCCAGGTCGCTTCTGAGCTAAATAGCTCAGCGGGCCATACCTGGTAAAATAAAAATATAGTTTAGTTTGAGCGCTGGTTGATGATGAAGGGGGGAAGGCCCGGAATCGGTTCGGACATCTCTTTTAGCCACTAATGTTGGCCGTGAACGGGAACCGAACTCGGGACCACAGCGCGAGGGCGTGGCGCTGCCCGCGTCTGAACGGGAGCCGCCCTGGGAGCACAGGGCACAGCGGTGCAGTCATCATCAGCCGCGGACAATCCACTGCCGGATGAAGGTCTCACCAAAGCTGTTGCCATCAGTTACGATCGAGCGATTACATCGTAACCTCTTGCTACTTCACGCAAGTTGGATCTGATCGCAATATTTATTGTTATTTCGCTTAATTACTAAGAAAAGCTTCGCGAAGTCTCATCACCCGGGAGAGTTACATACATTTTCGCGATAGAGGGCGATGTTGCTGCTGTGTTTTCTGGTATTTTTTTCAGCTTCACACTTAATATTGACGGAAAAAATGTCTACATCTGATTTGGAACATGTAGATAACATGACAGCCTCTTCAGCCGTCTCAATGTCAGCTGAATGCAAAGATAACTTGATTTCCAAGTTCAACCTCCTTGCCAAGAAGAAGCCAGATCCACACATCAAAAAGTTGGATGTTGACAAGATTGCTATTAATCAGAGCAGCATTCCAATTTCCGACAGCCTAAAATCGGCTCTAACCAAAGGGTTGTTTTTCGCAGTCACCCCTAAACATATCCCAGTTGATTATATCGCTGCAATCCTCAAAAACTCTTAAGACACCTATTAGCAACATCAGTAAGGATGAGCGCTTTGAGCTTTCTCAATTAAAAAGAGAGATGACATTGCCATCCTCTCAGCCAACAAGGGCAATGCTACAGTCATGGACAAAACCACATACAATAACAAAATTCAAGACCTACTTAATGATGATAGCTATACCAAAATTAACCGACCAACCGCCTCCTTACGAAAACCAACAATATCACTGATTCGACATCTTTAATCGAACCAACCAAGCGGTTTTCCTTAAAACCCTCTGCTGCTCGACCACCCAGATTGTATGGCTTACCAAAAATTCATAAAGAAGGTACACCCCTTTATGGATTTGACTCACCCACTTAAAAACTAGCCCGATTTTTGTCTGAGACCTTACAACTATTCACTGGTAAGACCACCTCAGCTGTACTTAGCTCACTTGGTATCGTTAATTAAGGGCATCTCACTATCTCCAGGTGATTTGCTCATTTCTTTCGATGTGGTCTCTTTGTTTACCAAAGTTCCTGTGCCTGACACCATTGCAATCATTGAAGATTTGGTCTAACAAGGACTGAATGCTGATGTACTGGCCCTGGTGAGACACTGCCTCACCAACACTTACTTCACCTGGAATGGAACATTCTACAAACAAGTTGAAGGTACCCCAATGGGTTCTCCCATATCTCCAGTTGTAGCCAATGTTTTCATGGAAAAATTTGAGACTGATGCCATCCAGGCATCCACTCTACGTCCGTCCTTGTGGAAGAGGTACGTAGATGACACGTTCGTCATCTGGTCACGTGGCCGACCAGCTCTGAACGAATTATTAAACCACATAAATTCCATGCACCCAACCATCAAATTCACCATGGAGGTGGAAAAGGATGACAAGTTACCATTCTTGGATGTTTGAATCGAAAAGAGACCAGATGGCTCAATGGGACACTGTACAGGAAAGCCACCCTTTCAGATGCCTACCTAAAACCTGACTCCCACTACCATCCATCCGAGAAGAATTCCGACATCAAAACTCTACACCATAGAGCTTAATGTATTTCTGACCATCACCTAGCCAGTGAACTGGAACACGTACACCAAGCTCTCAAGATGAATAGATATTCAGACTACGCAATTCGTAAAGCTATCACCGCAACCATTTGGAAGAAACGATCTGAGGACCCAATCAAAACCATCGCCTTGCCATACATAGCAGGGGTCACCAAAAAGATTTCCAAAATCGTGAGCAAACAAGATCCAAGTTCGATTTAACACAGTACATAAAATTCGTGATCTGATCCCATCTGTGAAGGATGTGATCCCTGACATGCAATACCCCGGCATCTACAAACTAAGCTGTGTCTGCGGCAGTAGTTACATTGGGGAAACTAAGCGACATGTCACGGACCGTGTTTGTGAAAATAAGGCAGATCTGAAACACGGTAGGACCAATACCTCGGCTGTGGCTGATAGTTGTTTTAATGCGGTGGGCTTTCGAAATTGATTTCTATAAGACGAAGGTACTTTGCAAACCCACTGGCTATCAACAAAGATTTGTTGATGAAGCCATCCATATATATAAACACAGACAATTTCAACCGAGAAGATGGGTATAAACTGTGCAATCATTGGAAGGACGTTATTAACCAGTTTAAGTCATAACTGGCTGTCATTTTCACATCCTACCACCTTCCGATGTTAGTTATTTTCGGCTCTGATTTTTTACATTTCCAGAATAAATTTCTCACACTAACACAGCTACCTCGCGCGCCATCCTCGAGGTTGCTGCTCGGCGATCTACCATTAACATGTTAATCTCTTACATTAACATAGCCACCTTGGCACGCTTGCCGTGGAGGATACTCGGCGATCTTACATTAACATGCAAATTTTTACCTGGCAGCCCTTTTATTGGTGGAAATCCACCACCACCGCAGTCGCTGCCCACCACTTTAACATTGGCTGCTGACATTTGGGTTACGCCCATTTAAAACCTTTGTAAACAATCTTGATTTGAAGCTTTTGTGACTGCAGGAATCCATACTCTTTGGTTCTTTCGGTAAAGTGACGTAGGTATAAATAAAATAAATCACAACGTTTCGAACGCAACACAAGCACCCATCTTCAGGTGAAAATCGCGACAGCCGCGATGTCTGCTGCGAGCAGCACGATGTATGCTCCCTTGTGATGTCTGCTCCCTTTATAAACAGTTGTCTTTAGAAGCTAACCCCCTATTTCCTGATGACGACCGCTTGTGTTGCGATCGAAACGTCGTAGTTATTTTGTTATTTTCTTTGTTATTTTTTTAAACCTATCCAAAGAATATTTTTCAGCATTAGGATGTTTGGCCAATATCGGTTCAATGGTGTGTTTGTGTCTTTAGCTATGGGAGGAAACCGGAGAATCCAGAAAAACCCACGCAGAACAGGGGGGAGAACATTTAGTTAGGACTCAAACCCATGCACCTTTTTGCTCTGAGGCGGCGAGTGTCACCACTGTGGCACCACCCTGCCGACATACCGCCGCTCCTTTTGGCTGCCGCTTCGCAATCTTCAACAATCTCTGCAAGTGACGAACATGTCCCACCAAAGCCAAATCACTTTCCATGCCCGTTTGTGTTGTCTTCTAGGGAGCGAGTGTTCTTGAATCTTCGTGTCCGCTGCCTCCCAGGGATCCCAAGCTGGCACCTTGCCCTGCTTCTGCACACTTTACCGTTTTCGATTATCTCTTGTTCATGTCCATGTTTTTCCACGTGTAACGCGATAAACGGGGTACTTACCTGCACTAGCAGACATCCACCAGTAGGGTGTGATGTGTGCCCCACCAAGGTTCTCCAGACCCCAAAAGGGGGGCTGGGGGAAGATTCCAGGTCCCTCTGGAACTCTCTGGAAGGGAGGCGTGGCCAGGGGCGTGGGGTCCCTGGTAGGTGTATAACCGGGTTCGGCAGTGTTCCTCAAGCCGAAGACTGCAGACTGGGCTTAGAGTAGGACCCTGAGACCCCCAGACCTGCTGTCCTTCTAAGGGCCGGGACTGAGGTTTGACATTGGTCGGACCCTGGGTACCCCCAGACCCGACGTCCTTGTAAGGGCCGGGACTGAGTGGGCCAGTGGCCGGGACCTTGGCTGGGTCGGGTCAGGATAGCCTTCCCTAGGGCCCCTAGCCAGAGGGCTGGGTGCAGAGTGATCCCCAGTGTGAGAAGACATGATAGCCCGGAGGTCATACCTCCCCAGGTAGAGGGTGTAAGGGGCCCTTTACCCCTTTGTGTTAGGGACCCTGTACATTAGTGTTTGTTAAACAAAAGTGTCGTCTCAACTACCGGCTCCCTCTAGTCCTTGGGCTCACTACACACGCGTAGAGACATAAATAACGTGGTCGTAGGCGGAGCAAGGCCATGCTCAAGAGGATAAGGGGGACGGGGGCGGAGCGATTGTAGTTATCGGGGACGGGAACTCACGGGGCAACATGGCTTCGGGGGTTTGGGGAGCGTCAGTCGTCGGGGAGTTAAGTTAGAGACCCATTGGGGTCCAGAATAACCCCCAGTGTTGTTAACCTGTAACTCTGTTTAGTTGTTAATAAATCGTGGTGCCTCCAGACCTGTGTGTGTGCCTCGTGTTTCACACACTACACACGTGTAGTGACTAATCGGAGACGCTAAGAGTTGGAGGCACCCTCGGCACAATACACACTCTATGCTGATACACACTCTTCTGTCGCTCGCTTATACACAACTCTATGTGGGTTGCTAGCCTATACAGAACAATAGCCGTCAAACACTGATGGCGCTGAACCGAGACAGCCAACTACCGTCTAGCAGCGCAATATCAAGTGAAGACGATGGCGACAAGATGACAGCGACGATGGCGACGATCTTCAACAGCACGACGGGGATCCCACGCCATATGACAGCCCCGAGCTCTCGCTCAGGGCCCCCTTTTATGCTCCCAGCGTGGCCTCGCTCCACCCCGGCCACACCCCCTCTCTCGAACCTACCAGCGGGTTCCCAGGCTTCCCGCGGGTGCCCCTTCTGTAACCTTTCCCCCAGATATCCCCTCTGGTGTATCACCTGGCCTGCTGACGTCAGGGATACAGTAAGCCGCAGATTCCCTTGTTCACCAGCAGCCGGCGCTATGCTGCTACATTACTTATTCTATGCCACTACACACGTATTAGACTTGCATGACCAATATTCATGATAAAGGGTTTTTTGTGTATAGATCACGTAAATAAAAGTGTCGTTTCACAATTCTGGCAAATGGCCTGATATGTGGGTTTACTCTCCAACATGCCGGTGTGCTGAAGTCACTAATTGGCACGTTTTGTTTACGTGACAAACCTTACTAATTGGCTGCGGTGGTGGGTTAGCGACACATTCATATTTACGCGATTTCCCAAAAAAACCTTTATTACGAGTCCATGTTTATAATGAAAAACATTACAGAATACATGCAGATGCGTGTTTTTTCTTGTTTCATTCAAACAAGATGAGACCTTGGCCATGTGTAAAGTCATGCCCCATACACAGGTGAAGGTCAGGGGCGTGACGGTACTTGTTGACAGGGTCATTAAACCTGGCAGATCAGCTGTCTTGGCAGAGTGCATGAGGCACGCCAGCATTGCAGATCCTTGAAAGATTTTTTTTTATTTGCTCAACCATGTGTAATGAACAATAACGTATATAAGCAGACCTGCATCTCACAGGTAATAACATATACTGCTCAACTGCAATGCACAATGAGTTAATGAATAACCAGTTTAATTTGCAGCTGGGTTCCGCTGGGCTGTTTCCTCAAGTGAGTGGAGCCCCTCGTGCACAGCGAGGAGAACAGAGGCTGTGGGAATCAGAATCTGTATTCAGACTGAATTCGATGAGCTATGAAACTCTTTTTCACAGATGTCCAATAATGGCGATTGCAGTGGTGGTTTTAAGTCCACGATGCCCGGGCCAGCCTCCCGTGCCCCCCTCTTGCCTCTTGTCGGACCGCCAGTTGATCTCCGCTCAATGGGAGGTCGCTCGTTCTTGATGCCTCTGCAATGCCGAACTCCCTCCCGTCTAACCATCCGTACCACAACATGGAAACGGGTTTGTTTAAATGGAAAAAATGAAATATTAGTTTTTATTATGTGTTGCTTATTTTCCAAATTATACTCCAAGTTGGCTATTGGCCTCATGAGACGAATACATTTCTATTCTAAACACTGCCGCTAGCAGTGCATTGCCCTGTGTCATCGAACGGGCATGGAAGATGACATAACAGAACTGCTTATGAACTCACTGCAATATGCCTCTATCCTCAAGAGTCTGATGGCAATCAAACCCACATCGTTCAGTACCAAAGTTAAACAAATCAAATTCAGAATCAAAAAGTGTGATTTTTGTACTTATTGGTGACCAAGTCGAGACCATTCACTCACTTCACTTGATAACCCAGATGAATCAGGCAGCTGAAACCCGGATTTGAACCTATCACTCGCTGGTGATGGCTGGGTGTTGTAATCTCTGAGCCACTCAGCCACCTCGAAACCAACTGTAGTTCATCACAAACTTGGGTAAGCCAGAAAGGGTTTCAGACATAAATGCACAATAGACACAACTGTTGCATGTGCAGGCTGCGCATGGTAGGATGAGTGGTAAATCTCTGCGATAATCATGTGGAGGAAATTATATGTTTGCTTGTTAACACTCGGAAGAGTAAAACACTATCCCCGACCAATAATTCTAAAGACGTGCGTTTTTGCACCAGCAATTATGAAGCAAATATGCTGATCTGTTGTGGTTTGGTGAACCAGTGCCCGTGGATGCCCCGGTCGTCCACGTGCGCTGCTAGGGCTCTCAACATCTTTATACTGTAGGAATCCAATGAGATATAAAGCTATTTTTCACAGATTCCCAATTGGGGCGGGTCAGAAACAATAAAAAAACACGATTTGAGTGCAAAGTATAGGAAAGGTAATCAAATCACAAACTAAAATAAAACAACTATTTTACCAGGTAAAGCCTATTGTGCTATTAGCTTCTTTTTCAGATGTGACTTGGCAACCAAATTATATAAATAACCAACACTAATTCCCCATCCATTTAAACAAATTAAAAGAGTGCAAGATATACCAATGGATTCTCCATTTCATGGGGGTACAATTGGCCGAAAATGACAAAAAAGGACTTTACAGTGATTCATTGGAGTTTGCACTGTGCGATATCGTCATCACTTGCAGAATCATCACCTGGAGCTTCATCACCTGGAGCATCATCGTCATCACCTGGAACGCAGCATCGATTCTAGGTGGAGCCCTTGGCCCCCCATGTCACAGTCCACACTCCAAGCACGTCCCACGGACACTTCCGGCGGGGGTACACGCGCTCGGCCAACAACCCCCTAGGGACGCGCTATAAAGCAGCTGTATGCAGCAGGGTTGGCCCAAGTTTATTTTTATTCACGACCGCATAAAAAATAAAATCGGTAAAAACATCCACGTCAAAGGGCACGGCTTTCAGCCCGGGACCTGATCTTTGATTGTGCTGAACGGTACACGCGGAGACACGTGTCTCTGTGCCACAGTCGGTGAGTGCGGGCAGAATGGTGACGAGACCGCGAGGTGCCCAATATTTGGGGAAAACCTCGCGGCGACATCGGCCCCTTACTGCCAGACGAATGGCCATTGCATGCCAGTGCTACGCACACCTTATTCAACAGCGAGAGGTGCCACTGCGGGTCAGCTTGGTTAGACCTCCATCAGGGCATTGGAACGGTTGAAATGATATGTGATGCAAGGCGCTTGAGTTATCGACACATTTCAGCAAGCGCCACAATTCACGCACATCCTTATACTTTGTAAGGAATAGAATAGTACGTGGATTACACGTGATTGAAGTGTGTGACTGAACGGCATTGGACGCACTCAGACGTGAATTCTGAAAGTTGCGGTGTCAGGATCAGATTCTGACAAGGCTTCTTCAACACACAGAGATACAAATGACAAATAAACTCCGTATAGCCTTAACAGACTTTGGGCAAGTGTTGTTAGCGAGCACGGTACACGAGGAGGTGGGTGGCCAAGACCACGCCCAACCACCTTTGTCTCCCCAGTGGCGATGTTTTAACACACCTCACCAGGTACTCATTTGAAGCTGAGTCGACCTAGGGGAGGCCCAGGACCGTTTCAGATAATCGTCACTGGTGTTAGCCGTGAGCGGGAACAGGGTTCGTGTTGCAACGTGCTAACCTCTACACTACAGCGGAGAGACGGACACACACACTCATGTCGAGCAACCCACACACTCTCTCTGTGTACCTACACGCGAGTTATTGCTAGTCTATGCCCATAAACTGTAGACAATATTCTTAAAGTAGCTCACGAATGTGAAAACAGAGGTCAGCTTAGGATTTGTTAAAAATACACGAACTAGGGATGGGAATGTCATAAACATCAACCGACGTAATAATGTCTCCATTGGTGTCTTCACGGGGACAGACTCCAGCGAGTGGAGCTGGTTGGTGGCAACGTTGGACATAATGTGGGTGACTGGTTATTGCCGATCAAGGGGAGTTTATGTGGTGCCACAGCGACGGGGCCGCTCTGCCGAGCCAGGGAGCCGCCCGGCTTCCCCCACCGCACTGCCCCCCATCACCCCCCCCCCCCCCGTAGAGCTGGAATGGAAGGTCACCTGATCGACCGGTTTTTATCCGAGAAACCCTTATCGGGATTAATTCTCACGGTTTCCGGCGATCAGGGAATTGGATGACCTCCCCCGTGCTACGTGGCACCGCGGCGCTGCGGCCGGCCTTAATATGGTGTGGTCGCGGCATGGGGCATTCGGCCACCGCGGTTGAGGCGCATTTCCCCCCACACACGCGAGTATCGACGGGGCAGGCAGAGGGAATAAGCATTGTGATGGAGGAGCATCATTAGAAAACACGCAGCGCATCTGAACGCATAATCAGGCACCCCCGCACAGGCAGCGGTGGGACGACGTAATTACGCTCGGGCACGCAGGCACCATTGTTAGGGGAGTTAACGAATAAGGCTATTAGTATAAATAACCTGGAGAGCGGGGTCACGCGGGCAGCCGTGCACAAATTCCCGCGGCGCACCTTTGTAATGGACGCCGCCGCATGAACCGCGATGATGGGGGCCTGCGTGGGAAAGAGATTAATTAGGATTTACGCCGCTAACGCCGCTCACTGATTAGCAGATCAAAAGCGCCCGGAACCGCCGTGCGCGGGCTCGAGGTGCACGAGCCCATTGTTCAGCGCAGCATCCCTTTGAGGTAGGGAGAATAAATAGGGGGGGGCGGAAGGGGGAAAGTCTCGCTTCTCTCCAGACCAGCGGACCAGCAGGAGCTCCAGCCAGCGACCCGGACGTCCGTGCGACGCACCGAGGTGCGCTGTTAGCGCAGAGAGCAGCGAACCTCCGCGGGCAACAAACAGTGAGTGGGGAGGTGAAGTAGGGTAGCGTAAGCCAATAAATAGGGAATAGGTACAGGTTTGGGTGGAATAGGCCAGCCCCGTCGACTCACCGATTCAACATCAATTCGCAGGTAGCAGGTAATAAATCATTAATAGCGAAGCGTGGTCTCGCGTGATCTTGTGCAGTGTGAGCGCGTGGGGAAGCGGGTGTACGCAGTGGTTCTGTAGTGCTGCGGCTCGCCTCGGGGGAGCGCTGCGCAGAGCGGTGCGCGTGTGGGTGCGCGTGTGTTCACTACGTATATGATACAGGGGTGCGATCACAACGTGAGTGCTCCGTGTTGAGTGAGTGCCGCGCAGAGCTGTGTGTGGGTGTGCGCGTACGTAATTAGCCATGCCGGCTACGCGGACCCGCGGTGGAGGGGAATCCTCGGGCGATGGCTCCCACACCACGGGTGAGGAACCTGGCAGCGGGGGGGCGATGGATGATGCTAGCCCGGCCGTTAGCATTATCGGGGGAGGGATCTCGGGGGCCAGCGACCCCCACATTTAACCTTTGGCGGCGCCCCGCCGGTCAGTGCCCTCTGTGGGGAAGGAAGGAGCGTGGTCCACCATCGCTGATGGTAAAACAGTCAGCGTCTTGCTTGTGTAACGCAGGGAGTGCAAATGACGCGCTTGAGAGGATGATCAATGGGTGCGGTTTCGAGCAATCTCAACTTTATACGGACTCAAAGTTGAACGCATTTAGCACCTTTGTATTTTATTGCAATGCGGCAGGATGAGCTATATATTTTTTATCATTAGAGTGTTTGTGAACTCAGTTTCTCAGTTAATTAAACATTAAGGGAACGATCTTGATTAGAAGTTTTTGTGATTGCAAGAATCCATACTCTTTGGTTCTTTCGGTAAAGTCACGTAGGTAGAAAAAATAATAGATCACAACGTTTCGATCGCAACAACAAGCGACGGTCGCTTGTTGTTGCGAGTAATGGAACGCTGCTATATACGATACATTCAATGGTGCCGTTTGGTTGTGGGTGTTTGCGTCGCAACCGTGGTAACAAAAAACAATGATTCCATGCGCTGAACTTGGCCGTACCACCGTTCCCAGGAGACATCACAGCGTTGATGCCACACCACTCCGCTACTTCTGACGCGGTGATCTGCTGGCTTGACCACTTGGATGTGAGATCGTAGTCGTGGCTCTGCATCGACACCAGCAGCCCCGCGACGGGAAAAATGTACTGCTGAAACACTTTTGTTTATGAGAAGCAATACTTTGTTTTTGTTTTAATGGCCCCCAGTGCTCGTCTTTATTCTTTTTTTACCTTTCACAAAAATGTGGTCGTTAAAGTTTTAAAACTTTGGAGCAGAGGATTATAAAACGCGGATGACGAGAAGAGCGAGCAGTGGGGGGGGCTGGCGCGAGGCCGTCACGTGACGACCCTTTACGACAAGTCGCGATCATTTGCCTTTTATGAAACAGCCCCGGGTACAACGCCTTCGCAAAGTTGTATTTAATACTTAAACAAAAAAACACTTCGTCTTTTCTAACGTAGTCACGAGAAGTAGCCGCCGTCTTCACGATCAGACATTTTAATATTCAATTAATTCCATACCTTGATACAGGTTTTTTTGGGGGGTTGGATTGCGTAAATATATAAATGTGTCCTTAAACCCGCCACCACCCGACACAGCCAACTTGTAAGGGTTGTCACATAAAGAGAACGTGCCAATTCGTTACTAGTACAGCACACCGGTGTGTTGGAGAGCCAAGCCACAACATTGACAATCTACAGCCAAATTCCATACCGTACCATACCTGCCAATCCCTTATCAGTGCCTCTACTTTATTACACTCCAATTCAGACTTCATTGGTCACCTCGTGCCCTTATAAATCTCAACATTCATCCAACAAAGTCCCATCACAAGGGACACAAACAAATAGACTCAACCTGTTTTTTGCCCGGATTGAAACGTCTGTACGCCGTATGGACCCGAGACCTCTATTTACCGGTACAAGGATATGGGGAACCCGTCTGGGTTGACAGGTCTGTAATTCACATTGTCTTCGGTTTGCTGAAGTCGAAGAGCCTCAACGTTACCTCATCAGTGGCGTTGCCTTCTCAAGAATGTCGGCTCACGCGACCTGCCCTGCTGCCCGTAAAGTTCGCCACTTTAATGTTCGCGTTAAACATTTGCGCACGGGAGGGGGAGGAGGACGGGGGGGGGGGGGCATTTACAGCTCCGAGCCCCGACTATAAGGGACCACGGCTTCTTAGGCAGCGACGAGTGCGGCCTCCCGTGAGCGGTGAGCAGCAGCCAAGATGCCGTACGAAGACTACGAGCCCGCGTCCTACTCCACCGTCATGCTCCGCTACTCCGCGACGTGGAACGTGTCGGCGTGCGACTCCAACGCGACGCTGTGCGAGGGCACGTCGTGCCTGGAGCCCGTGGAAAGCAACAACAAAGTGCTCAACTTCACGCTGAGCATCGTGCTCACGATCATGCTGGCGCTGGTGATGTTCGCCATGGGCTGCACGGTGCAGATTCACAAGGTGATTGTTCACCTTCGCAATCCGTGGGGGATCATCATCGGGTTCGTGTGCCAGTTCGGTTTCATGCCCCTCACGGCCTTCGCGCTCGCCATAGCCTTCAAGATCGAGCCCATTCAGGCCATCGCCGTGCTCATCATGGGCTGCTGCCCCGGCGGAACGACCTCCAACATCATCACCTACTGGCTGGACGGGGACATGGACCTCAGGTGCGTGCGTCTGCGATGATGCGCACTCCCGAGTGTCCGTGAGGCTGCGCAACTCCCCGTTGAGTGGGGGAATTCGAGCACATCACACATTTATGTCGTTCCCTGCTTTGGCTTCCAGTAAACTAGAGGATCGAATTTAAAGTTCTTGTCTTGGCCTTCAAGGCCCTGAAAAGGGATATTATCTCCATTACATCTGGGTGAACTGCTGAAGCCGTATGCTCCTCTGTCCGGCAAATTCGATCCACCAAGTCCGGGTACCCTGAGTGGTACCAAGGACAGATCTGTGTTCAATGGGTGGCAGAGCTTTCAGTAGTCGTTATGGACTCACCGTCAGTCGAGGGTTTTAGAGATCGAGTGAAAACCACATTCAATTTTCTTTCGCGTATCCCACACCTATCAACTCCTTATCAGTGCCTACCTCATTACAGACCTATTCAGACCCTATTGGCCACCCCGTGCGCTCATAAATCCCAACGTTCATCCTACAAAGTCCCATAAGGGAGAGACACAAACAGACAAAAACACATTTTGCCCGTATTGAAACGGCTGTACGCCGTATGGACCTGAAAACTCAATTTTCCTGTACAAGAATACAGGGTAAACCGTATGGGGTGACACGGTATTGGTATCCGTCTCTATAAGCGGTTGTTTTCTTTTAAAGCTTTCGTGACTGCAGGGATTCATCTTCTTGGTGCTTTCGGTAAAGTCACGTAGAAGGGAAATAATAAAATAATAAAAATTAAACATAATAAAATACAATTCTCACGACGTTTCGGCCACAACGCAAGCAGCCGTCCTCAGTTGAAGAACAGGTCTGTCGGAAAGACAGCGTCTGAATGAACACCACCAAGCTTGGCAGCGTATATTTGAAGCTGGGTTAGAGGAGGATGGCGCCTTGACAAAGGAATTTGCATATCAACAGATGAATTTAGCATATTTATGGAAAATGCAGATATGGGATTAGTCACTACTAGTGGGGGTCTCAAAGTAATTATATGCTCGTGTATTATGTAGGATTAGCAGTAATAAAGGGAGGAAGTAGGATTAGCAGTAATAAAGGGAAGGCATTTTAATAGTAAGGAGCTGCAGCAGCCAAACCACCACGTAAAAACTAAAATATAAACTACATCAATATCATCAATATACTCAATATACTCTCCAATAAGCTGAGCTACTAACAGTAAGTCATACATTACAATTCTACGTCGCAAAAAAAATAATATGCCTCCAGCTAAACTTTTTTCTTACATCACACGGATCTACCCCGTACTATATACTGCCATAGACAAACCCAACATTAAATTATACACTGCATTACTATACACCACCCTATACCTTAGACTATACATTGTAATATTACACTATGTATTATTCTACCCACCCTACTGTATACCACACTGCTGTATATTCATTATACAATTACGATACTATATATTACCTTATACATTATATTAAACATTACACTTTTAAACTATTTATAATTATGCAATCTGCTATACACTATACCATTGACCGTCGCGTGAAAGGTACTAAGAGGAAGCAACGACATATGTCAATGGGAGAGTGGTGGCAGGAGACTTGCAGCGGAGCAAAGACTCAATTCCCTGCGGAGAATACAAAGGATATATAGTCAATGCCAGTGAGTGGACTGCGGTCTGAAAGTCACCGTAAACGTGAACACAATCAGTTAAGACCCGAAATGGTTGATTACGTCCTTCCAATGATTGCTGAGCCAGAATCCATCTTCTCTGTCAATCTACTGCTGCAGGAAGGCCCTCTGCTAGCGGCCTAAGCTTGCTTTAAAAATAATAATTTATATTCACCACGCACAATACACCATTCCTGTCAATCCATACGGTTTACCCGTATTCTTGTACAGGAAAATTTAGTTTTCAGGTCCATACGGCCGATTCAATACGAGCAATACAATTTTTTGTCTATTTGTTTGTGTTTCTCCCTTGTAATATGACTTTGTAGGATTAACATTGAGATTTACAAGGGCACGGGGTTATCAATAAAGTCTGAATTGGTATAATAAGGTAGGCACTAATAAGGGGGTAACAAGTATGCAATATACTGCACGCATTGTTATTATGAACGTAGAGCCCTATTTATAAAGTCTGGAAAGATCCCAGATCCGCCTCTGATTTTATTGCGCTGATTTAGATAGAGCTTTACAGACGATAAACAAGCTCACGGTACGTGGAGTGAAACATCGGACACCACGCCGAACACCAAGCGGTTGAGCCCGCTAACACGCGGCGCGATAGCACACATGGATCCACGTCACCTGCGGGTTCTCTGCAGCGCGCGTATTCAGAACAAGAGACCCTGTGTGTCTCATCAGCAGTGTGCGGCTTGTGAAACAAATGATTGGTTGCCAGCATGTTGTGGGCATCTGGAGTATGTTCATGAAGCATTGGGAGTTCACCAGGGTTTTATCGGTCTTGCGGAGAGATTCTCAGCGCCTCGCACCTCGCCCGTCAATCCCACTGATGTCCTCCCCCCCCCCCCCCCATGTGTACAGATACTACTGACTCTATTCTAGGGTGTGTAGGCATATATGCCTACAACATAAATTCAAAATGGGGGGGGTCGACAATTGTTGTAAACCTGGTGGATCAACTTTTTACCCCCACATCTGCGGGGGGGGGGGGGTCCCATTTTCTATAACTTTTAGATTCAGACCTTCAGAAACGCTCTTATAATTTAGTTGACGAAGAAATGTCGGGCTTGTATAATAATATATTGCCCAGACATTATTTTGCTGCTATAAATGTCCACACGATAAGCCACTTTATTGAGCTATCATATGTGGCCAGGTCGATTCTGGAAAAACAAGTGTCATAGCTCTGCTGGCTTCAGCTCAGTGGGAACAGCGCCCCGTGCAGGTCTCAAGCCAGGCCGCTATCAGCCCCCCGCCAGTCACGACACCATCGCAGATGCGGATACCTGTACGTGTGTATAACCTCTTTCGCACCGTACGTAGCCAACCGTGCTAATCGGAGGTTTGGGGGAAGGACAACAAACTAAACACAACAAAAAATATGTTTTAAATACATTTTAGTTTTCAATCTAGATGATTTAAAAGTGCATAGCTCCAGACCGTCTTTATTCGATGGCGAGCCAAAAGCAGCTGCGAGGATGACCGGAGTTCGCGTGATGGTTCATGTTCCTTGACGAGATCAGCACGGTATTCTGGTTGATTTGTGGAAGGCACTTTGTGTGTAATGAGTGCGATCTGATAATGCACAATTTGAAAATGTAAAACTATCCAGCAGTGTGCTCCTGTGGTCATCCAGGACAGACCATACAACATGTAACAACGCAATGCCCGATCCACAAATATGCAGGAGACATCACAGCGAAACACTCTGCTGCTCCTGACGCGGTTGTGTGGCTTCACGACCTGGAAGTGAGATGATCGTTGTTGCTCTAAATCGACATCAGGAACTGTAGAAAATAAAAAGAAGACGCGCGTCTCTTTGGCCTTGGGCTCCTCCAACACGGAGCACACCGTAGCACCGTGGAAAGACGTTCCAATGCAGGGCCTAGCTGAGCGCGGGCCCACACGGGCGTCGTTATACCTACATCACCGTGTACGATTATGTAAATGAGTATAACTATACTGTAGTTATTTCCTTCTGCTCAAATGGTCATTGAGCAGTTGATGCTCATCTCCCGTTTACATTCATATGGCGGGGCGAGTTTATCCAAAAGACGCCCACCATTAACCTTCCCACAAAGTGGCACTTCACGTTATCGACTCCCGGAGGAGCGATGGGATGAGTCAAGTCCCAGCCCGGATTTACAATCGCGCCCTTCCAATTCGCAGCGGCGCCGCTTCCTGCGCCGCTTGCAGTCACGCGGCGGAGATTCTCGTTCACATCGCGAGCGATCGGTGTCATCCCCTCGCCCCTGCTGGGCTTCAGTGATGTGTACGTGTTGAACTTCTCTCGCACCGTACGGAGCCAACCATGCTAATCGGAAGTGGAGAGGAAGGGTCACAACCTATATGGGTCTCTGCGTGAGTTTATGGGTCTCTGCGTGAGTCTATGGGTCTCTATGTAAGTCTATGGGTCTCTGCGTGAGTCTATGGGTCTCTGCGTGAGTCTATGGGTCTCTATGTAAGTCTATGGGTCTCTGTGTAAGTCCTATGTAAGTATGTGTGTTGAACTTATTTTGCACCGTACGTAGCCAACCGCGCTAATCGGAGCTTGCGGCGGAAGGACAACAAACTAAATGCAAAAAATGATACTAAGAAGTGAGTTTTTAATCTTGATAATTTATACGTGATGGATGTTCCACTGCATTTCAAGGACAATATCAAAGGTCTCGCACAATGCGCGTGCATCATGTACGTTGACTCATTAACCCCCCTTTGGACAAGAGCGCAGAAGCGTGGTTACCACATCTACGCCTCGATATAAGCAACGAAACAAGTGGACTTTTCCACAAATCTGGCTCTCGCCTGATGAAGCTAGTTGTTATTACTGGCGAAACGTCGTACTCAGATTGTAAATGTTGTGGCTTGGCTCTCCAACACACAACCGGTGTGCTGTACTAGTGACGAATTGGCACGTTCTGTTTACTCGTTGGCTGTGTCGGGTGGTGGCGGGTTTTAACGACACATTTATAAATTTACGCGATTTAACCCCCAAAACCCCCTCTATAATGGATGATATTGGCCGCGAAAGCCGACAGCGTGTTAAACTGCATTTAACTCATTTTTACGGCGTCTGCTTTAGCGAGATCTTTACGTCGTGGTTTTTATTTTTTGTTTACCAGCGCAGCGACGTGTCGCTCTGCGTAAACAAAGTTTAACCTTTACTTTAGATAATGCTTTTACAGCCTCAGCACCGTTTTAAAAACTATTTAACAGAATTTACATTTAAGTCGTTTCACGCCGAGCTTCGCGTTTGATTGATATCCACAGTTCATTTATTTACATGGATTCGCAGGTATTAGACATCGTCAGCCGAGGTTATATCCACTGCTGGATGGAAGTCTCCCCAAGCCATCACCACACCCCTCACGATCCCGCCATGTAACAATCCACCGAGGCTCTGCACGCCGAGCGGCCGATTTCATCGCTCCATCTCCACGGGGGATGTCCATTCCTTGGCTGTCGCTCCGTTATGACCCTTGACCATCGGCCATCGCGGCGTGTAGCCGTGGCCCGTCCTGCCCATGCCCACTCGGCTCCTCCTAGCAGTCAATGCGATGTCTCCAACCCGTGTGCGTTATATGTTGAACTTATTTCACACCGTACGTAGCTAACCGTGATAATCGGAGGCGCGTTCTGTGATCCGAGTGTTCCTCTGCCCGTCTCACTGTGCAGTTTGTACCCGCGGTCTCCGGCTTAAACATATTTCCTGTAATCCTTCTTGTCAGCCTTTCGCGAGTTCAGTCTCTGTAGACATCGCCTCTCTCGCTTCAACGTCGTCCAGGCCGTTGCAGACGTTGTTCCGTCTGCGTTGTAAATCGCTCCCGCGACCTTCACTACGCTGCCCCACTGCCCCGCTGGTCAGTTCAACCATTGGCAGTGGCGGCGCGCACTCAGAAGCGGGGTTCCCTAGCTGGAGGATCAGCGGATCGCCAGCGATGGTTCAGGCAAGCCTGGCACCGCTGATGAGACGCTGTGTGCGCACATCGCAGTGGGGAGCGGTAGTGTGGCGGTTTGCACACTGCTCTACGGACCCGGCTACCCGGGTTCGATTCCCGCTCACGGCCAACACCGGTGACGATTTATCCGAACCGGTCCTGGGCCTCTTCCCCTCGCTCGACCCAGCCTCAAACGAGTACCTGGTACGGTGTGTTTATACGCGTGGGAGAGGAAACCGTCGCACACCGGAGAAAGCCGACGCGTGCGAGGGGGCAACACTCGATCCCCTGCCGATGCTACATTATCACGATCCTGGGGCAGATAGCCCGTAGGTGTCCACTGCACATGTCAACTTTCGTCTGCACATCTTTCTGGCACCAATCTCCAGCACGTTATATAAATCCGCACTTTGCTGTATACCGCCGTCTCCTGGCGAGCCAGTGTATAGCAACCTCCTCGACGCCCACGGGGAGGGAGTTTCACAGGCCATATCTGTGTGCGGTGATCCACCAACCCCGCCGCTGCTGTTGCTGCTATCTCATGGTGTATGATTACTCACAGCCACGTGGGGAGCCCCCCCCCACCACCACTGCCCGCGTGCTCCCCCTGTGCAGAGCGCGGCCGATCCCGCGTCATCTCCGATCAGCGCGGTTGGCTACGTACGGTGCGAAAGAAGTTTTAACATGCATACTGTACATACACGGCGTCGCTCCGCAGTCCCCCTGCTGTACGTGTAGAATTTAATTTGCACCGTACATAGCCAACAGCGATAATCGGAGGTGCGGGGGAAGGACAACAAACTAAAGAAATGAGTTTTCAATCTAATATCGGAAGGAAGAGCGTTCCAGCCGACCGCAGAAGCGCATCTGAAAGCGCGCGATGCGGTGACCACCGCCTTTATTCGATGGCCAGCCAAAAGCCGCTGCTGCGAGGATGACCGGAGTTCGCGTGATGGTTTATGCTCCTTGACAAGATCACCAAGGTAAAAATTGACGTGTGCTATACGCTTCACGTGTATGTGTGTGCAGCATCAGCATGACCGTGTGTTCCACGCTGCTGGGCATGGGGATGATGCCGCTCTGCCTCTTCATCTACACTCAGACGTGGACGGACTCGGCCAGCATCGCCATCCCCTACGACAGCATCGGTGCGCCAAAACTGCCAAACTGACGGCAGCAAGTCTCCCCAGGGGCCCCTTCTGAAGTCCTCGATTTTTCAATTATGAACATCATAATGAGAATATTTATTTTGAACTGGAGGAATCCGATGAGCTATGAAGCTCTTTTTCACAGATGTTCCAGTCGGGGCACAGGGGTCAGTACGTAAAAACAACAAACAATACATAAACACGACCGGAGTGCAAAGTATAGGAAAGGTAAAAAGTAACGCGTGCGAGGGGGCAACACTCCCCATGCCCATGTGCCAGATGATTTATACCTCGACTCGGGATTCACAAGACCATATATGGGCAGAGACACGCCACTACGGGAAATGATACGCTTGCTTTATTTGGAGTATTTGGCTGCTATACATTTCCATGCGATAAGCCACTTCATTTGTGGCCAGGTCGCATATGAAAAAGGGATATATAGCTCAGTGGGCCTTACCTGGTAAAATAAAGTAGTTTATTTTTTACTTTTTTCCATACATGAGCAGATTGCTGATCACTGATCGGTGATTTCATCGGATGTCCAATGATATTGTATCCGATGGTATTTTGCTCCTCCGATTAGCACGGTTGGCTACGTATGGTGTGAAAGAAGTTCAACATACATGTTGTGTTTCAGCGCTTCTTGCAGTGCACGTCAATCAATCCGCCTCGGTGCACAACCATATTTGCATTTGTTTCACCACAGCAAATCGATTTTGGCGCGTAAAACCCCGCGGATAATAGGATGCATGTCCCAGGCAAGTCCTTTCATTCGTTTTGGCATTTACAGATAATTGGAAGCCGTCCCACAAACAGGGACAGGAAAAATCCACAGATGCAAGGATAAAAGTATTAATAGCTTGGGATGAGCAGTTACATATGTAGGACCTTTTTGCCACTACCAAGAAGATGGAACAAATAAGAATAGGTTTTACCCTTGCTGGCAATAACACAGGTGTTTCAAAGACAATGCATATATGATCAGATAATGATTGTTTGCATGTTTTTGCCACAAGTACGTGTAGTTAATGCAGACTTGATGCCGTGTAAAAGGTATCTGTTTAGTGTTTGAACATCTTCACACCTCCTGCTTTATTTCCAGAAAGGGTAAAGCCTATTTTTATTTTTTACTCGAACCCTACAGCGTCCATGGGTAATACGAGTCGTGGATAAAGAGGAGTTCTGCTCTGTGAATCTATTTGCAAGAGCAATGGTAGGATGTATTCTATGCAGGTCAGAATCAGAATATTCATTTATACTCAAGGAAACCGATGAGCTAAAAGCTCTTTTTCACAAATGTCCAGCAGGGGCAGGTCAGAACTTCATAACAACATACAATAAAAACAAACGATACGAGTCCAAATTAGTATAAGAAGATAAGCAAATCAATTAAAACTATTTCAAATAAAAGTAAACTTTTTATTTTATTTTACCAGGTAAAGCCCACTGAGCTATTAACTTTTTTTCCATAAATGACCTGGCCACAAAGTAGCTCATCATGCGATGAGATACCTCAATGTCCAGTTCTCTCTCTCTGTGTGTGTACGCGGCCCGCGCATGCCATGCCGTGCCCACTGATGCCACTGCTGTTGCCGCTGCCGCTGCTCTGTAGGCATCACCCTCGTCTCGCTGGTCGTGCCCGTGGCTTTTGGGATGTTCGTGCAGTACAAGTGGCCCAAAAAAGCGAAAATCTTAGTCAAGGTAATGCTTTACAATTGTTCCTACGTATGTTATATGTATGTACGTGTGTTGAACTTCTTTTGCGCCATACATAGTCAACTTGCGCTAATCGGAGGTACAGGGGAAGGACAACAAACTAAACATAAAAAGCAGATCTAAAGAAATGAGTTTTCAATCTAGATTTCAAAGTGCATAGCTTCAGTGGCCTCCTAACATTGAAAGGAAGAGCGTTCCAGAAGCGCACCTGAAAGCGTGCAATGTGGTGATCACCGTCTTTGTTGGATGGCCAGCCAAAAGCTGCCACTTCGAGGATGCCCGGAGTTCGCATGATGGTGGTTTATGTTCCTTGACGAGATCAGCAAGGTATTGTGGTTCATTTGTGCCAAACACTTTGTGTGTAATGAGAGCGACCTCACAATGTATTCGTTCGGCAAGTGAAGCCAATGCAGCTCGGCGAGCACCGGACGGCCAAGGTGGGATCTTGCAGCACTCGTCACGACACAGGCAGGCCTCATTTTGCCATATATACACACAATATATTGTGTTTTATATTCACACACATTATTTATTGTATTTTATATTCATGATGTGCAGTATATTGTATTATTAACCTGTTTTAATCATTCCACAAATTTAATGTTATAAAAAAATATGCTTATGCTCTCAGTCCTATTTAGCATCAGGGGTAATCATCAATCATGTTAATCACTGAGCTATGAAAAGTCTGGCAGCGATTTTTGTAAGCACACATTTCAAAGAAATTTGTCAGAGGCTAACGCCCAAAACGTGGCCTGCAGGGTAAGTGTCTTTCCGATGGGCCTCATGACGTGGCCCCCATGTGGCCCGAAGACACGTGGCCCACACGGGTGAGGTCGCCCTCTCAAGGGATAACCAAGGGGCATTGTGGAGGTGTCAAGTCTCGAGTTAGACCCGTGACAGACGCCTGCAGGTGATGCCTTGAGTTCCAGGTGTTTCGAGCAAATCATTATTGGAGATAAAAAAAAAATGTTCTCTGCCACCGTGCACCCCCTACCACCACGGGATGCATTCGATCGATTGGTCTCAGCTCGCAAAGCGAACATTTTGCTCGCTTTGCGAACAAATTGGTCTCAACTCAAATTGTTCACGATAGCGAATTCTCATATAAAGAATGCTGGCTAAGCGAGACACGCGGCTGTATAAGCCACACGGCATACGCTGTGTGCACACAGCATACGCGGTGTGCACATACAGTGTGTACACATTGTGTACATACGGTGTGCGTACATGGCCACTCTCCGCCGTGTTTATCTCCCTCAGGGCACCGCAACCTCTGACGATAACGTGACTCGTCGTGACTGTTGCCGTGACCGTTGCCATGACCGTTGCTGACCTCTCTTGGCCTGAGTCTCCACTCAGAGGCGTTGGCCTCACCTCAGGCAGGGCCCGCCAGAGTGACGGTGGCCGCGCGAGTCCTGGCCGTGGGGGCAGCTCCTGGTCGCAGCCTGCTAAAAACAAATTGCTCCGTTAATGAATGCCGTCGTCACTAATCCGGTTTATAAAAAAGAAAACTGCCGCTTAAGTTATTATTTTTAAGTAAAATTTGTTTATCCACGAAAGCCTCACAGAGTCTCAAGATTCGTTGTGTTCGCGGTAGCGGGAAATGTTGCTGCTGCTGCGTGATCCAAATTTAATAATTTGCAGCAACTGTATTATTTCAGCATTGCGATGTTTTGCCAACACCGGTTGCACTTCTACATTGAAATCCATGCAGAACGGGGGGAGAACATAAAAACCGCACGCAGAATGGGGCTCGAGTTGGGAATTGAACCCAGGCCCTTCTTGCTGTGAGGTGCAAGCGTTGCCCGGTATCAACTCTGTGCGAGTCTATGGGTGCCCTGGTGGCGAGATATTAACTATCTCCAACCACTCTGTGGGGAAGGTCACAGTGGTTGTCCTATGGACAGTCTTTCCCCCGCCATAGGAATGTGAAATTGCTACGACTGGCACCAATGCCACAATGCTCATTTGAGCAGCAGGAAACCACTCTGACTTTTAAAAACTGCTTCTATATCGCAGTAGTGATATTAATCATTGCAGTGTATGTATTATTTAATTTAAAAAAATCCATATGATGATAAGCCACTTCGTTGAGCTATCATTCTGCAAAAGAGTTATGCAGCTCAGTGGGCCTTCCCTGGTAAAACATACAATTTGTTTATAGTATAGTTTTATAGCTTCAACACATACGTGGCACTACTTGAGCTTATTGGTACAAGACAGAGGAAAGTGGAAACAAATTATGAAATGTGCAGTGGACACCTACGGGGTACCTGCCCCTGGATCGTGATGACGATGATGACGATAGTTTCAACTTTCCCCCCGTTTAACACGTAGGCTTTCGCGACCAATATCATCCAGAACAATGTGCATGCATAATGTACGTTTATTACCATATGAACAACCGAACCGGCAATAGCTATCCATTGTAATTTATATGCATTCATTAACTCCCCCCCCCTTCGTACAAGAAGGGCTCACAAATGATGCCATCACATCTACCCCTCTATTTAAGTGTAGCATCGGTGTCAGGCATGCACACTTAGGACCCTGGGAACCCCCAGACCCGACGTCCTTCTAAGGGCCGGGACCGAGTGGGCCAGTAGTCGGGACCCGAGGGCCTTGGCTGGGTCGGGTCAGATAGCCTCCCCCTAGGTCCCCTTAGCCGAGGAACGTGAGTGTAGTCCCAGTGGTTAGGACACGCTAGCCCGGAGGCTGTACCTCCATGGGTATTGGGTAGAGGGGCCGCTACCCCTCTGTGTTAGGGATCCGTGTATCCAGCAGTTGTATTGAATAAACGTGTGCCTCAAGCGCCTCGTCTCCGGTCTCCCTGGAACCCACTGCATAAGGAATGAAACAGGAGGATTTCTCCACAAATCTGGCTGTGCGCCTGATGAAGCTAGTTGTAATTACTGGCGAAACGTCATACATAGATGGTAAATGTTGTGGCTTTGGTCTCCAACACACCGCTATGCTGTACTAGTAACGAATTAGCATGTTTTGTTTACGTGACAAACCTTACTAATTGGCTGTGTTGGGTGGTGGCCGGTTTAACGATACATTTAGATTTACGCAATCGAACCTCAAAAATTATATATTAACTTTCTCCCGTTAACGCTTCACCTCCTTCTCCTCGCCGATGCGCAGATCGGCTCCGCAGTCGGGGGCATCCTCATCGTCGCCATCTCCGTGGCCGGGGCGCTGCTCTACCAGGGGGCCTGGGACACCGAACCCACCATGTGGATCATCGGCTTCATTTTCCCCATCATCGGCTACGTGCTCGGCTTCGGCCTCGCCAAGCTAGTCAACCAGCCCTGGCAGAGGTGTGCGTGGCGCTCCACCAGACCCCTGCCACATCGAATTGTCTTCCTGGGAAGGTCGCACTGAGTCCGAAGACTCGTGTTCGGGAGGTTGCTGCCACAGTGGGAACTTTAGCCGCTGCCTAGACAAGAGTGCTTGGCTTCTTGCAAGTCTAGATCTTATGGGTCTCTGTGTGAGTCTGTTGGTCTCTGTGTGATTTATATACGTCTCTATGCGAGTGTATGGGTCTCTATGTGAGTCTGTGGGTCTCTGTCTGAGTCTGTGGGTCTTTATGTGAGCCTATGGGTCTCTATGTGAGTAAGTGGGTCTCTATGTAAGTGGGTCTCCATGTGAGTCTTGGGTCTCTATGGGAGTCTATGGGTCTCTATATGACTCTTATGAGTCTCTATGTGAGTCTAATGGTCGCTATATAAGTATGTGGGTCTCTATGTGACTCTTATGGGTCTATCTGTGAGTCTGTGGGTCTCTGTATGAGTTTGTGGGTCTCTACATGAGTTTATTTGTCTTTATGTGCGTCCATGGGTCACATAGAGTCTGAAGACTCTTTTTCAGCAGGGTCCTGCTCCATTGGAATGTTTGGCCAACGTTTGGGACTGTCCAGAATGTCTCCGCAAGGAATTATTTTCTGGTGCGTTGCATCCTCCTCGCCTTATCTATGTATGTACGTTGAACTTCTTTTGCACCATGCGTAGCAAACCGTGCTATCTAGTCCTCACTTTTTTTACGAACCTGGTCACAGGAATAGGTTTTAGCCTTTCTGGCAATATAACAGGAGGTGTTAAGATGTTCAAACAACAAAGGGAAACCTCTTGCAAGGAATCATGCCTGCATTAACCACACAACGTACTTGTGGTGAACATGCATACTTTGATACTGGCAAAAAGGTCCTATTTTTTGGTCACAGGACTATGGGGATACAGGGCACGGTCGTGTACGAGATTCAGAATTCGTTTTTGGGTTTGGCCACGTAATTGTGTGGCCAAATATTTGTCGTGTGAATTCTCCACCACCCAACGCAGCCAGATTGGCGATATCGGGCAGTGGAGCATTGTGGCCTAACCTAAAATCTATTTTATGTAATCATGTTTACTGCGGACACCCACGGGTTAATATTTGGCATTATTACGTATAGGTGTGCCTTGTACATTGGACCCAAATATGCGCGGGACATGCGTTCTGGAGAATGGCGCAAATATTAAGACCGCGAGTATTCATATTCAGAGCTTATTGGGAGAATAGCATAAGGGGGCATAGACATATATATTACGTACGTATGTATGTAGAACTTCTTTGCCACTGTACGTAGCCAACGGTGCTGATCCGAGGCACAGGAGAAGCACAGCAACACAACACAAAAAGGTGTTCGCTGTACTAGTCCACGTAAACCACGGATCACAGATCACACCTCCGAATAGCACGTACGGGGTGAAAGAAGTTCAACGTATGTACACATACACACGCAGGCCGATGGCATCGCTGGCACGAGGAGGGCTTGGCCAGAACGCGTCGCGACCAGAAGGGATGGTGAGTGACGGTCGAGAACAACCACGGAGTGGCAGCCCAGGGACGGAACACGTCCGAGATAGGGAGCGATGAGATCAACTGGCATGCAGTGTGTGGGGGACCGTCGCTTCATCCAGCAGTGGATTGACAAGGGCGGTGGCGTGTCTCCAATCGCGTGGTGTCTTTGTGCGACAGGTGCCGCACGATCGCCATGGAGACCGGGGCCCAGAACAGCCAGCTGTGCACCACCATCGTCCAGCTGTCCTTCACTCCCGAGCAGCTCGTGCGCATGTTCACATTCCCGCTCATCTACAGCACCTTCCAGATGGCCACCGCCATCATCTTCGTGGCGAGTACGTTGCAACAACAACATCAAGAACAACATTGACTCGTGTACCCGGGAAGGCCACAGGGGGGCCCTGCTACAGTGGAACGTTGGAGCGATTCCAATAATGAGTGTTTGGCTGCTTCGAGTCCACGTGACTCTGTGGGCATCTATGTGAGTGAGTCTCTGGGTATCTGTTTGATTCTCTGGGCATCAGTATGAGTCTATGGGTATCTGTGTGAGTCTATGGATACCTGTGTGAGTGTATGGGTATCAGTGTGAGTCTATGGGTATCTGTGTGAGTCTATGGGTATATGTGTGAGTCTAGCAGTATCTGTGTGAGTCTCTGGATATCAGTGTGAGTCTTGCCGTTATTTGTGTGAGTCTATGGGTATTTGTGTGAGTCTAGGGGGGTTAGAAATCTGAGTCTCTTGGTAATATGTGTGAGTCTAGGGGGACCTGTGTGAGTCTCTGGGTATCTGTGTGAGTCTAGGGGTACCTGTGTGAGTCTCTGGGTATCTGTGTGTGTCGCTGGATATCAGTGTGAATCGAGGGGTATCTGTGTGAGTCTCTGAGTGTCTGTGTGAATCTATAGGTATCTGTGTGAGTCTCTGGGTATCTGTGAGTCTATAGGTATCAGTGTGCATCTCTGGGTTTTTCTGTGAGTCTATGGGTATCAGTGTGAGTTTAGGGGTAACTATGTGAATCTCTGAGTATCTGTGTGAGTCTATGGGTATCAGTGTGAGTCTAGCGATATATGTGCGGGCCTGTAATCACAGTGAACATTTCGTGGCGTGTGCACGTGTCCCAGTCTATCAGATTTACAAGCGGAAATTCAAGAAGACGCCTTCTCTGGCGACGTCAAACGGAACTGCCGGAATGGAGGCGGACAACAGCGCATACAACCCATATGAGGACGCAGGCAGCTTCGTCAAACACCGGGAGATCGCCGGCACTTCTTTGTAGATGCTGCGTGGAGGGGGGGGGCAGGGGGAGACGGATATGGCACCGGCCTCACGTGTCGGTGGGGCCCGTGCCGCTCCACTCTGCCGTTTGGCGCGACGTCCGGCGTCTCGGTCCACCACCGTGCTGGGGTGCTACTTCGGGGACTGAAAAAAATTACTAAAATTGAGGATGCGCAAAAATTAAGTTTGTGAAGAAGCTTCCGGCACGGTTGGCGGAGTGAAACATCAGATGTCTAGCTGAACGGCAGGGTGGAGCGGCATGGCCCCCACAACATAGCGGAGAGTTGTGGGGTGGCGGTGGTTCTCTGGGCTCGGTTGTTGTCGCGTTGTTGAAGTGAGAATTAAAACCTTGGGCCATGGTGGCGAGATGTTAACTATCTCGCCTGGTGTACAGGTCGTGGGTGCGATCCCGACCCTGACGCCTGTTGTATATTTGGAGTTTGCGTCTCTCTCTCCCTGTGGTCGCGTGGATTTTTCTCCGGGTCCTCCGTTTTTTCCCTCCACATTTAGAATCAACATCATGCGTTTAGAGTATTTGGCTGATGTAAATTTTTACGTGATGATAAGCCACTTCGTTGAGCTATCATTTGTGGCCAGGTCGCTTACGAAAAAGAACTATGTAGATCAGTGGACCTTACTTGATAAAATGTAAATAGTTTAATAGAATTATAATCCTGGGCCCACGATGTTCAAGTGAGAATGAAAACCCTAGGCCGTGCACTTGCTGCGTCACCCTCGCTTTCCCCAGCAACGTCCTCGTCTACCTTCTATAGCCACGTAGCCTGCACGTTGGGACATTATACTCATATGGACGAAAACGTGACTTCGTATGTAGAGCAAGGGAATACGTAAAGCATTCTGGATGCCTACTGAAAGACAAGGCTTACGAGTGTTAATGTTGAAACGAGTTTAAATGTGGACGTGAAATTGGTCCGATATGAAACGCAATGTAAGAGGGGTGGGGAAGTGTATTTTTCCGTACGTATGTACGTCTGTACATATGTGTGTATGTATGCATATTGAACTTCTTTCGCACCGTACGAAGCCAACCGTGCTAATCAGAGATGAGGGATGTAATGGAACGCTCTGGAAAGAACACCCAGACACCTGCATAGAGCAAGATGTGACATTTTCCATCGTGTTAATGGTTGATAAAGTCATGGCGTAGAGGGAACTTCACATGTGTGTGGCTAATGTATGTACAGGATGTACGTTGAACTTCTTTCGCACTGTACGCAGCCAACCGTGCTAATCGGAGATGCGGTTACAGTTTTAACAAGCAAAACAATGCTTTCCACTTGGGGCTATTTCCCGAGCCAAGCCAAACCCAAACCATGAAACTCTGGCCTTACAGGAGGACATCTGACTCATGGGCCAGTGAAGGCTAGGGCGGTTGTTCTTCACTTTCATCGTACTTGCATCAGTCAGTCATCCTGGTTAATGCCATTTGATGACGCGTGGTAATGGTGGAGATCGTGGGCCCCATGCATTATGAGGGGCTCTGCTAGGGTGAATATCGTTTCCACGCTCACCCACATGTGCCGGCTGAGTGATCGTGGCCAAAGCCCCTCTTTGATCAATCGGTGCAAGATTTGTAACGCGTAAACCACATTCGGCGAAGAGCTGAGACAGAAGCGACTCTAGTGAGGATGTTGTTTGAAAACTCGATGGCACCCACCCCACCCCCCGATGGTTAAAGAATCCCGATGGTGAATGAAGTCGTTCTGGCGCGTTATAAATCTTGGATTGATTAACCTGCAAGTGTTCTCCAATAAAATGAAAACAAAATTATGGGGACAAATGTCTGTTGCAGAATTCGTGCGCGTGCACGTTTTTTTTCCCTTTTTTCATGAATATTGCACAGTACGGGAGGAACGTGGACATTTATGATAAATCCTGATTCACATTTGTGATTTGAATCTTTCCTGACTGCAGGAATCCATACTCTTTGGTTCTTTCGGTGAAGCCACGTAGGTAGAAAAATAATAGATCACGACGTTTCGATCGCAACACAAGCAATCGTCATCAGGTGAGACTTCTACAGCAAGAAAAAACTGCTGAAGTAAGCGAGAGAACTGCCGTGGCACGAGGTTATATAGGTATCGGCAGTAGGGGGGTGAGAGAAGGGGTGGGGGGAGAGAGGGGGCGGGGCAGAAAGTAGGACCCCGCAGCAGCACTTGAGTCACCGGGAGAGAGATCCGAGAGAGGCACAGAGAGAGACACACACAAGGAGTCGGAAATAACAGCTGACATAGGCAGGTAGGATGGACACAACTATTAGATATTTTAACAGACTGCGAGACAAGAAGGCTCACCTGACCGAGTCTTTCACCTTTCTGAAGAGATGCCGCGACACCAAGGTAATACAGATCGCCTTTACACTTACATCTGCTGCTGGCACTTCTCCTAAGTCTAAACGGATCATGTTTAGGGTCAGCCTAGCTCTAATCTCAGAGAGAATAAGATTGCTCCGATTTGAACTTGATAATTTAGAGAAGATTCTCTTATAACCACACTTAGAATTAACAGATAAAATGTCCACATCTGATTGGGACCATGTAGATAACATGACAGTTTCTTCAGCTACTTCAATGTCAACCAAATGTAAAGTGAACTTGACTGCTAAATTCAACCTCCTGTTAACATGATTGTCATCAATCATAGTAACATCCCAATTTCCGACAGCCTAAAATCGGTATTAGCTAAAGGGTTGAAGTTTGCAGTCACCCTTAAACACATCCCAGTGGATGATATCATTCCACAGGTCGACGTAGCCCTCAAGGGCTTGGGACACATCCCGCAGACGTTGCTAGATCTGAAATCCCTGTTATCCTCAAAAACGCTAAGAAACCCATTGGTAACATCAGCAAGTACAAACGTTTTGAACGCGCTCAATTGAAAAACAGAGATGATATTGTCATCCTCTCAGCCGACAAGGGCAATGCCACTGTCATGGATAAAACCACTAACAAAACAACAAAATTCAGGACCTTTTTAATGATTGCAGCGATACCAAAATCAACAGAGATCCCACCAACCGCCTAGCTACAAAAACCAACAATATCATCACTAATTCGTCTTCTCTTATTGATTGGAACAAGCAGCACTCTCTAAAATCTTCGGCCGCTAGACCACCCAGATTTTATGGCCTTCCAAAGATCCACAAAGAAGATATCCCGCTCCATCCTATCGCCTCCACCATTGACTCATCCACCTATAAACTGGCCCGATTTCTGTCTGAGACCTTGCTTCCTTTCACGGGCAAGACGACCTCAGCTGTACTTAGCTCAGCTCACTTGGTTTCTCTAATCAAGGACATCTCAATGTCTCCAGATGATTTGCTTGTCAGTTTCGATGTAGTCTCTATGTTCACCAAGGCACCTGTACCTGACACAATTGCAATCATTGAAGACTTGGTCCAACAGGGACTGAATCCAGATGTACCAACTTTTGTAAGACACTGCCTTACCATTACTTACTTCACCTGGAATGGTACATTCTACAAACAAAATGAGGGTACCCCAATGGGTTCTCCCTTATCGCCAGTGGTCGCGAATGTTTTCATGGAGAAATTTGAGACAGATGCCATTCAGACATCCACCCTACGTCCTTCCTTGTGGAAGAGATACGTAGATGACACGTTCATCATCTGTCCACATGGCCAGCCAGCACTAAACCAATGTTTCAACCAGATCAATTCCATACACCCGTCTATCAAATTCACCATGGAAGTGTAAAAGGCTCGCTGGAACACTCTGTCTACAGGAAAGCCACCCACACGGATGCCTATCTAAAGCCTGACTCCCACCACCATCCAGCTCATAAGAATTCCCTCATCAAAACACTACACCATAGGGCCCGTTGCATCTCCGACCAGCATCACCTAGTCAGTGAGCTGGAGCACGTACACCAAGCCCTAAAGATGAACGGATATTCTGACCATACAATCCGCAAAGCTGTCTCCCCAGCTATGGGGAGACAAACATCTGAGGATCCAACCAATTCCATCACTTTGCCATACATAGCAGGGGTTACCAAACAGATTTCCAAAATCTTAAACAAACACAAGATCCAGGCTCGTTTCAACACAGTACGCAAAATCCGTGATTTGATCCCATCTGTGAAGGATGTGATTCCTGATATGAAATACCCAGGTGTCTACAAACTGAGTTGTGGCTGTGGCAGCAGTTACATTGGGGAAACGAAACGACATGTCTCGGACCGCGTTTGCGAACACAAAGCAGATCTGAAACACGGTAGGACCAATTCCTCTGCCATTGCTGATCATTGTTTTAACGCAGTGGACTCACACGAAATTAACTTTTCCCAGACGAAGGTACTCTGCAACCCCACCGGTTATTATCAGAGATTTGTTCATGAAGCCATCCAGATATTTCAACACAGACACAACTTCAACCGAGAGGATGGGTACAAACTGAGCAATCATTGGGAAGGACGTTATTAACCAGGTAAAGTCTTAACTGACTGTGATGTTTCCATCCTACCTGCCTATGTCAGCTGTTATTTCCGACTCCTTGAGTCTCTCTCTCTCTCTCTGTGCCTCTCTCTGATCTCTCCGCCGGTGACTCAAGTGCTGCTGCGGGGTCCCACTTTCTGCCCCACCCCCTCTCTCCCCCACCCCTTCTCTCACCCCCTACTGCCAATACCTATATAACCTCGTGCCACGGCAGCTCTCTCGCCTACTTCAGCAGTTTTTCTTACTCTTTGGTTCTTTCGGTAAAGTCACGTAGGTAAAAATAAAAAAATTGTTACATTGGGGAAACGAAACGACATGTAGCGAACACAAGGCGGATTTGAAACATGGCAGAACTGGTTCTTCCGCAGTTGCTGATAACTGTTACAACGCTGTGGGCTCTCATGATATTGTTTTTTTCCGAGACCAAGGTACTCTGCAAACCGTCAGGCTACTATCAAAGGTTTGTTCATGAAGCAATCCAGATATACAAACACAGATATAACTTCAACCGAGAGGATGGATTCAAATTGAGCAATCATTGGAAGGATGTGATTAACCAGGTAAAATCTGAATTGCTTCTATAGCTTGCTTCGATACCCGCATTCCCAGTTTCTGCAGCAAGCTACTCCTCATGCCTCAGCACCGTCATTGTGTCTCACCAACCTTGTCTGCCGCACATCCCACTAGAAGGATGTTATTAATGTAATAAAGAACTTTGCCGACACACTGCTTGGTCTCCGTCACTCTTTATTCCCATTGATGCTCACACTCCGCTGGTCCCGACAGTGGACCAGCTGCTCCTCGCGCGTGCCCCGCACGCGCTCTCCCATCAGTCACTCCGCTCCCCCGCTCCCGCACACCGCTGGCCGACGGTGTGCTCGAAGCTCCTCTAGCCACGTGGCTGATGGCACGGATCCCTTCCGGCCACCCAATGTGGTCCAGCTTCGTGACTCTCCCAACTGACTCGGAGCACTTCTGGGATCCCACCTATATTCCCTTCACCACGTGATCCTGTCTCCTCCCTCTCACCACGCCCTTCACCGAACTTTCGAGATCCGGCCTCCGCATAGCGCCTTGCTGGCTCCACCTTTAGGTTCCGCTCCTGCTCACCTCGCATCCGATTGGACCCGAGGTGAGTGGAGGACCTTCACATACGCCCCCATACTGGGCCCCGCCCCCCAATACCCTGGGCCGTATGATTGGCCCAGAGCCGAGCAGCAAAACCCCGTTTATGCTCGCATTACAAACCCCCCCCCCCCCCCCCCCGATGTAAAGGACCAGCCGTCCCGGCTGAATCAGGACCAACATAATGCGAGCGATGGCAACACCCCCAACAACCACAACAGACATAACGGAGAAGACAACAATAACGACCAATACAATCAATGAAAGGGAAGGGATCTGGAACGAGTGCGGGCCGCTGGCCCGTCCTTCACGAGAACCGGCGCCCGGGGTTGAAGGAGCGATGGAACTGGAATCATCTGCCGCTGGTGGAGGCCCGTCCGTTGCAGGAACTCGTGCATCAGAGAGGCCCGAAATCGGGGCTCCTTCCAGCCGCAACCTCGGCGGGGTTTGAGAGGCAGCGGAAGCAGGTACTCCCGTCGCCGTTGTAGGCCCACCCGGTGCAGAAATCCCTGTGTCCGGTAGGATCACCGTCAGCCCGTCTACAGGAGGCAAGACAGGCACGCTTGCAGGTTGAACGGGCAAGGGCAGTGGCACGTCGGACGCGACAGACACCGGTAAGGCAACGTTAGGAGATGACGCATCGACACGAGGGGCAACTTAGGGACGTGTGGACATACCAACGGCGCGACCCAACACAAACGCGTGCGGACTGGGGACTAGGAACCTCAATCAGCACCACTGAGCCTTGCCAGGCTTTGTGCAATTTAGGGGAGGTCCCCACTGGCACCTGTGGGCAGTGGAGCCAGGCCATGTCTCCCACACGCCAAGGGGACACACGATGAGAGCGCCCGGTGCACCGTTCGTTCCAGGCCTGGGTCTTGGCCGTAGCCAATTGGGCCGCATCCCGCGCTTCCACCACGTGCCGAACGGACTCGCGAATATAATCGGGGAGGGTTTTAACAGGACCCTTCGCACGCATGTCAAGCTGCACCTCCATAGGCGGCACATTCTCGCGTCCATACATTTAAAATAAAGATGAATACCCCATCGACGCATGTGATGCCATCCGGTAAGCGGAGAGCACTCCCGGGATATGCAAATCCCAATCGGCCTGCTTCTCGCTAACCGTATGGCAGATCATGGCCGACAGGGTCCGGTTCAACCGCTCAACCATCCCATCAGTTTGTGGATGGTAGGGAAAGGTCCGAACTTTCTTAGTGCCCAATGCGTCGCACACATCCCGCAGTAGGTTCAAAGAAAAATTTCGCCCTTGGTCCATGAGCAATCGTTCCGGCGCCCCCTTGTCCATCACGTACCCGAACAGAAATGCCTCCATGATAGACGACGCTGACTGGTCGGGCAAAGGCCAAGCCATTGGCCATCGCGAAAAATATTCGACCCCGACCAACAAAAATTTGTTCCCCAGAGCGGACGGGGGAAAGGGCCCCAGAATGTCCAATGCCACCAATTCGTTAACCCGCGTCACTCTAATCGATTGCACTGGGGGAACATACGGCTGTTTGGGGGGCTTCCGCCGGGCAGTCGGAGCCCGCACGAATGTGCCCGATAACGTCAGTCGTCATGCCGTGCCAAAAATAATCACGTTGTAACGTCAACAAGGTTTTCTGCACCCCGAGATGTAACAACTTCTCAGCATGCAGAATCCGAATCAACTCATATCGCAACGACAACGGAACGACAAGGCGCCAGCGACCCCGCAAATCCTCTCTCCACATCAACAATCCATCCCGGAGAGCTGCTCCTGGCATCCCATCAGATAACGGATATCCCTTTGACTTTGCAGCCTGACTCCGCAAGGCCGCAAGCGAGTCATCAAGCAATTGTTCACGAACCCACACGGAACGCGGCAAATTCAAAACCCCATCAGCCAGCTCCGGACAGGTGGAGTCCGCGGGCTTATCCACAGCGGACATGACAGGCCGAGGGGGCTGTGGAACCCGCGTGCACCTATTCGTGCCCGAGGCACAAGCGCAGGCGGGCCCATGTGGCAGTCGGGAGAGCGCGTCCGCATTAGCGTGACGAGACCCCTTACGGTATTGAATGTCAAAGGAGAACTCCTGTAAAGTTTCCAGCCATCGTGCCAGCTGGCCAGATGGCTGGTCAACTTTCAAGGAGTATTGCAAAGCCACATGGTCCGTGCGCACAATGCATTTTCTGCCATACAGATACGGGCGGTATTGGCCGACAAAATGCACGATAGCCAACAATTCCTGCCGGGTGACGCAATAGCGGGTCTCAGCCAGAGAAAGAACGCGACTCCCGTAAGCCACAACGCGTTCGACGCCACCCTTTCACTGCGATAGGACGGCGCCAATACCTGTGTCACTAGCGTCGGTATCCAAAATGAAAGGTAAAGCAAAATCAGGGTAATCCAGCGTCGGTGCTGACGCCAATCGATCGCGTAGGCCGCAAAATGCCTTCTCCTCCTCCGGCCCCCATTTGAACCTCTGATTCTTCGCCGTAAGGAGGTGCAGCGGCCTAATGATCATAGCAAAATTTGGTACAAATCTGCAGTAATAGAAAGCGAACCCGACAAATCGACGCACGTCCCCCACCGTGGCCGGAGTTGGCCAATCCCGAACGCACGCCGTTTTGTCCGGGTCCGTGGCCACCCCATCAGGGCTGACAATGTGACCCAAATAGCGCACGGAGTGTTGCAAAAGGTGACACTTCTTGGGCTTAAATTTCAAATTAGCGGAACGCACCCTAGCAAAAACAGCATCCAACCTCTGAAGATGCTCCTCAAACGTGCGGCTGAAAACAATGACGCCGTCCAAATATATCAGGCACGTGTCCCACTGCAGGCCGGTCAACACGAGTTCCATTAACCTTTGGAATGTAGCGGGGGCGGCGTTCAATCCCATGGGGAGAAAATTAAACTGAAAAAGCCCCTGCGGCATACGGAAAGCCGTCTTTTCCCTCGACGACTCGTCAACGGGGAGCTGCCAGAACCCCGAGGAGAGGTCGAGGGTCGAAAAAAATTTCACCCCAGACAAGGCATCTAGGGAAGCATCCATATGCGGCAGGGGGTACGTGTCTGCAACCGACACTTTATTTAGCCTCCAAAAATCAACACAAAAACGCAGGCTACCATCCTTCTTCTTTACCAGAACAACCGGAGCACCCCATGGGCTGTTAGACGGAGAGATAATGTCAGCGGCCAGCATATCATCCACCGCACCGCGAACGTGATCCCTCTCCGAGGGGCTCAACCGATGTAGATTCATACGTATCGGACTAGAATCCCTGGTATCAATGTGATGGGAAAGCAGCGAGGTGCGTCCCACATCGAAATCATCCTTGCTAAAGACATCGGAATATTTGGACAGCAGCGCGCGAAGCGCGAACCGCTGGTACACAGTCAGGGACGTGTTTTTCTGACACAACCCGGCGATCCATCGATCGTCCGGCGACTTAGAAGCCGAAACCCCCGCCACAAGACCCTGCTGATCCGCTTCAGCATGGGCTGTGAAAGCGGTAGTGGCATGGGCCAAGACCGTGCCGGCCGGCACCACAACATTGTCCGCGCCTCCATTCAAAACTTGCAAAAACGGCGGCTGACCCGGACGAACAATTGTGCGGGCTGCGACCAGTGCCAGGCCGCCGGTAACAGCGTTGGACGGCGACAACAACACACCCGCCGCCCCCTCAACCCCAGGCACGGGTTTACGATAGCACAGCGGAATGAGCATCTGCGAGCCCGGAGGAATGTCGACCGAGACGTCGGCCAGCGCCTGCACTGGGAGGTCCAGGGTGGAACGGCTCCATGGCGACGGCAGAAAGAAAATCTTACGGCCCGCCGGTAACTCAATGCAACCCTGATCCACCCTTATTTTAATTGGCATCTTTGCCAGGAAATCGGTCCCCAATAAGCAAGGCACAGCGAGGGACCTGGAGATCAACACTGTCCCCGAAGCCGACACGTCCCCAATGGAAATGTGTGCTTCCACCTGGCCCATGATGCCCATACTCCCCCCGTTAGCAGCAACACAAACATCGAAAACCGGACGTACCCGCGACGCCGGAATGGATAGTGGTGGACGCGCCCGAATCAACTAAAATCCGCACATCAACCCCTTGTATAGAGCCCGGCATGGTAGAAGACCCTGTGGCGGCCGCGACTCTGCGAGCCAGTTTCCCCCACTGCGTCACCGTCCAATGCGGATCAGCTAGAGTCCCCCCGTTAGGACAGGCACCCGGAACGCACTCAGATAACGATGAAAAGGCCTTGCCGGGTGTCTGATGCGTACCGACTTGCCTGACACGGGTCACCGTCCGACGTGGATGGCGCATCCTTAGGCAGGGACTCCGGGCGAAGAGGTGGACGAGGTCGACCCCGGCAGTCGCGCGCGAAGAGTCCGAGATGGCCGCAGCGATAACATGCCATGTCGGCCCGCCGCCCGGCCCCCACAGAGTCCTGACAATCCGCCGACGAGGGCACCAAGCGTGGCACCATTCCCCTCCGTGGGACCCACTAGCCCGCCACCGCAGTGAGATCGCCAGGCCCCGCATCATCTGGGACGAAGACGACCTTCGATGGCGTCCATCCAATGGGTTTCCCATCAATGGCTGGATCGCAAGTTAAACTGCGCGTCGAGGCACTTGGCAGCCAACCGGGAGGTTAGCTGCTCATGGCCGCACATGGGCAGTGGGATGCCCAGGTCCTTGGACAACTCCAACATCTTCCCCAGCATCAAGGGCTCCAACAAGTCGGGCTCGGTCTCGGGGTACGCGGCCATGGCCAGCGCAATCAAAGCACCACGGTAGGCCATGGGTGATCCCTCCGGTGCCCGTTGTCTTTGAACAAATCTACGGTGAGCGTCGTCCGGTAGCTCGTATGCTTCCGCTATCTCGTCGAAAGCTCCCTTTAGCGTTGCCTTCTTTGCAGCCGGGATGGAGCGGAAAAACTTTAAAGATGGGTCATCAAGGAGCGTTGGCAGGACCTCCAAGGCCTCCTCATCCGTCCACTTGGCGGAGTGGACAGCCGATTCAAAACGCCAAGTGAATGTGCTCCAATCCCCGCCAACGGCAAATTCCTTTATAGAGCCCCCCCGCAGCTCCCACCCGAAGCGGCCGCCCCACGCGGCGGTGACAAAATGGCGGCTTCCCGCCAGTCAGTCGTGACCACGCCCAAGATGGCGGCGTCCTGCCGCATGTCGGGGAAGGCGGGAAGCCTCGCAGAGGCCGCAATGGCGGATGGCTCGGGCCCACCCTAAGTCTCCCCCTCAGAGGCCCGACGCGTGGTTGTCTCGGCGCCGTCGCCGGTGCGACCAGAGTGACCAAGTTCAGCAAAACGGCCCGAAGCGAGTCAATTTGCTCCGCTACGTGCTGCCAGCCGTCCTCGGCGCCCGAAGATGTAGACAGCCCGGCTCCCACGACGATATCTTGCACTCCCGCAGTGTCGCTTGCCACCGTCCCGTCCGCGCCATCCATGTCCGGGACCGCCACCGCTTGAGTAAGGTCCCCGTCGTCATCCAAAGAAGGCGTTGGTTGAATTTTCTTTATGAGATGTTTTGACATCTCGAACCGCTTCTGACCCCAATGTAATAAAGGACTTTGCCGACACACTGCTTGGTCTCTGTCACTCTTTATTCCCATTGACGTTCGCACTCCGCTGGTTCCGACAGCAGACCAGCTGCTCCTCGCGCGCGCCCCGCACGCGCACTCCTGTCAGTCACTCCGCTCCCCCGCTCCCGCACACCGCTGGCCGACGGTGTGCTCGAAGCTCCTCCAGCCACGTGGCTGATGGCGCGGATCCCCTCCGGCCACCCAACGTGGTCCAGCTTCGTGACTCTCCCAACTGACCCGGAGCCCTTCCGGGATCCCACCTATATTCCCTTCACCATGTGATCCTGTCTCCTCCCTCTCACCACGCCCTTCACCGAACCTTCCAGATCCGGCCTCCGCATAGTGCCTTGCTGGCTCCGCCTTTAGGTTCCGCCCCTGCTCACGTCGCATCCAATTGGACCCGAGGTGAGCGGCGGACCTTCACATACGCCCCCATACTGGGCCCCGCCCCCCAATACCCTGGGCCGTATGATTGGCCCAGAGCCGAGCAGCGAAACCCCGCTTACGCTCGCATTACATTAACATGGTAATATCCGAATTACAACAACAACAGCTTCACCCCCCCCTACTCCACACCCCCCGCCCCCTGCATCCCTCCTCCCTGGCTCCTCCCCCCCTCTTACCTTATATAATCACTTGTCACAAACAGCTCTCTTTGCCCACTACAGTAATTTTGTTTCTTGCTGTGGTTGCCCCACCTTATGATGGAAGCTTGTGTTGCTTCCAAAACGTCGTGATTTAATTTAGTGATTTATATATATATTTTTTATTTTTATTTAGAATTTTTTTATTTTATTTTCCCCTACGTGACTTTACCGAAAGAACCAAAGAGTATGGATCCTTGTAGTCACGAAAACTTCAAATCTAGACAGTTTTTTTCTTGCTGTAGTTGTCTCACCTGATGACGATTACTTGTGTTGTGATCGAAACGTCGTGATCTATTATTTTTCTACCTACGTGACTTTACCGAAAGAACCAAAGAGTATCCTGTTTCACGTTTTGGCTTCATATTTCATCTGCGTAATTGCACGTGAATAATTGCTATAATGTTTAAACTAAAACAAATTAAAATTTTACCAGAAATAATTACATGGCTTATCATGTGGACATTTATTGCAGCCAAATACTCTGAACGCGTGATGTTGATTCTAAATCTGGAGAGAAAAACCGAAGGACTCGGAGAAAAATCCACGCGACCACGGAGAGACACGCAAACTCCAAATATACAGGCAAGGTAGTTAACATCTCGCCACCACGGTAACCACGGGGGCGCTGATCGCGTGTGCACGGCGTGACAATTTCATTTGTTTGTCTTTGTCGGGGAGTGCAAAGGGGTTCACCAACACCAGAATTACGACCAGATCATGGCGCAGTCCAACCCAAAGAAAATAAACCATGAACCGTTAATAGTGGCCGCATAAATCTTAGTGTCAAGTGTGATGCGGCTCCAGCCTCGCTTGAAGGTGGGCCGCTATAGACGAGCGATGCTTAATTTTTTTTACGCTCAGAGGCAAAAAGGCGGCGAAGTATTTGAAAGGCGAGGTAGAGAAGTCGGCCTTTGCAACGCAGCTGCTCAGCTCAAATCATTAACAGGGGACACTTTTGTGCACGACGAGTCATAAAAGAGCGACCGTGACCGGGTTTTAACGCCGGCGCGCGTTCGAAGGCATTTCTCAAGTCTGCCCCAGCGGGCGTGAGCCCTCGTCGGGACTCGGCAAGAAGTGTCCATGTGGCTCCGGTCGCCTGGACGGTGTGAGCGACCCGCCACGAGCCGTAAAAGTGCAGCGTTTACGGCTCCCCGGTGTGTCTCGTTAAAAGCAAGAATGCCGCTGACTCGTGTTTGCTGTACCATAAATACGCACGGCGCTCCTCCAGCCCGATATCGGGCAGGGTTTTTTGTGCCTCCCATTGCGGTGGTGGCGATCACCGTCCGTGGCCCCGTGGGTTGATGTCCGATGCCTCTTTCCCGCTGGCGCCTCTCGGCCGAGTCTGGCACGGGGCCCTCGCGGCTGGGGGTGGCTTCCCCACCGGCGATCTGCAGCGCCAAGCCAGAAACCAAACCGCGATGTGCAACCCCAGGGGTCGGCAACCAAACTAACAAGGACAGTAATTTTTTTTCCAATTCGGTAAAAGGCCGCAATGCGTGTGGTGAATACGAGACGGTGGTCCTTCATAAATGACGCCACGAAGCAGTCCCTGAAGAGCTGCCGCACGCGGCTCCGGAGCCGCAGGTTGCCAGCCTGATGGCATGTGTTAATCTGGTTCGGGGCCAAGCAGGGCCAGGGGCGAGGTTAAACTTACATTCCTTGCGTGTGACGTCAGTGAGTGACACGCATCGTCATCTACATCTGAAGCAGTGGAAAAACCCAACCTTCATGGCTACTGTGGAGCTATGTGGGTGACTGAACGTGAACCGTGCCTATGCTCGCCGTGCACAGCACTAACGCAAACACCAACACAGAACACCTCCTGCTTCCAGTTCCCTCCTTCAACAGGTGAACATCGTAAAATAAAATGTACACATATTGTAATACAGGAGAGTCAGTGGATCGTTTAGAAGTTAGACGTGGACAGGATACGGAGACACGCAGCTATCGCTGTGGTTGCAAGAGCTTTATTATTCGAGGAGACGTTGCCAGACGTTCACAAACCAGAGTTTTCATCTGTTTGTGGTGACCCGGGTGTTCCATTTTCCAGTCTGTGTGAGTTCGTATTTGTGCGAGTCCGTGTGTCTTTGTGCTCGTCTGTGGATCTGTGTGAGTCTGGATTTCTGTGGGAGTATGTGGGTCTCTGCGTGAGTCAGTGGGTCTCTGTGTTGGTATGTGGGTCTCTGTGTGAGTATGTGGACCTCTGTGTGAGTCTGTGGGTCTCTGTGTGAGTATGTGGGCCTCTGTGTGAGTCTGTGGGTCTCTGTG